>VWZO01022526.1:18000-31172 GCA_013396975.1 Bucco capensis | reverse complement strand
AAAAGAAAAAGAAAAGGGAAAATAAAAAGAAAAAAGAAAAAGAGATAAAAGAAAAAGAAAAAGGAAAAGAAAAAGAAAAAGGAAAATAAAAAGAAAAAAGAAAAAGAGATAAAAGAAAAAGAAAATGGAAAATAAAAAGAAAAAAGAAAAAGAGATAAAAGAAAAAGAAAAAGGAAAAGGAAAAGAAAAAGAGAGAAAAGAAAAAGAAAAAGGAAAAGAAAAAAGAGATAAAAGAAAAAGAAAAAGGAAAAGAAAAATAAAAAAGAGATAAAAGAAAAAGGAAAAGGANGGCAGGGGGAGGTTGGTAACCACTGCTTTATTTTTAGAGGCTGTAATTTTATCGTTTCGGTTGTGCAGAGGTTTTGGGGTGGAAAAAGGAAAAAGAGGAAAAAAGAGGAAAAAGAGGAAAAAGAGGAAAAAGAGGAAAAAGAGGAAAAAAGAAGAAAAAAGAGGAAAAGAGAGGAAAAGAGAGGAAAAAAGAGAAAAGGGGCTTTTTTTTTTTCTTTTATTTTTTCTTTCTCTTTCCTGCACACAAACAAATCTCCAAGTGGAAGGTGAAGGGGAAAGCTTGGGCACATTTCTTGGTGCAGCCAGCAGGAGTCTGGGGAGTTTCTGGTTCTCCCTGGTGTCTCCCAGCCACTTCCAGCCCCACACTAGCTTATTCTGCCAAGCTTCCTGGGGTTGGTTTTAGGTAGAAATGAGGATTTTTTGGCGCTCTTCTGTTCTCCTCTTTGCTCCTCTCTCAGGCTCTGCACTTTCAAGCAGGGACTGGAGAGCAGCAGGAGAGCTGGGGCTGAGAGCTCTGCCCTCCTGCCATCCTCTCCAAATCCTTATTACACCTAGTTTAGGCTTTTTTCCATCCTTCAGCCAAAAAACAAACTCCTCTCCACTTCCTCCACAAAATCCTCAGAGATCTTCAGCTTTTTGGGGGGGGATTTGGAATGTTTTTTATCATGATTTGTGTATTTCCCACTCCCCTGGGCACTGGCTCCTCTAGCCCAGAGCCAGCAGGAGCCTCCAAACAAATTGCACAGGAGAATTTGCTGCCTCCCAGGCTTGGTTTAGGATCTCCTAAGGGAAAGGGGAGGGCAAGATCCTTCCTGGAGTCCATCACATCGTAGCCCAACCTCCCCTTCCTCACTTGGGTTTCACCAGCTTTGGGGAATTTTAGGATAGGAAGGGTTGGGTTGGGTGGGTTCAGTCAGAAAAGGACAAGAGAAATGAAGAGGGAGAGGAAAACAATCAAATGAAAATCAAATTAAGATAAAATCGAATTAGAATTAACAGCAAATTAAACTCAAATCAAAGTAAAACAAAACAAACCCCCCCCAAACTAAAAATAATGGCTAAATCAGGAAAAAGGCAAATGAAAATGAAAAGGAATTGAAATGAAAATGAAAGTAAAATGAAATGAAAAGAAAATGGAAATAAAATGCAATTAAGATGAAAATAAAATCCAAATAAAATGAAAATAAAATCCCAATAAAATCAAATCGAAATGAAAATAAAATCAAAAGAAAAACCCCTTCAAACCAAGCTATTTCAGAGCCCAACCCAGGCTCCAGCAACCATCCCCTTCTCCTTTTTGGTGTGGTGGGAGGAGAAGTGAAGAGAGGAGGGGGCAAGGATGCACCACATCAGCTCCACACTTAGGGTTGACTCACTGAAGGAACTTTGCAAATCAAACCTTGCTGGGTTGGTTTTAGGCTTTTTTCCCCTTTTATTTAGTTTTTTTGAAAGAATCAGAGGCTCTTGAGCAGGAGCAGAAGAGGCCAAGGGCAAAGCAAGCTCCTTGCTAGCTCTGTCAGGCAGCAGCACACACTGAGTGGAGCTGTGAGCATGGCTGGGCTAGGCTTGGGAGGGAAAGGAAGGGGAAAAAAAGAGAGAAAAAAAAATCAAAACCAGCCCCAAAAGTCTCTCCAGTCTCCAGTCAGTTTGTTGCTGGCTGCTTTTGCTTTTTTTTTCCCCAGCCCCATGGCTCTGAATAGGTGCCTTCAGCTGGTGTTATGAAAAGGCTCTTTCCAAGGGTAAGGTAGAGTAAGAGCTTCCTGAGAGAGAGAGAGAGAGAGAGAGAGAGGAAAAGAGAGTTCTGCTCTTGAGGAGAGATTTTTCTTCTCCTTCTTCACCTCCTCTTCCTCTTCCTCCTCCATCTTCCACCTCCTACTCCATTCTCCTCCTCCCTGTCCTCCACAATCCTCCTCCTCTGTCCTCCTCCATCCTCCTCGACCTAATCCATCCTCCTCCTTCAGCTTCCACCTTCACCTCCTCCTTCTTCCTCCTCCACCTCTTCCTTTTCCATCCTCCTCCTCCTCCTCCACCTCCTCCTTCTCAATCCTCCACCTCCATCCTCCTCCACCTCCTACTCCATCCTCCTCCTTCATCCTCCACCTTCACCTCCTCCTTCTCCATCCTCCACCTCCTACTCCATCCTCCTCCTCCCTACCAGCCCCTGTGGGTCTCTCCAGCAGGAGGGAAACTGAGGCAGGGATTAAATTCTCCCCTCCCCTAACTAAGACTTCATTGGTTGGTCATATTGAGCCTTGGAAGCACAGGGTGAGTCCTTCATGTCTCCCACCCCACTCCTCCATAACCCACCAGTTGGGCAGTGCATGGGGATGGGGGGAGGTGAGGAGGAGGATGCTGATGGGGAGGGAATGGGACTGGGCTAGGGATGTCTCTGGGCTGGTGTTTCTCACCCAANGCCCTGCAGCTGAGCTCTGCCCAGAGCAGAGCAGAGCAGAGGTGATGACTGGAGGCAGGCACTGCTGCAGCTGCACAAGAAGGAAGTTGTTCCCAGGTGATAGAGATGTTCTCTAAAGTCATGATGAATTGTGTCCAGGGACTCCTGGTACCAGACCTGGACACATGAACATCTTCCCCATTCAGATGATCCCAAACCAACCTGCCCAGTTCTTTCTCCAGATGAAAATGGTCCCTGGCCCTCCAGCTTTAGGCCTGACCATTCCTGCTCATGGTGATTTATGCAAGGTCAGGCAAGAAACCTCTCTGTTGCTGTAGTTGATTTTGGAGCAGGTGCTCCAGGAAGATGCGCTTGTACCTCCCATCACCCCCCCCCAAACACTGAGCATTCTCTCTGCCCTGCTTACAAGAGCTTCCTTTCTCTCCCCACAGGCTTTTGAGGGCCAGATGAATTATTTTGCATGCCCAGATGCCTCCTTAGTTTGGGGATGATGCATGAGAGTGTGTGAGGTCCTCCCTTGGAAGTCTTCCCACTGGAGGACTCCATTCTCCTTAGCAGATGTGTCCCAGGCTGATATTCCTATCAAGGCCAAGGTGGTTTGGAGAGAGCAGGTTTGGTGTTGTTTTTCTTTCCAATTGTATCCCTGAAGGTGCATGTAATGAAGCAGGAAGGAATGTGGTGCTAAAAGGAGCCTTTGTAATGTTCCTATTTTAAGGAGACCCTTGGGGCTGGAAGGGCTTGAAATGAGTTTCTCCAAGGTCTCACCACCAATCTCTGCAATTGTTTAGCTCCTTCTACTGATGGAAAACAGCATCCCAAACTATAAAGTACAATCCATTTAAACTGGCTAAGGATTTGGTCACAAATGTTCATTATTGGGAAGTGTCTCCAACTTTTACACAGCCTAATAACTCACCTCTCCTCTCCCTGGCTTGTTTTCTTCCCAGCTGGGTGACTACTTCCCTTCTGCAGGAGCTGAAATCCCAGCCTGGAGGAAAAACCTCCTGCCCTTTCTCTCCTGGGGTGCTCAGGTTGACTGAAACATCCCAAGTTCCATCAGCTAAAGCCATTGATGGCAGAGGGAAAGGTGTGAGGGGAAGCAATGGCCTTGGTCATTCCTAAGCAATGGCCTTGGTCTCCATTTAGCTGGGTTTTGGCAACATGACTGTTTCCCAGCTTCTTTTATTCTAGGCAGCCCTGAACATGCCTTTGTTGAACTCCTGATGAGCAGGTGGGACAGTTAGGCTCTACAAAGCATCTTGGGCTCTTCTCTTCCTCTCTTGTTGCCATAGGCCTGACCTGAGTTGGTGCTCTGAGCCTGGGCAGGATGGAGATCAGAGTCTGGGCTCTGGAACAGGGGTAGGACTGGGAAACACAGCTCTAGCTTCCCCCCTCTTGTGTTGATACAGGCCTTTATGGTGGTCAGAAGTCATCAGCATTCCAGCCTGGCTTCTCTACTCCCTCACCCCTCTGCTGTGGGAGTAGCTGGGGGGTAGCTGAGAAGCAGAAGGAGCAGGGTGAGCATTGCAACTCCTCTCTCTACCAAGTGAGGTTCCCCCCATGACTTCCAGGTCATTCTCCACACCTTTATCTTCTAGGGATGTCCCTTCTGGCTTCTTCTCTTTTTCTTCCTTGCCAGGGAGGATGTTCTCTGCTCTAGCAGCTCCACCTTTCCAAACAGCAACCTGGCTTGAGAGGTTTGACACCAGATTTTCCCTGAGGTTCCTCTGCCTGCTGCTCAGCTCAGTGGAGCTGGTTTGGGGATTTCTGCACACCACTGAACCTTCTCATTCCCACCCTAGTGCAGAAGGGAGCATCTCCAGCCTGCACACTTTCCTCTATATGTTCAAGGTCTTTAATTTACTCTGTTTAAAATCCTTTTCCCCTTCTCCTTCTCCCCTGCCCCATGACAGAGTGGATGTCTCTGGACTTGAAGAACCAAGATCCACTTCAGAAGTCAGCAAGGCATGCAGAACCCTTCCAAAACTGCCAGGGGCTGAAACAATTGGGCAAGCTTGGGATGAAGAGATGGGAGCATTCCTGTGACAGCAGAAGCTCTGATCAGCAGATTAGCTCTGAAGAGATCTTGATCCCAGCCACGCTGCCTCCCAAGGCAGCCCCTGCACAGCTGCCATGGGCTCATGCAGCTCAAGCAGTGGAGCAGAGCTTCTGCTGGCATGGCTCAAGGCAGCTTGGATGGGCTGTTAGGGAGTTCAAACAGCTGGAGAAGCCTGGTAACAGGATGCCTGACTTGCTTCTCAGATATCTTTGAGAGGGGCCTGGTCTCTTCTCCTGGATTGTTAGTGAGAGGACAAGAGGAAATGGCCTCAAGTTGCACCACGGGAGGTTTAGGTTGGATATTAGGAACAAATTTCTTCCCTGACAGAGTGGTTAAGCTTTGGCCCAGGCTGCCCAGGGCACTGGTGGAATCACCATCCCTGGAGGGGTTCAAAAGAAGGCAAGAGATGTGGCACTTGGTGACATGGTTTAGTGGTGATAGGTTGAGAGTTGGACTTGATGATCTTAGAGGTTTCTTCCAGCCTTAATAACTCTGTGAAACACTGGTGGGTTTGGATGGCAAATCTTGAAGCTGAGCTCACACACTCTGCAGCTGTAACAGGCTCAGAACCTGCAGGAGAAAGAGGAGAGAAGCTGGAATCACCTTATCACCAACGGTAGGAGAGATCCTTGCTGAGTCAGGGAGGGGAGTCATGAGGGATGGAGGTGATTCAGTTTATTTATTTCTTCTTCTTCTTCTTTTTTTTTTTTTAAACAGTTGCTGAGCTTGTAACCTGTTCCCTGGAAGCATAAACCCAGTCTCTAGTGCCTTGCCCTCATAAAGCTCTATTTATCTCCTCTGAGGCTGGTTGGCTGAGCGTGTGGTGAGCATGTGAGGGACTGTGGTGCAGAGGCTGGGGCTGAGCTTTCCCCTCAGGTCACAGTCCATTTCAGCTCTGATAAGTGTTCAAAGGTGATGGCCTGAAACCTGCAGAGCTGGCAGCAGCGGGAGGGGGAGAAACAAGGTCTCTTTGTGAGCCAAGGGGTGCTTGGAGCTTGCTGCTGCACACTGCAGACAACACAAGGCTGCAGCTTTGGCCAGGATGCCTCTGCTCAGTGGGGCCTTGAATGAAAGCTTTCATTCAATTTCCCCCAAACAACCTAGGAAGGTCCTCAACCTTTGTTCCAACAGGATTGCAGCTTTGTTCAGGGAAACTCTGACCACAAGAAGTCAGTGACTCCAAGCCTCAGTGATTTTTAGGTTGTTGGGTTGAATCCTGGGTTTGACCTTGTTGTAGCCTTGGGCTCTTCAACCTAGAGAAGAGGTTCCCAAAGAAGAGGAAGGTGATATGGAGGAGATAGGGCTGTGAAAATCATGAAGAAGGCCACTGGGAAAGGATGATTTGGTATCTCTCCTGAAAAAAGAGCTTGGGAACACAGGGGTGATAATTTGGGGCTAGGTGCAAAAACAAACAAAGGAGCTGGCTCTGCAGAAGCAGGTGGTGAAGGTAGGAAAGCCCTTGCACAGGAGCTTGTTTGCATGGGTTTAATGTGATTAGATGAGTTCATGGAAGGAAAAGATGTTCAAGACATCTAAACATTCATGTAATATCTGTGCCCAAATAGGTCTCCAAGTTGGGAGTTACTGAGGGCTGGGAAGGTATGTGGGAAACCATCAGGACATATTCACATTCTTCTTATGAATCAGAGACTCACATGTATGCCTCAGACTTGAGTTTCCTTCTCTGGAGAGATTCCAAACCCACCTGAGGTGACCCTGGGCAAGCTGCTGTGGGTCACCCTGCTTTATCAGGGGGGTTGGACTAGATGATCCCCAGAGGTCCCTTCCAATCCCCCCACCATGCTGGGATTGTGGGCTTAAAGTTTCAGTCACTTCAGTGTTGTTTCATTGGAGTGGAGGCTGTTTAAAGTATTTAGCCTTCTTCTTTTACACTGGAAAAGAGAGGTTTAGACTAGATAGAAGGAAGAATTTTTTTAAGCTGAGGGTGGTGAGAGCCTGGCCCAGGTTGCCCAGAGAGGTGGGAGATGTCCCGTCCCTGGAACCATCCCAGCTCAGGTTGTTTGTGGCTCTGAGCAAGCTGCTCTAGTTGCAGATGTCCCTGCTGGCTGCAGGGAGTTGGACTAGATGACCTTGAGAGATCACTTCCCACCCAAACGATGCCATGATTCTATGATCCATGCCCTTGCAGCTGCAGCATTGCTTTCCATCACCTCTAAATCCAATTCTCTCTCAGCTTGTCTTGAGCAGACCTTGTTCATGCCTTTTCCCAAATAACAGCCATTCACACCAGGAGTGGAATTCATGTTCCACAGGGTAGACACTGAGTGTTTTTCTGAGGTGCCTTGTGCTCTCCACCACATCCACCTGGGATCCTGGATTTAAGGGACTCCCATGCCCTTCTGGCATGGCAACAGGAGCCCATGCAGAGGCCTCGTGGTGTTGCAGTTGTAGTTATCTATGTTCAAACCACTGAATCCCTCTGCAACTGGGATATTTGGTCCTCCAGTGAGATGGCAGCAGGAGAGCCTGGATGGTCAGAGTGAGGGAAGGACCCCCTTCTGTCTCCCATTATTACAAACTTGCTGGTATTGTCAGCACAATCCCATTGTGTGAGCTCAGGCCATTTGGGACAACAAAGAAAGGGAAGCAAAAAACTGTTCTGTATCATTGGAGGTGGAGCTCTGCCAAAGAACTGGGTCCACAGGGATCAGGGCAGAAAGAGAGACCCAAAGCAACATCTTCCATATGGCACTGGCTTGGCTGGTGATGGTCAATGAGAGGGAAGCCTTTCATTGGTCTCCTGGTGATGTCAAGCTCCTCTCTTGACATGAAAAGTTGACCTTTCTCAACTGAAATGTTTCCCTCCAGGAAAGCCTCAATATTTTGACTTGCTTCCAGTTGGAAAGGAAAACAAATGTCAAAACATCAAGAGTCTCCTTGGGCAAGAGCAATGTCATTGTCCCATGTGCTGTGCAGTCACATTTATTGCTTTGTTTATTCATCACATCTGAGATTGTTCAATGCAAACTTCAAATTGAGATGTTTTGGGTTGGTTTTGAAGTCTGCAACAAGGCTGAATAAGCCAATCATGCAATCATAGAGTGGTTTGGGGATGGAAGGACCTTTAAATCCCTCTGCAGGCAGCAGGGACATCTGCAACTAGATCAAGTTGCTCAAAGCTCCATCTAGCCTGGGTTTGAACACTTCCAGATATAGATCATCCACAACTTCTCTGGTCAACCTGCTCTGATGTCTCACCACCCTCACCAGAAAGAATTTCTTCCTAATGTCTCATCCAAATCTCCCTTTTTCAGTTTGAAACCATCAGCTCTTGTCCTATCACTACACTCCCTGAACTTCTCTGGGCTTTCTTCTCTTCCTCTTCTCCTTTGCCAAGTCATGGGATGGATTGGATCCTGTCTAGATGCCAGATGCATGTGTCTGGACTTCATCCACACGTGGACAGGCATCTGCAAACACTCATGCACCTGCACAAAGACACACAGGACCTTGTTGATGCCAAATAGTCTCAGTAGGGAGCAGGGAGCAAACCCCCAAATCCCCCGGCCAGAAATGGGGAGGGGGACATGTGTCACAAGGAAAGAAAAGCTGATGGCTCCTTGTGTTTGATTATCAGAGAAGCAAGTCTTTAGCTGAGAGCTAAGAGACTTCCAGAGCAAATGATATCAAGATTGTCCAACATGGTAGAAGCAATCTCCTTAGCTTCAGCCATGAAAAGAGACTTTTCTAAGATATTTCAGATGCTTCTCTTTGGAGGGGGAGTGAATGCAAGTGTTGTCTTCTTTCTCTAATGACTCTAGAGGGAGCCTAGAGGATTAGTTTCAGCTAGAAAACTCAGTGGCTGAAGTTAGGTGAAATTAAATCCATTTTTAATGGGGTTGAAAGGCTGAGAGCCCTGGGGCTGCTGAGCCTGGAGCAGAGCAGAGCCAGAGGGGAGCTGCTCCATGCTGAGCAAGAGCTGAAGGGTGCAGGGGGCAAGAGGCTGGGGCCACACTCTGCTCAGTGGTGCCCAGGGCCAGGCCAAGGGGCAATGGGCACACACTGGAAGCCAGGAGGTTCCATGTGAGCAGGAGGAGCAAGTTGTTTGGTGTGAGAGTGCAGAGCCCTGGCCCAGGCTGCCCAGAGAACTTGTCTGGAGAGATTCCAAAGGCACCTGGAGGTGACAGTGGACAAGCTGCTGGGGCTGAGCCTGCTGGAGCAGGTGGTTGGACTGTGTGATCCCTAGAGGTCCCTGCCAAGCCCTGTCATTCTCTGAGTCTGTGATTTACTGTCCATTCCTTCTCAGACTCCAGCTGAAGGCATTGTGTGCTTGTAAACTCCAAGAAAACCTCTAGTGAGCTAATAAAGGAATGGATTTATGATTCCAGACAACGATAAACATAAAGATCCTTACTCCCAGCAGAAAGCCTTGGAAAAAAAAAGAAAGAGCAGGCAGGCAGTGGGTGACATGCTCCATGGAGAGAGGAGTCTTGAAACAGAAAGTTGGTGAGATGTCAGCAATTTCTAAGTGAGCTTTGCCTGGAGATGTTCAACTGGTTGGAACTAATCCATTTCCAGAAGAGGTGAATCAGCGTCTAGCAATTCACAAAGCCCAAATTGCCCAAGTGCTAGCTCCTAAAAATCTGTGCTGGTTGCTAAAAATCTGCATTTTGTTGCCTTCCTGAGGGTAGAGTCCAGCACCAGGCACAAGTGCATCCAAGGAGGCAACTCCAATGGCTCGCTGGAGTTGGTGAGGACAGGAACTGTGTCTGTCATGTGGAACATCTCAGGCTTAGCCCATAAACCTCTGGGGGTGTAAGATCAGGCAGTGGGGGGGGACAGGGGGGGAACAGTGCTCTGTCAGCTAGAGAAGAGTTCTGTCACTGAGGGAGGATAAATTAGCTCTGAGTAGGTCTAGGCTGAGATGGAAAAGTTGCCTCTGGCCATCCAAGGAGAAAGAGCCCCAGATTAAGTCCTAGAATCCTAGAATCAATTCTGGAATTGTAGAATCATCCTAGAATCACAGACTGGATTGGAAAGGATCTTTCAAGGTCATCAAGTCCAACCTCCCTGCAGTCAGCAGGGACATCTGCAACTAGAGCAGGAAAGGCAAAGAGGAAGGGAAGGGCAAGAGGAAGGAGAAGGAGAATGGGAAAGGGAAGGAGAGAAGGAGAAGAAGGAGGAGAAAGAGAAAAGGAAGAAGGACAAGGAGAAGGAGAAGGAAAAAAGGAGAAGGAAAAAAGGAGAAGGAGAAGAAGAAGAAGGAGAGGGAGAAGGAGAAGTAGAAGGAGGAGAAGAAGGAGAAGGAGAAGAAGGAGAAGGAGAGGGAGAAGGAGAAGGAGAAGGAGAAGGAGAAGGAGAAGGAGAAGGAGAAGGAGGAGAAAGAAAAAAGGCAAAGGCAAATGAAAATGAGAGGAAAGGGAAGAAAGAGCTTTCAAGATGATATTCAATCTTGATGCTGCTCAGAATGGTTGCTGTCTCAAACTGAGCATAGAGCAGAGCCCTACTAGGGACATGCTAGGCCCAGGTTTGCTGTTGACACCCTGCTCTTCATGCTGGTAGCTTCCCAAAGGCTAGAGAAAGCTCTGAGCAAGCTGAGCAGGATGTTCCAACAGCACCTCCCCAAGAACGATGTGCTTTGCTCAACACTACACTTCTGGGCAGATTTATGGCTCCTGCTCCAAGAATTTAGCTTCTGAGCAAAAGAGGCAAAAAAAAAATAAAAAATATGTCTTGGTCCCAGATGGTGAGCAGGATCATGGAGAAATTAAGTGACTTGATAGGGTTATAAAAGCAGACTGTTACAGAGCTGGGAATTCATCCCAAGTGCCAGGAATCCTTGCCTAATGACTTAGAATAAGGTTGTCAAGGAATTTTATCCCTGTGCTAGTAGAGTGTCCAGCCTAAATCAGTTATCTGGCTTCCTTGCTCCCACATCAAAGAGCAAGCAGCAGCTCCAGATGTTCTGCTTCACCTAGCTCAGCCATCTGCCTTAAAGTGGGACTAGCANGGTTTTAAATTGGAGAAGAGTAGATTTAAACTGGACATTAGAAAGAAGTTGCTCCCCACAAGGGTGGTGGAACACTGGCCCAGGTTGCCCAGGGAGGTGGTTGAGTTGCCATCCCTGGAGGCATTGCAGGTGAGGCTTGCCAGGGCTCTGGGCAAGCTGCTCTAGTTGGGGATGTCCCTGGCCACTGCAGGGGGGTTGGACTAGATGAGCTCCAGAGGTCCCTTCCAACCCAAACCATTCTAGGATTCTAGGATGCTAGGAAGCTTGGTCTGATGCTTCCTCAGGGACTGTTTGCAAATCAGCAGTCACTTCTTGCAGTGAGGAGATCAAAACTGAGCCCAGAATTTAAGGTGTGATCTCCCCAGTGCCCAGGCCAGGAGGACAATCCCTACCCTAGCCCTGCTCCACACTAGTGCTGATCCAAGGCAGGATGCTGTTGGCCTTCTTGGCTACCTGGGCACTCTGCTGCCTCATCTTCAACCACTCTTGACCAACCCACCCAGGTCCTTTTCTGCTGAGCACCTTTCCAGCCTCTCTGCCCCAAGCCTGGAGCATTCCTGGGGTCATTGTGACCCAAGTACAGGGTTCACCACATCATGATTCTCTGTACAGGTCTGTTTTGTTCATTTTGTGAGGAAAGCATGAGCAGAGACACAGAGATGAACCTAGCAGAGAAGTTAGCACCTGACTTTACTGAAGCAACCCTTGTCCCACCTCACCCCATTCCTAGATCACCTGCAACTCTTCTGTAGCAACAAGGCTTAGGGATACTGCTGTGGAGGCCAAACATTGAGACCTGATAAAACCAAATTGTTTTTCTCTCTGCCTTGGTTCATTGAGTTCAAAGGCAGGAGAGTTCAGAGCTAAGCCTGTCTCAGTCTGGATTTCAAGGAACCTTCAGTGGTGAGGTCATTTGACATCACCTGGGCTTGCACTGAGGGCAAAATATAATCTGGAGTGAAATGATCTATGGTTTAGGAAAAGACATCATTCCTCCTGCCTCTGTGCTGAAGCAACAGTTGTAGGCAGCTAAGGGGTTGGATTTTCTGAGGGACATCATGCCAGAGCTGCCCAAATGCAAGGACTGTTGGGCTTTCTCTGAAGGAAATGCTGTGGTCAGTTTGCCTTAGAGCAATCCTTTATCAGACAGTGGCTGAATGGAGAATGGTTGGCACATGGGAGAAGAGATTGACCTCCACCTTGCTCCATTGTCCTTTCAGGGAGTTGGAGAGAGAGCCAGAAGGTCTCCTCTGAGATCCAACCATCCACCCAGCACTAAACCATGGCCCCAAGCACCACATCTGCGTGTTGGAACACCTCCAGGGATGGTAATTCCACCACCTCCCTGGGCAGCCTGGGCCAATGCCTGATAATGTTCTTGAGGAAGAAATTCTTCCCAAGATGTAATCTGAACCTCCCTTGGTACAGCTTGAAACCCTTTTCTCATGTCCTATTACTTGATCACTGGGAGAAGAGACCAGCTCCAACCTACTTTTGGGGAGCTGGAGAGAGTGAGAAGGTCTCCCCTGAGCCTCCTCTTCTCTAGACTAACCAAGCCCAGTTGCCATGTGCTGGGATGTCCCTGCTGGCTGCAGAGAGCTTGGACTAGATGAACTTTAAATGTCCCTTCCAACTCAAAGCAGCCTAGGATTGTGTGATTCTATGAGTCTAGGATTCTGTGAGTCTATGATGCTATAATTCTACTATTCCATGACCTACATTTGCTCAAACCTCTTCCTCAAAGCCGTGTCAGGGTGGCAAGTGCTTGGCTGTTCACAGCTATCAAGAGAAACTTCCTCAGGCCTTTGGGGTTTGGTTTTGTTTAAGGTCAGATCCAGGCTGTTATGGCTCAGATGCTTTGACCTGAAGCACAGAGGTCAACAGTTGGAGCTGAGCTGGGAGCTGTTGATTGGAAGAAGCTGTTGCTCTGCTGGCAGCTATCGCCTTGCACAACATCAAGCACATTGTGGGCTCGACAGGAATGAACTCTGACCAACTGTGATAATAACCTCTTCTGGCACCTTTGGGCAGAAGCTGCTGGGGGTGAGCCTGCTTTAGCAGGGGGGTTGGACTGGATGATCCCCAGAGGTCCCTTCCAACCCCCACCATGCTGGGGTTCTATGGAACAGTTTTGCAAGCACAGTTGAAATGAAAGCAGGAACAACTTCAATCCCAGAGAAGTCCAAACAAGGTCAGAGAAGTCCAAAGGAAAGTGCTCCATTCTTTTGGACTCCAATTAAATGTTGCCCATGGCTTCAAGCAGATGAGTTTTCTCAAGTATGACACAGCCCTTGAGGGGAGGCCCAGTAGGAGAAGCAAAGATTTCTCTGAAGGCTTTATTCTGGTTCTGTTCCAATGTTCACATTGACAGCAGTGGATCAGCAGGCTGACCACAGCACCAGCACACAGACCCCAGCAGGGGAGTACAACAGCTCCTGGAC
>VWZO01022526.1:0-17340 GCA_013396975.1 Bucco capensis | reverse complement strand
CCAGCTTCTTCCATGCCTGGAGAGCATCATCATAGACATGTTCCTATTCTGTGAATGAATGCAGTTGCTCTACAACTCTATTAATCATCTCATCATTAGCCTCTTGTCTAAGGGTATGAAAGGACTAGAAGGCTCAGGCTGGATTGTTCCATCTACTCTGCTCTGGGCAGAGCTCAGCTGCAGGGCTAGGGCAGCTCTGGAGTGCTCAGCACAGCAGAGCCATGGAGCTGCTGGAGCAGGGACACAGGAGGACACAGCAATGCTGGGAGGGCTGGAAGCTCTGTGCTGTGAGGCCAGGCTGAGAGAGTTGGGCTTGTTCAGCCTGGAGAGGAGAAGGCTCCAGGGAGACCTCACTGCAGCCTTGCAGTACTTAAAGGGCCTGTCAGAAAGATGGGGAGAGACTTTTTAGCAGGACTTGTTGGGACAGGACAAGAGGTGATGGTTTGAAACTAAAAGAGAGATCCAGACTAGAGAGAAGGAAGGTATTTTTACAGTGAGGGTGGTGAGAGCCTGTTGCAGGTTGCCCAGAGAGGTGGGAGATGTCCCATCCCTGGAACCATTCCAGCTCAGGTTGTTTGTGGCTCTGAGCAACCTGCTCTAGTTGCAGATGTCCCTGCTGGCTGCAGGGGGTTGGACTAGATGAGCTTGGAAAGTTCCTTCCCACCCAAACCATGCTTTGATTCCAAGTGGTATCCAGCACTCGTGCAGCAAGGCTGTTGATTGTGTTGGAAGTGAGATGAGTTCTCCTGAAGCCCTTCTCTTGCTCTCATCTGCCAGCTCGTGACACCTCACAAAGAGACTCTAATGTATGAATTGCTCCAGCCTTTTTAGTTTGTATTTGGATTTCACAGGTGAACTGTGGTCCTCTTCTTTGTTGTGGCTGAAGTTTAACTATCCTTGCAGCAAAGCACCTCCCCCCCACCCCCCAAATCTTGTTGGAAGGGATTAAAGGTGGTGGAAAGTGGTTTAAAAATTAACAGAGGTTGATTTTTATCCCCCCCCTGACCTGAACTACAAATGCTATTTTAATGGGTACCCAGCAAAGTGAAAGCCTAGTCAGCATTTCCCCTGGCAGTGTGAGAAGCAAGCAGAGGATCACAGCATGGTCCATTCTCAGGATGGATGGGAAAGAGAACTCCTATTTCCTGGGGTGCTGGGTCCATCATTCAAAAAGCTAAGAGTTCTGCTGTTCCTCCAGCTCCTCACTGCTCACTACTGCACTTTACTATGTAGTCATTTTAAAGTGCAATAGTGACAAGAGAACCTTTCCAGCAGAACATTCTCTTGGCTCAGTTATTCAAGCACAGGCTCCATCCTTTTACATGTCCTGGTGAAGATTTTAGGTGGTTTGGTTGCTTGCTTTTCCTTTTCTTACATCTTCATGAAGTAGACATCTACCACAGGCCAGATCAATCCCACCACAAGTGCTGCTATTCCATAAAACCCTAAGAGTGAGCTTTGAAGGTGATGCAGGAACCTGGAGCTGAATCTGAGCTGAGCTGTGGTGAATCTCAGCTACTTTTTTGGACAACAGAGCTCTTACATAAACTTGGAGCTGCTCTGCTATCACCTTTCAGCTGAGAGAAGCTGTTCTTTGCTAGCTGTTCAATCCAGCCACCTCAGATCTTCTTGTACCCCAAACCCAGCACTTAGATGCACCCCAGGTTCTCTTGCAGGCTTACACAACATTGTCCTTCAAAGCATCAGGTTTTTCTTCCCTCTTGGGAATGTTTCTACTCCTGGACAATACATACAGAAGGTAAGGTAGGGAAGGCCTGGGACTGTAAGCAGGATGCTATCAAAGGTTTTGCACCCCAAAAATGGGAGGACTAGGATGTAGCTGAGCACACCTGGGCAGGTACATGGCTTTGGGTGCTACCTGCTCTCTATTCTATCCCCAAATCATGGGCAAAATGAAAACAGAGAGGAGACACATCTCCAAAGGCACATGCCAGGGTTCCCTAGAATTGAGGAGAGAGTTTTGTTGTTTCAATGACACTCTGAAAGCTTCAAGCACTTCAGAAGAGTTTGACTTAGGGCTTTCTTCTGTACAGGTAGATGTGGTTGATCAAAGACAAAAGGGACTTGGTCAAGGACACAAAGGGATTCAGAGGCATGAGAGGGCTTTACATCTAGATGTGCTAAGCTGGAAGTTGAATTCTTCTGTACCTTCCTCTGCAGGGAGCAAGAATGTCCTTGAAGACACATAAATAATCTGCTGCTCTTCAGGCCTGTTGGTAAAACAAGATGTGAAGCAGCTGGCAGAGACTGACCAAAATCTACTTTGCCTGATGACTAAACACAAGATTTGTTTAACCAAATTCAAATAAGATGGATGTTATTTTTGATTTATAGATCTCCAGAAGTCTAATCCAAACAAAACAATGTCTGGCTCTCTCCCATGTGTCAGCCAAATGCTCTCAAGACCCAGTTTGAGATGTTAGGAAGTTATTCATTGCTCACATTGTGACTCAGTATCACCTAGACTGGAATCAACATGCTCCAGTCACTCAAAAATTGCCCAAGTTAGTGCTGGGTCAATCTTTAATCTCTCTTCCTGTGCCAATAACGACTTGCAGCATAAATGAATAACTTCTTTTCCTGGTGGGAGTTCTCTCATGTATTTATATTCCCACTCAACCTTCATTCTGCTGTACTAAGCATGATTTGCTGGCACAAACCCCTTTGTTTTGCTTCTGTGTCCTTGTCCCTTGCTTGTGCACATAGTTCTGGGCTCTTTTGGCTCTAGGATGACTAACCATAAACAGTTTTTTAGCTGGGGCACTATAGCCTAAGATCTAAACCATGGCCCTTGGTATGGAAAGAAAAGGACTTTCATTAGCATGCAATCAAAGATAATCTATTAATAACCTTAATCACCCCTGACAAAAGAGTCCATCCCTGCCCAGGGTCATTGCAGGAGCTTTTTCCATAGAACCGTGGAACGGTTTAGGTTGGAAGCGACCTTTAAAGGTCACAGAATCACATAGACTNTGTCCTGACTAGGGCAGAGGAGAGGGGGAGGAGAACATTTTGGCCCATGTCACTGAGGTAAAGCATAGAAGGTGCTTCTAGTACTCCAAAAGTACAAGGAATAGAATTGGTGTACAAAGAACAACAGTTTTCTCTCTGTCCATGCATGGACATGATCCTGGCCAAGCTGCTGTGGGTGACTCTGCTTTAGCAGCAGGGTTGCTGGGATGATCCCCAGAGTTCCCTTCCAACCCTCACCCTGCTGGATTCTGTGAAATGTTGTCAATAATTCCAGTGTGTCAATCCTTCCTCCCTCTCAGAAGAGTTGAGATGCTTCTGGCTCTGAGGCACTATTAATTGGTATATAAAATGTCCCAAGGGCCTTGCAGGTAACTGGAGAGCCATGATATGAGTTCTCCAACTAGGTTCTCTCCTCTCCAGTCTAGGTGACTTGCCTGTACACATACTGCTCTTAGTTCATGCTCTTCTCCTAGTTGTTCATGAGCCAGGATGTGCCAAATGGAAGCAAAAATCTCTTTTTTTTAGGGCAGTAACAGAGCTTAAGACTATTCAGACAGAGCTCTTACTGCCAGTTGGTCTCCATGCATGTTGAACTCACTACCCTAGACACAGACAGCAAGTAGAGCTCTGCAGGGGCCGAGAGCCATTTCTCCACCCAGGGGCTGTTCACTGGTGGTATCTAAGCTTCTGGGCTTCCTGCTCAAGAAACTGAAAATTAAGACTGGCCACGTTCTTCTTTTGTGCAAGGCAGTGCCTTCTGATGGTTCCTGCTGAGGTGCTCAGAAAGAAGTCATTGTCTCACAGAAAAAAATGAGAATAGCACTGGTGGCGAGGTGCCCTTCCATAGAGAGGGGAGAAAGGACAAGCAGGGAATGCCACCCTGGCTTCAGCAGGGACTGACAGCTCAGGCAGGCATGGCTTGCAACTGGCAAAGGCTATCTGAGCAGTAAAACCATGGACCAACCACATTCCTCAGCACTGAAGGGAAAATGAATGATGGGATGGTGCTGGGAGCCAGAGCAGCAAGCCTAGGCTAGGGCTGCACATCCAGCAGGAGCTTCCCCCAGGGATTCCTGATCCCAAAGTTCTTTTCCGGTTGCTAACTAAAATTCTCTTGTTTAGAGAACACTGACCTTCAGGCTGCACACAGCTGGTGCTTTTGTGGCTTCCAGGAGGGAAAAGCTTGGGAGTCCATGTCCTTTTGGACTTACTGCAAAAATCCTGATGCAAAAGAGGTGTTGGAGGCAGGGAGCTGGTTTCAGCCTTGCAGTCTCATGAGGCAAGGATGTGCTGCTTGGTGAAGACAAAAAAACAACCCAATCCTCTCTTCTCTTCTTCACAAAGAGATCTCACTCTTCTCAGATTGGATATTAGGAAGAATTCCTTCCCCAAAAGGGTTGTCCAGGCCTGGCCCAGGCTGCCCAGGTGGAGTCACCATCCCTGGAGGAGATGAAAAGCCATGGAGATGTGGTACTGAGGGACATGGGTTAGTGATGAGCTGGCAGTGCTGGGTTAACAGTTGGAGCTGATGATCTTGAAGGTCTTTTCCAACCAAGATAACTCTAGAATTCTATGGTTGTCTTGTACCTTCAGGAGTGCATGCAATGTTGGGTGGTGGGATGGACTCAGTTCCTTGGTTAGGGTTCACCCAGAGCAATGTCTTAATGAGTGGAAGAAGAAGGGGGGAGAGGACTGTGCACTTTCCATTTCTTATCTGAAATCTTGGATTATGGAAAGAAATGGCTTTCTGTTTACAGCAGTAGATGGAGGCCAGAAGCCAGGGCCAAAGAGTAAAGCCTGTGTAAGACTGCTTTAAAGATTGAAAGCCAAACACAATCAATGGGCCCAGAGTAGAGAGACATCCCCCAAAAAACCAAGCCAGGAAGCAAGTCTACAGTGTAAGTGAATTGGCAGAATGCTATGGAAACCAGCCTCATAAATGAGATTCAAAAGGGATTAGAGAAAGTCCTGGAACATAAATCCAGGGGCTTAGACAATCCTAACCTCTTGACCTTCCTGAACTAGCAGGATATAGCCATGGGAAGTGCAGCTCTGACTTAGTCTTCTTTCTTCTACATTACTATCCAAGGGAGGATGCTGAACTCAGTCACTCACCTGGGCTGGAATCTCCTAATTTCAGTGTGCAGACCTGAGTTGAGGAACAAACATGTTTTCCCTGGTGCACTCTGGTGGACACCAAGTTTGGCACCTGCAATTCCAAAGAGAGGACTTGGCTGAAGGAGATCCCTGTGCAGACACACGGAGACTATCTGGAATCTTCCTCCCACTCCCCTTCCCCCCTTGTCCCATCTCCTTTAGCTCCTAGGAGAGGCACTGCATTGATTTGCCTTTGCACTGAGGATCATCAGGAGAAGATAAAATATTAGAAGGTCACTGAGTTTTGATGAGTTTGGTGTCAAAGTTTCAAGGACCGGGTATGACCTCTATGGCATGGAATACCTTCTTTGGACTCAAAGTAGGACAGTGACTCAACAAAGGGTAAGCTGGACCTTTCGGGGTGCTTTTTAGCTGAGTAGTATCTCCTAGTCAATCCTAGGATAAGCAAACAGCATGGGGTCAGCAGTGATCCCAAGACTAAGCATGACTCAAGGGAGCTGGTGTAGCCTTGGCATGGTCTCCCAATCCAGGTTTCAAGGACTCATGTGATTTTTCTCTGTTGATCATACAAGAAGGCCAAGAGGTGAGAAGTAACCAGCTGGTTTTGCACCTACAGCAGAGTGGAAGGATCTTCTGTTTGTGCTCCTGGAAGGTCCTGTGCATCATAAGGTGCCTGACTTTCCCAAGATCCTTGCCATACTAATCATGAGGATCAAATTGGTCCTTCCACAGCACTTACAGCTGAGCTCTGGTGGTGTTTGACCTTTTTGTTACTCAGGTTGGCTTATAAGGCCAAAACATACAAAAGGGTTGTCATTCTCCTAGGATATCAGCCTTCCTTGCCCAACCTTTTATGGAGAAGAAGAATTCCAGAGTTCCTTTGTAGCAAGATGAATGACTTCAAAAGGTTCTGAGTTAAAAGAACCCAGCCTCACACGGGGCTGCTGCATACTTTAGTGGGAAGGCTTGGAAGAAATAGGATCCCCTCATCCCAGGCTGCCAACTCTGGGCAGCTGTCATACTCTGGAGATTGGAGATAAGGATCTCTCTGGCAGTTCTTCTCTGGTCAATAGACCTACAGCTATTAGGCAATTGCCCTTTGCTGGAGATTTGTTCTGTCACAGGAATAGAAGGAGTTTCTCTCAAGAATCCATAAGGAAGGAACTCATCTCCCAAGCACAGTATTTACTTGGAAACATTACACTGAGACACAGAATCCCAGCATCCAGCATGGTAGGGGATGGAAGGGACTTCTGGGGATCATCCAGCCCAACTCCCCTGCTAAAGCAGGCTCACCCACAGCAGCTTGCCCAGCATCACCTCCAGGTGCCTTTGGAATCTCTCCACACAAGGAGACTCCACAAGCTCTCCAGGCAGCCTGGGCCAGTGTCAGGACACAAGTTTGAAGCTAAAGTTCTTCCTCCAACTTGAGTTAGACTTGATGAGCCCAAAAGTCTTTTCCAACCTAAAGAATTCTCTGATTCTCTAAGATTTCTGCGTGTTTGGAGAATGGAAACATCTCATCTTCTGGATGAGAAGGAAGAAACATCTCATCTTCTAGGAAATCAACAATGAGATAAATGAATTAAGACTCTTTCTGTGGCTGAAGGGGATTGGATGACAGAGGAAGAGAGGACTCTGGGGTAGTGTTTTATTTTGTGGTGGTTGAGGGGTTTTGTGCTTGTTTTTTCCTGCCTTTCAAGGTATTGGATGGAATTCCTGCTCTAAATCAAATCCATGCAGACTTTGGAACTTCAGATGCCTTTTATTCAGTGCTCAGGTTCATGATGAGCTCCAAGAGATGAGGAGGTAGCCAGAAAGGACTTGTCCTATCTTTCCAGTCATGGCTATTTCTATTCTCGCAGTCAAACACCCAAACTTTTCTCAAGCTTTGGTCTCCTGACTTTCCATATTGGATTTCTGCAACCATAGGCTCTGTCCCAGCCAGAAAGCTCCACCTGAGTGTGACCAGTTTACTAGGATACCATGAAATCTACCCATGAAAACCTGCCTGTGAGCCAGCTGGGTGATGGAAAGATGGGCAGGATGTGGAATGTGCTTGACCTAGTCATTGTGCTTGAACCTGCTCCAGCAGTAGAAAATCCTGAGTGGCATGAGGCAGGTGACAAGGGGAGCATCCCTCACTGTCTTCTCCACCAGCACCACTTCTGCCACCAAACCAAAGTGCTTTGTAGCAGGTTCTGAAGAGCCAGAGGGGATTGGTTTTCATATGAAGCAAAGCCAAGCTAGGAAATTGGTTGTTGAAGACCAGGTGGATGCTAAATAGATCACATATTCTATTCCACTTGATGAGCTTGATTTATATGAAGAGACAGTCCTGCCTTAGAGGATCTTGGTGCTTCACTGTGTGTGGCCAGAGAATGTCTAGCACAGTTTCATGCCTCTGCAAGCTGGTACAGAGCAGGATGACAAAGATGCTATGAGGGCTGGAAGCTCTGTGCTGTGAGGCCAGGCTGAGAGAGTTGGGCTTGTTCAGCCTGGAGAGGAGAAGGCTCCAGGGAGACCTCACTGCAGCCTTGCAGTACTTAAAGGGCCTGTCAGAAAGATGGGGAGAGGCTTTCTAGCAGGAGCTGTTGGGACAGGACAAGGGGTGATGGTTTGAAACTAAAAGAGAGATTTAGACTAGATAGAAGGAAGAAATGTTTTAGACTGAGGGTGGTGAGAGCCTGTCCCAGGTTGCCCAGAGAGGTGGGAGATGTCCCATCCCTGGAACCATTCCAGCTCAGGTTGTTTGTGGCTCTGAGCAACCTGCTCTGGTTGCAGATGTCCTTGCTGGCTGCAGAGGGTTAGATTAGATGAGTTTGAAAGGTCCTTTCCAGCCCAAACCACTCTGTGCTCCTCTGTTTTTGTGCTCTAAGGTTATCTCCCTGCAGAGGAATGGGTTGGATGCTTTCACTTTGTCATCCTGCCATTCTGCTCCTCTAAGAGGATTGTTAGATGTAAACAAAGGAGGATTTTAATCCTCAGATATTTGAGTACTGCTGCAGACTCTGGTGGCACCAGGCCAGGAGGCATTGTCCCTGCAGTGACACAAAACTGGCTGCCACCAAGATCTGGGGAGATTTTCACCTGCTTCAGGGGCAGCAGGAGAAGAAGCCTCCTGGCTGACTGAGTTCAGAGATTCTAGTCCAGCCTGTAATTCCAATTTCCCCAGGAATTTATCACCCTGCCTGTTACATCAGGACTGATTTTTTTTCTCTTTCATATAAGATCTATGGCTTTTCTAGCTAAAACCAAAAGGAGTCCAGAAGGGCTTGTTTGAGTGACTGAAACTTTCTGACAGTCCTCAAAGAGCTGCTGTCTTATTTCACACAGGAGATCTTGGCTCATTTCAGGGTGCAGCAAGAGCATGCAACAGCTGCAAGAGGCCAAATTCTTGGCCTAAAGCTGGAAGCACTCATGGAGTTTCAGAAGTCATCTCTCTTACTTTTTAGACAGAAGTTGGGCAAGGCTCCTCCCTTCTTAAGATAGATCCTCACGGAGCTATTTCCACTTTCCTCCTTTGCTGGGCACTTGTCTGAGTCTTGAAGAGCTTGTAAATCTTCCAGGACCCATGGGGAGGGTCTACAGAAAGTGTTTAGCCTAAGCTAGGCTTGCTTCCAACCAACAGAGAGGTCCCAACACTTGACAGAACTATTTCCAAAGCTGTTGAAATATCTTCCTCTCTGTGCCTGCTGAGATAACTCTCTCCTTTTTACCTGTGCTCTTGCAAGAGTTAACTCCACTTATTGCTCCCAGGTTAACTGTGCTCATTGCTTCCAAGTTTTTGGTGTGTTGGCATTAAATCCACGCAGTGTCCTCCGTTTGCAAGTAGGAATCCTGTTCTCAGGCAGGAATTGATCTGATTTAGTCCCCAGAGGAGGAAGAAGTAAGCAGAAGTTGTTCCCCATGAGGGTGGTGAAGCACTCTGGCTGCCCAGAGGTTGCTCCATCCTTGGAAGTGCTCAAGGCCAAGTTGGATGGAGCTTGGAGAAATCTGATCTAGTGGAAGGTGTCCCTGCCTATGGCAGGGGAGTTGGAACCAGATGANGCTTGAGTCCCCATCCCTGGAGGTGTTTAAGAGCCAGGTGGATGTTGCATTGGGAGGCATCATTTAGCAGGTTGCTAGGGCTAGGACAAAGGCTGCACTGATGATCTTCAAGGTCTCTTCCAGCTGCAACTGTTCTAGGATTCTATGATCTTCATGATTCCTTCCAACCCAACCCACTCTATGCCTGCTCAAGTACTGTTAACCAGTTTGGAGTTGATTTAAGCATCTCCCTCACCTACTCCTCTCATCAAGTTTTAGCTCGGCACTGGAAACACTGAGTTTCCTCCATTGAGGTCCAACTGCACATGGTCTTTAGTTCCTTTCAACAGCAGCATCAGTGTTTCTGGCACCTCTGTAGCTCCTGTTCAGCTTGAAAAGCCTCATCCATTTCCATTCTGCTGCAGTGTCATGTGCAGGACCTAGCAAGTTTTTGGTAGCTCCTTTCCTCCCCTAAGCATGTTCTCCTCATGCAGTTTCACTTCTGGCACTTTGCAGGCCACTTATCACCTAGAGCCAAGGGAGCTGAGCTCTGCTCTGTTCACTGCCAGAGTTCTGAGAGAAAAGAAGAGCTTTTCTATAACTGACTGGAGGAGCTGCTTCCAACTGACTCATGCTAGGCTGAGGTAAAGGCTGCAACCACACACAGATGAGCTAAAAATAATGCCCAGGAGAATCTCCAACAAATCAGTCATGCAATTTCCCCTGTCAGTTCCTGGGGCCTCAAAAAACCTTGGCCTGGAGGGTGTCAAAATGGTCCAGGCTCATTGGAAATAATCTCTAAGGTCAGAATTCACATGGAGAAAGTCTCTTCTACCACTGCCCCTCTCAGAATGCTTTCTGAACGCACAGGCAAAGGTAGGGTTAGGGTTTTGGACCAAAAGCTGCCATGGAGAGCTGCTGGTTCATCTTCTCCTGTCCTACCCACCACAGCTGCAGTGAAGAGGTCCCCATCTGAATGGCCTGGCTTGGCTGTGATTTTGGGATGTGCTAGACTCCATCTAGTCACCCAGTGGGAGTCTGGCCTTCCCTTTCCTCCATCTCAAGGACATCTCACTCAAGGTTTTTGGGCAGATGTCTCTGCTGGGGTCATGACACACCTGGTGCATGCTGTGGGCCATCTGGGTGGTGGCCAAAAGCTCCCTCATATGTTCCTTGGATTCTCCTGGCCAGGTGGACACCCTATTTCAGGATAAGGCTATCCCTACATGACCTGAAGTCTCTGCTCACATGACATCTCCTTGATCTGGGGCTGGAAGCTCTGTGCTGTGAGGCCAGGCTGAGAGAGTTGGGCTTGTTCAGCCTGGAGAGGAGAAGGCTCCAGGGACACCTCACTGCAGACTTGCAGTGCTTAAAGGGGAAGATGAAGAGAGACTTTTTAGCAGGAGCTGTTGGGACAGCACAAGGTTGGTTGTTTTCACTGAATCAAGGAGGAGGTCCCATGTGAGCTTCTACCTTGAAGAGCACCAGAAGCTCCTCTGAGGCTGGGGTTGGATTCTTCCAACCAAGAAGATGAATTTATCTGTGTTGGAGCCTCCATAAATCTCCCTCATGTGATCTTGCTGGTCATTAATAACCTTGGAGCTCTCATCACAGCATTGCTCTAGACAGGAGAAGTGATCAAGCTTCTTGGCTCTGTTTGGATGCTGAATTTCAGGAAGCCCTGGAGAAACTTGTGGAGGTTTCTCTGCAGTGTCCCTGCCATTTGCACATGGGCTGGAAGCAGTGAGGAGGTGCACCAAGGGCACAGAGCAAGGCAGAGCACATTCCCTCATCTCCTTAGGATACCAGGAAGGAAACAAACTCAGCAAGGCTGAGAGTTCACACTGTGTGAAACCAAGGCCTGGCAGGCCACAGACACAACCTGGGTTCCTCTGTGGCTGAGTCCAAATGGCTTTAATCATTGCAAGGCTCTTCCTCTCCAGGCCAAACACCAGCTTCATGCAGCAGGTGCCTCACAGCAGCTTTGCTCCATCAGGAGGGAGCAGATGAACAGCTTGAAGCAGATGAGTTCAGATCCCAGCTCTGTGGCTTGGGCTCTTCTCCAGTTATTATCTTGTTCTCAGACAGAGGTTTTGTGAAGCCACAAAGGGAATCCCATCCAGAGCCAGAGTGTGAATGGAGAGGTTTCCATGGCCAAGCAGTCAGATAGCACTTCTCCCAGGGAGCAGAAAGCAGGAGGATGTTGCAGCAGGAATATTTGGGGATTCCTTTTGTTGCCAGCAATAAGTTAGACATTGTCCAGGGCTGCATGTCTGTGATTTGGAGGAAGAAAGAGAGATAACATCCAAATAACCCAGGGTGGTCTGTGCAGGTTCTGGATCTGTTCATATCCACCCAGATATAATCATAGGATGGTTTGGGATGGAAGGGACATTTCAAGGTCAACTAATCTAACCCCTCTGCAGCCAGCAGGGACATCTGCAACTAGAGCAGGTTGCTCAGAGCCACAAACAACCTAAGCTGGAATGGTTCCAGGGATGGGACATCTCCCACCTCTCTGGGCAACCTGGGACAGGCTCTCACCACCCTCACTGTGAAAAATTTCTTCTATCTAATCTAAATCTCCTCTTTTATTTGTCCCAACAGGACCTGCTAGAAAGACTCTCCCCATCATTCCTGCAGAACCTCTGCAAGTACTGGCAGGCTGCAAGGCCCGGATTAAGCAAAGAAGAGTGGAGAACTCTCTTAGCATTTCTCCAGATACTTGGCCAAAGTTGATGGATCTATACGGAATCAATGTATGACCAAAGAATGACTCCCTATTCACTGGTGTGGCCTGAGCATCTTTTCTAGGAGCAGATCTCCTAAGGTGAGATGTTTTGTAGGACAGCACATGGTAGAAACCTGTCTGAGGAGCTGGGGGCATGTTCTCCAGCCTAGGCTATGTCATAGGGGCATTTAGTGTCCTTACCAAGTCAGGCACCAGAGGCAAGGAAGGGCAGATGGGAGACTGTGGGTGAAAGCTGACTGTGCTATGTCATGGTCTTTCTGCATTCCAAGACATCTCACATTGGATCCAGGAGATCAAAATAGAATCTCACACATAGGATCATGGACTGAAGAGAAACTGTGGTTCTGCTCTGTGAATACATGAAGTCCTAGACTAGTTAGAGGAGACAGTGAGATAGGAGCCAGCTTGGAGTGTCATGCTGGACATTTGAACAGGCTATTGTTCTGGGTATGACCTCCATGGAGTAACTGAAGGTGTGAAGGGGTTACACCCATGGCCTGCTTAGTGTTTGAGGGATGCCTCTGAGGCATGTTTTCCTCCAGCAGCTCATAACAGCTTTCCTCTTTTATTTCTGGGCCAGCAGAAAGCTCCTAGGCCAACTGTGCTCCATTTGTGTGGGGCTTGTGCGTGTCCTTTCTGGAGCTCCTGTTGTTTAGGGCTGTGCTCAACAGCAAGTTCACTATCTCCCAGAGGAAGCCAGCTTCTGCTTTCAGTCCCCTGTCCTCCATCATCCCTTTGGTTCCAACTGGTATCAAAGGTACATGACTCATGGGCTTGTCAGTTCTTTATAGGAACCAGATTTTCTGCAAGGACTGACTCAGAGTGTCCTGCTCGGAGCTGAACAATGGCACCAGTCACCCAGCAGAGTCTCACAAAGCAAACAGCACTGAAACCAGAACCTAGGGCCCTGGCCCATGCCACCACAACTGTTATTCCAGCAGCACATCCACTGGACTCAAAGGCACAACTGCCCCATCCCTGGCAGTGTTCAAGGCCAGGCTGGATGTGGCCCTGGGTGACCTGGGCTAGTGATTGGCATCCCTGCTCAGTGTGGGGAGGTTGGAACTAGATGATCTTTAGGGTCCCTTCCAACCTGCCCATTCTAGGATTCTCTGATTCTATGACCTGGTTTGAGGAGGAGCAGTTCAATTAATTCATGGCAGATGGATGCTGTCAGGAGCAAAGAGGCGAAGAGATGTAACCTCCTGCAGGGTGGTGGGGTTTTGTGTCTATATGAACAGAATTCTGTTAGTAGTTGCAAGGCCAAATTAAATTCCTCTTGCTTTGGTGACCTCCAAGTACAATTAGGCAATGTTTTTAGATTCAAACATCTAACCTGGGCTGGATTCTCTCTGAAGGGCTCAATTCTGCTCCTCTTACTCTTGCCAGGTGGTCCTTTGCTCTCTATGTAATTTCNTCAGCATTTCTGTATCACACAGTCCCCAAATCTCAGCATGCTGGGGGTTGGCAGGGACCTCTAGAGATCACCTAGTCCAACCCACCTGTTAAAGCAGGTTCACCCACAGCAGCTTGCCCACCATCACCTCCAGGTGCTCTAGACCCTTCACCACCTTCCTTGCCCTTCTCTAGACACTCTCCAGCACCTCAGAGTCCTTCTTGGAGTGAGAATCCCAAAACTGATCCCAGGATTTCACGTGCGTCCTCCTCAGTGCCCATTCCATGAGGACAATCACCTCCCTAGCCCTGTTGGCTACTGGAGCACTCAGTGTGTCCCTGAAATACAGTGCCAGCTACATCACCCTTGGGAGGTGGTTGTGAGGGCAGTGGAGGAGTTGACTTTTGGCTCCGAGGGACCTGTGTGGTCTGGCTGAGCCATCAAAGAGGCTGGGAGCAGGCAGGCCTGGCTCTCTGGGCAGTGCCCAATGCCTTTATTCATTTTGGGAGCTGCAAATGGCCCTCAGTTACATTGCCACTTTGCTGGGAAGTTTCCTCAAGAGTCCAGGACTCCAAGAGGCAGACGTGTTATTGAGGCATTGAAAACATCCCCATGGTTAAGAAAAACATCTGATGGAATTGAAAGCTTTTAGGTTTCTTTGTGGCTTTTTTCTTTCTCTTCCCCTTTCTTTTTTATTGAGGAGAAAAAAAAGCAAATAAAAGTCTAAATCTCTTGGACAACTCCAAAGTCTTGTAAGAAGGGATTTGATGTTTTTTTTTCCATGGGGTATGTAAGCAGCCTGGACAAATATTGGTCTTATTATTAATTTTTTAAATAAACTAGTTGAGGTTTTAGCTTCCAGGGATCTTCCTGCTGAGAGAGGGAGGCAGGACTCTGCTGCTTGGTGGAAGATACATCAACAGGGCAAAGGGAAAAGCTCTAGGATGGGGTTTTGTAGGTGGGTTTGGTTGACCTCCCTGTCTTCTTTGTTGTTTTGGAGTTGGACAGATAGGGAAAAGAGAGCAAAAGATCTGGAGAAGATGGAATGGTGAATGTAGTTCACTCTGAGTGACCTAGCACTGCTCCAGGCCCAGGCAGAGCTCTTCAGATGGTTCTACACAACTCCCCCAGGGCTTTTCACACCACCAACCACTTGCTACCATTTCAAGCTGCTCCTCAAGGTCCCAGACCTTCACTGTCCAAAGCCCACAAGCCACTTGTATTGAATTATCTCCTGAGCTGCTGCCCTTTTGTAGATCCTGCCCAAAAGTGAGACCAAAGGCTCAGGTTGGACATGAGGAACAATTTCTTCCCCAGCCTCTTGGCACCCAAGGTGAGGAGATACTGCAGTTTGTCTTCTGCCCCTTGGTTCCCTGGCAAGGGCACAGGTCCTTCTGGAGCACAAGTGTGCTGAGGAGCAGCTGAGGGCACTTGGTTAGTCTGGAGAAGAGGAGGCTCGGGGAGACCTTAGCTCTCTGCAACTAGCTGAGAGGAGGTTGGAGTGAGGTGGGAGTTGGTCTCTTTGCTCAGGTAATGAGTGATAGGACTACAGCAAATGGCTTCAGGTTGCACCAGGGAAGGTTGAGGTTGGATATTAGGAAGAATGTCTTCCCTCCAAGGGTTGTCCAGGCCTGTCCCAGGCTGCCCAGGGCAGTGGTGCAGTCACCATCCCTGGAGAGGTTTCAAAGCCATGGAGATGTGGTGCTGAGGGACATGGGGTAGTGGTGACCTGGCAGTGCTGGTTAATGGTTGGACTTGATGATCTTAAAGGTCTTTTCCAACCTACTGGGGTTGGTTAGTGTGGAGAAGAGGAGGCTCAGGGGAGACCTTCTGGCTCTCTGCAACTCCCTGACAGGAGCTTGGAGTGAGGTGGGGATTGGTCTCTTCTCCCAAGGAACAAGTGATAGGACAAGAGGAAACAGCCTCAAGTTGTGCTAGAGGAGGTTTAGGGTGGCTGTGAGGAAGAATTTCTTCCCCCAGAGGGTTGTCCAGGCCTGTCCCAGGCTGCCCAGGGCAGTGGTGCAGTCACCATCCCTGGAGAGGTTTCAAAGCCATGGAGATGTGGTGCTGAGGGACATGGCTTAGTGGTGACCTGGCAGTGCTGAGTTAACAGTTGGACTTGATGAGCTTAAAGCTCTCTTCTGACCCAAATGATTCAATAATTCTGTGATTGTCTCTCATCTTTGTAGAGCTGAAGGTTAGCAGAACACAGCCATGACTTGCAGGAAAGCCAAGGAGACAGGCTGACATGGCCAAGGAGTTATTTGCAGTTAGACAGATACAAAAAGAGATCAAGAATTTCATTAGCTCCCTAGAGGCTGGCAAACCATATCTGTGAAGAGTTTCTGCTGATCCCTGATGGCTAAGCTCTCATCTCAGTCCCTGTGCCACTGCCTTGCCTTTGCTGGTGGAGTCTCTGCAGCATTCAGACATCAAAACCTCCACAAAACTTGATGAGAAGCCCCAACAGTTCCCAAACTGCAGGATTGAGTTGCTGCAGGACGTGCCCAAAATAGAAAGGCAAACCAGCAAAGAAGAAAACAAACCCAACTAAAATCCAAGCCTAAACCATTCCAATGAAACCAGAGCCACCAAAACTTGAGGCCAGCAGAAAGGAGAAGCCATGTGTGCCCTCACCAACTCCTCCTCTGTAATTAAGGGAAAATGCTGAAGGTTTGGTGTTTTTCAAACTGTTCTCTGGTTTCTTCAGGGGAAAAGAAAAAAAGCAAAGAGCCTTCTGTTTCTTTTCTGAGTAAACAGCAGAATTCCAGCAGATTTATTCTCCAGCTCAGCCAGAGCTGGAGGATGCTTTGCCTCTGTTATTTTTCTCCCTCTGTGACTTCTAATTTTGTCACTTGGGCTGCAGAGTTCCTTGTGTGAGAGCAGAAACAACTTGGTGGCACATGAAAGGGGAGAATTCAGCCTTAGCTGATCTGGAGTGTTTCATGAGGAATTGAAGTGGTGAGGAGGAAAGGGAGGTCCTCTGGTCTTTTCAGGGCTTCTGGTCCTGAGGAATTCTGTGCTGAGGAATTTTCCTATTCAAGATGGCAAGAGGGAAGAGAAAGAAGAACTTTTTCCTGAGGAAACTGGCAGGGGAGTGGCATTTTGTTTGTTCAACACCAAAATACTCTGACCAAGAACCAAATGTGGCTGCAGAGCCTGAGGGACACTGAAGCTTAGATGTTCCCATTCTCCTCCATGGGCTGGACCCCTGGGACAAACAGTGTCTCCCATCATTCTCTACAGCTAGCCATGGAAATGGGGAGAGCTGAATCCTGGGAAGCTTGGAGTGAACTCAGACAATTCTCTGCTCTGCCAGCCTTTCTTCAGCAAGATCTCTTGATGTTGCTTGGCCTGAGCAGAAATTGAATGTCTGGGGGGAAAAAAACCCACCTAAATTTGGTGCTAAGGGCAGGAAGAGTTTCTGAGAGAGAACTGCTAGAACAGTTTTCTGTTCATAAAAATGTGGAAATGCCCACACTATTCTGGATTATTTTAAGGATAATTTATTGACCTTCTCCTAAAGCCACTGGTGTGATAAGCAGCTAATGGGATTGGTCTTTGCCAATTATAGAATCAGAGAATTGTTTTGGTTGGAAGATTAAATCTAACCATTTGCCAGCACTGCCAGGTCACCACTAAGCCATGTCCCTCAGCACCATAGCTCCATGGCTTTGAAACCTCTCCAGGGATGGTGACTGCACCACTGCCCTGGGCAGCCTGGGACAGACCTGGACAACCCTTGTGGGGAAGAAATTGTTCCTCATGTCTAATCTTAAACCCATGGACCTTCCAGTTGACCTGGTGCATCTCTCAAGAAGCATTCTGGGTTTATACAAATGTCAGCAAGATAAGAATCCAGCTTCAAAGGCTCAGCATCTTGCTCCTCTGAGTCAGATTTTAGTCTTCAAATGGATTTCTTTTCTTGGCCAGCTGTGTCAATCCATCAAAACAAGTCTGTTTCTGATGAACGCAACACAACACTTGCTAGAGGATATGGAGAAATGGGAAGTGGATCCAGGAAAACATTAATTTCCCCTCTCCTCTCCTC
>VWZO01022523.1:38052-51398 GCA_013396975.1 Bucco capensis | reverse complement strand
CCTTTGCTTTGACAAAGAGTAGACATTTTCAAACAAGTAAAGAAAACCTCAAATCTAGACAAGAAGCAAATTTTCTCTACCCAGCTATGGCTCTGAGTATTGAAAAGTGAATAAGCAGGATGTGAAACCTACCAATTTTGTTGCTTTGTGTATTAATAGAAGTGTTGAAATGAACAGTAGACATATATTTAATTTTATATTTTATATAAAAATATATTTATTTATTCTACCTATACTAAAAATATAGGTATATTACCTACATTCTACCTATATTAAAAATATAGGTAGAATAAAGACATAAAAAGAGATTAAATGATGGTAACAGCTAAGAGAATATGATTGTTGACGATAAGTCAAAGTAGAAGAGTAAATTATATAAGTTACTTACTAAAAGTTGTTGTATTAATCATCTGCTCTCAACACTGACACCATTTTTCTGGTTTGTATCCAGAATTCTACATGATATTATTTCAAACACAATAGTGAGCAAAAGAGACATCTAGGATCAAGTTTAATAGTGTAAACCAAAGGAGTGAAAGAATAGGAAGAAGTGCTCAAGATTATCCCAAAGAGTCTTTCAGAACTGCTGCTAAGGCAGATCTAGGAAGAAAAGATATTTTCATAATGCCAAACCCAAATAAGCTACTTGTAACCATAGAAAACAAAAAAGGAGAGAAAAAAGAAAATGTAAATAACATATATATAANTCAATAGCCTTCCTCAAGGGGATAAAGGGAAATGAATTCATTTATCTACATCTTTGGAGCTGCTGCATAGTAAACATGAGATGTTTAGCAAAGGTTAAAGAGTGCTTGTTGAGAGGCCTTCAAGACAGCAACACCATTTTGATTTGTTTGATTTCTTAACACTGGGAGGATTATTTGTATTAAATTCTCACCTTATCGTTCCACGGCAGAGCAGATGTGTGCTCAGCTTATGGTCCTAGGACTAGATACTTGCCATTCATCTGTCATATGATCAAAACAAGAACAAAAGTCTATCCTGTTGCTGAGTAGAAGTGAAAGAATTTGTTTTTATATGAAAAATGTAAAAAAAAACAACAAACCACACACAAAAATAGAAAGAAGAGGCTGTATATTAAATGGCAATAATAGTCTAAGCAACATGAAGATCCAGAATAGGCTTGTTGTTAGACTTCCTCTGCCCTGAGGGATTTAAAGTTTCAATAAATATGGAATAATAAATAACATTATTATATAAATAATACATTGAATAATAAAAAGCAGGAGGGATAGGAAAAAGATTAGAAGTCTAAAACTAGCAGGGCTTTCGTATATATCCATTATTATTGATTTCCTTTGCTACCCTCTCCTTTGACTGTTCTATCATGTTGTTGAGGTGGAGGGTGGGCAATAAGTGTATATGTTTGGTTTGGGTTTTTTTCTCCAGCTTTACTGTCTCCTACAAATAACAGAATATAAAGAGGCAAAAAAACCCCAGCCAAACATGCAAAGATTACAAAGAAATATGCCTGCTGCTATGGATTTAAATGGTGTGCAGAAACATGTTTTACATTTAAATATATTAAGATCTATATTTTCCAAGTCTTTTGCTCAAGTATGAATTCTGCCTCCAGGACATGCCTGGAACTTTGTGTTGCTAAAATTGCTATTAAAGAACTGTAAGATTGCCACCAGGAGAGGAGATGACCTTGTTGAGAGTGAACAGTTGAAGATATAATAATAATAAAGGTACTGTTTCTCTTCATATTCAGAATAAAATAAACTGAACACCCCAGTCACTAGCATTTCTTTAATAAAAAGGTATTGTTTGATCTGCCTTCCTTTGAGATAAGCATGACTTGTGTCTCCTGAGTGTCAGGGATTGTCAAGTATAAGATGAATTAGTTTGATCAAATTCACTGAGGAGTGATGTAGGTAGCAGACCTTAGTGGAACTCAGTACTCAAGAAGAGGGAAACATACCTAAGTTCTGCTTCACACTGTAAGTAAGGAAAGCCTTGAGTCCCTTGCATTCAGCTTTGTAAATTGGGTATGATGCCATTTAGTCAGGTTTATGATGATTGATCCAAACATAATTGCCAGTCAATAAAATAACCCTGACTAGATTTCAGGTTCTTATATGAAGGTCTAGTCAAGGTCTGACTTCTAGCATGCAGCTACTGCAATAACAAGAGGCAAGCAAAACTTTGAATCAATAGGATATTAGCTGTGTGTTATATCTAATTACTATAGGCAAACACAACTCTATAGTAAATCTGATATTGCTTATTCATCTAGGCTCTCGTATCAGCTACCTCATATTTAGAGAAGATAAAAAATGCATCTGGAGTTTGTTAAAGAGTAGTTGGTTATCTAACATTACCTTCTCTGTTCTGATTGACTATTCAGCCATCTCTTAAGATATCTTGTTTATATGCCCACAGTTTTATTCACAATGCATGGTCTTGTTTTGTGTTTTCTTTAGCACTACAGTAAAATGGTCTGCATGTGCTTTTGTTAGGTCTTTTAAAATAGGAGTGTTATTATTTCACTTGTTCCTGGGGGATAAAAAGAGTCTAAACTTTTCATTAACAGAATGTCATAGAGAAGAAGACAGCAGTGGACTGCACAAAAAGCCATTCTGATTTTGTTCTTTCACTCAGTCCTATACAGAGATACAAGCTACCCCAGCACTAGCTGGATCTGAAACTAGAAGCAGTCCTGTCATGCCAAAATTATGCTCTGCCAGAGCCAATTAATCCTGTTAGGAGGCTACTCTGATGCCAAGACCCAAGTGTATATCTCTGTATAATGCTGCACACTTCTTTATATGCAGACTGGGTTCTTTGGACATTCCCTACATGACCCTGCCTTGTGTGGTATAGGAATACTCAACTATGCTGATTTACTATGCAAAATCCAACCACTTTTGATATATTAATGCAGCATTTAGTCTTTAATCCTGTATTGTTACGAAAACTAATTACATTTTCAAAACCTAATTATATGGCAACAGAATTTCACAGCCTCTGAGATTAAGATGGTTCCAACAGGACTTCACAGAAAGGTTGGTACTATTCCAGCCTGGAGTTTTTGACTTAATTTCTAGAGGTATGTCTATATTGCGCTGCAGTGGTGGAACAGAGATTCATGTAAACATAGGACAAAAAAGCCAAACCTTCTAACCTTGGTATTTCTGGCAGTCCCACTATGACAAGATGGCACAGTGAGTGCACTATGAAATACTGGATAAGTATTCAGAGGATAATGTCTGAGGTGTTGTAGCCCTGAAGTGCAGAAGTTCCACTTGTTCAAGGAAATTAAGAAGATAAGACAGCTATTCTTGTACACTGCTCTTAGTGTCTAAGCTGACTGCTTTCAAGAGACCTTGTATTTGCCTACCTAAGCTGTGGTTGCATATTTAAACAACAATGTGCTTGTGCAGAGTTAGTGATTTTATGTGCGTGGCTTGATTATAAAATCAGCTCTGCTCTTGTTAATAAGGAAAGATTTGTTTCTCTATAGCAAAGAACAAAACTCAAATAATCTTTGAATGGAGATCTCACTTGCTCTTGAATACACCTTGTATCTTGAATGTTCTCTTTTCCACACGACGTTGATCCTGTGTGTTGTTGATCCTTCGAGCTATTAAACTCTGACTCTGTTTCTGTGTTATATATATATATATCAGTATATAGAGTGCATGTACACCTTACACAGGTCATGTAAGGCAGGAGAGCAAGCAGCATGAAGAGAAAATAGTGTCAAACACAACACAGAGTGTACACTTACCTCACGTTTGAAGCTGACCCGTTGTTTACTAATACTGAAAACACATCAGAAATTTTTATACATAATGCAAGGAAATAAGGTAAGGTAAAGCTTTTCATTTTGGACTTCTTCCATACCCTAAAAAGAATATAGTTCCATATCTGCACCACTGCAATAGTAGCTATAATATAGGGCATCAATTAAAGAAAATTGGGGCATTAACAAGATATATGCTGAGTTACAAAAAGGATCCAGATACTTTGCATGCTGGAGCCACCTACAGCTTTGTTTCCTATTTTTCCAGCTGTTCCAATACTTTGCATTACTTTGATGTTCAGTGAGCAAATTTTGACCAATTCTGACTCTGAATGAATGCAAATACTTGCTCAGATTGCAACAGGATAGAAGATGCTTTAGGTATGCACCAGGTTCTTTGACTCTGTGCCTGAATATCTTGTTAAGCAAAATTGCCTACAAGCAGTACCAAATGTACCATCACTTTATACAATAATAAGAATGTGGTGTGGGCTTTCAAACTGGGTCCATTACAAAAAATGATATAAATTTAGTTTAATTTTACTTTAAAAATAAAATAGTTTTCCCATATCTAGTAGCATAATAAATATCTAAGCTAGATAACCAGAGAATAAGTTTGGAAAACTCTTCCCTGCAATGACTCTTCATTTCCAAGTGGTTGTGCTATCATAGTTTACTTCCTTGTAGTTTTTAAAACAATACTGAGCTAGGATCTTTGTTGGAAGCCATGCTGATAATTCTGTAATCATTGCCTTTTCTATCTAATTTCCTTGAGCAAGTGGAACTTCAGCAATTTAAAACTATATGTGAGCCTCATTACAATTAATATGTCCAGGACATGTTGGCATATCTGGAGAAGCATCCTTTAATCCTAATCCTAATGTCTCCAGCTATTCAGTGGTGTAGTAGCAATAACATAGGTCAGTGCATATCTTAAGTCAGCAGAGAATGTGTGACAGTCTAGTGTAGAAGGAAATAAGCCATTTCAATGGCACATAAAATGATATATAATTTAAATATACTTCAGTAGGGAAACACATATGAAGTAGTTACTTATTTGCAGCATATACCATGTTCCTATATATATCTTTCTTGGTTTATTTGTAGTCAATAAAGAGTCAAGAGATTCAAATAATCTGGGACAAGGGAAGGGTAGACATTGTAGACTATTTTGCTTCAAAGATGTGTTTTTCTTGGTGGCAGTGAGGAAAGGATGGGGACCAGGAGGGGATTTTAATATATGAGTAGAGGTTAATAGGAAATAGTTTTCCTCTTCCATAAGAATAGGAGATGTAAACATTTAGGCATGCCATTGAAATTATAAGAACCTTGAAAATGTAAAGTAGTCCTTCTCTCTCTAAAAGAGGTAGAATGACTCAAATAGTTTCATCTCCTGTTTCAATTTTTAAATCTTTTTTTCTCCCTTGTTAATTATAATTAATCCTTTAAAAAGGTGACTTTCTTCAAATGAACACTCTTTTTCCCTTTTGCAAGCTCCTGAACTGTGGTGCTTCGACAGTTTTGAAACCTCCTTTAAAAAGGTTTTTGAAATGGAAACTTCTTTCCCTCATAAATAGGTTCAATTTCAGTAATTGAATATATACAAGAAGAGGGAAGATGGGAAGCTTCTTTCAAAAACATGATAAATTTTCCAATCTGATTTCTGCTAGTCAGGACCTGTGCAATGTGTGAAGGATCAATCTCTGAAGCAGATAAAAATGACATAGTGATGAAAAAGCATGAGGCTGTGACTCAGAAGATTAGTAAACATGGGAGTTTTGCCACAAGCTTCCACTATGGTGTTGGATAATTTACTTGCTCTCTGTTTCAGTCAGCTTTTCTCTTTGAATGGAACAGGCCTACCTTGTAGAGCTCAAGGTATTAATGTCAATCTGCTGTGGTGATGAAGGTTCTCTAAGTGCCCACATAAAAGCAGTGAATGTACTCAGGCTGCAGTTGATTCAACAGTTAATGAGAAGCTATATTTCCTTGTATATAAGTAGGGTGGAACTGTTCAATGCATTACTGTAATGTATTATTGGTGAAAATATCACTTTATCTTAAAAATAAAATAGTCCCTGCAAATTTGTCCTTTGTGTCCTTAGCTCACCTGTGAAGCAGGATTTGGAGGAGTATATTAAACTTCCTAATATTTGTGGTTTTTCTGAATTTAGAGTATATGGAGGTCCTGTCATTTTTTTTTTTTAAAGCACTACAACTATAAGCACAACCAATATAATTGTGTGATTCAGGTGGATATATAAATCAGCATTATTCCACCTCCCTTAACAAAAACAACTTTGCTCACTAAATCAGAAGCTTTTTCTCTACTCCACTCCTATGCTGTGGAATTTTAATTTATCTTGGCTGGCATAAATTCTATTTGGAAAGTCAGTTTCTGGGCTGGAAACCAGGCTCTTTTACTTCATGTCCTGTTGATGCCCAAAAAAATAGGCATTTATGTGTGGCTGTTACCTTGAGTTTCCAAACCTATGAAGCAGACAAAGGGCAATATAAGTGAATTTAGTTTCTCTGTTATACTCTAACATTTGTGGTGTACATCAGCATCTGAAGTTATCCATTATGCCAGCAAAAGTCATCATCAAGGACTGGCCATAGCCCATGGGCACAACACTAGTCAAAGGTATATCTTCCTATGTGTCCTGAAGTAGTCATACATTACCTTCAGACTTGATTATTTATTTTACCTACCCTTAACTGTCATCTTTTGCATATTTCATGTGCAGTGTAATCTCTGTTAAGGCTTATCATCTTAGATTTATCACACATAAAGTTTGATCTGTTTATACTCATCTAATCCATTTCATCTTGCTATAGCGTGCATAAGAATGTTTTGGAAGCATTACAAACCTTTTTTTTCTCCCCTGATTTTGCAAGGATTAAAAGAAATGGTAGTTGTTTTTTTGTTTCTCTCTGTAAGTATTTCTTAGTTCTATAAGGCTGGGAGAACCTCTAATTTAAACTCAAGGTTATGTGAGCTGAGATATGAGGAAGCTTGCCCATAAAAACTGACTTTTCCTTTAAGTGATGTGCAGTAGAATAGAAGAGTTGGTGAACTACAACATTTGTTTTAACATTCTCAAATAACCTACTAATATTTTTACATGGAGTTTAGATATATTGCTCTCTCTCAGTCCTACACAGCCAGGTAGATGGGTGAGGCATGAGCCAAAAAAGGCAGAAATTGGACTTGCACAGTCAAACTTATTATGGCAGTGTACCCTTGTTTCAGGCTCAGAAACCTATGTAGCCTACCAGCAGCATAACAGGAGGAAAGAGGAGGGCAGGTAAACAAGATATTTAGTCAAGCAGGTCCCTTGTTCAAGAACTCTGCATGTCATGAGTTAGGAGGGGGTGTTGCGGTTTGTTTTTTCTCTTTTCTTTCTTATTGTAATGAAGTTTATGATGGAACTGTATTGTTCCTTCTTCTTCAGACTTTGTTTTGTAACCCTGGGCATTGATGACTTGGCTTCAGAAGGATAAGATGATGATAAAGTGGATGATGGTTTTCTTCAACTCTGGTAAAATACTTCAAAAATTCTAGTAGGAAAAAAAAAAAAGAACATACATGGGAATAATGTTGCTGATAGACTAAATTTTATCATTTCTTATGTAACAGATCTTGAAGGGATTACCCTATCAAAGGAATTGTGAGGTTTAGCCAGAAGATTCCTTTTCATAGAAACACTTTGCCTTTTGGATGCCAGTATTTCAACTAACTCTTGGGCTTAGGATCTTCCCTAATTCCACAGAGGAACCATCTGCAGTAAGAGCTACTGGGTTAATTTGCTATATTATCATGAATCCTTTTGCTTTAGAGAGCCTAGATATGACCCATAGACAGTATGAAAAGCAGATAGGTTGTAAAATTTAAGCTATATAAGTAGTGACATTTATGATTGTGGTTAATGTACTTCATCAGGCAGAAGCATTAAACTCATCTCTAGATCTCAGCATTTTTCAATTTCCATAGATTCCAAAGTAAAACCTGCCATCAAACATTAAAAAAAAAATTCTTTCTTGCAAATATAGGAAATTATCCTTATCTGTAATGATCAAAGCTGGATACATTTGCATGGTTTCCCGACTGAAATTATTTATTCAATAAAATCCACAAACTCATAACCCAGGGCTCTCACACTTAAATTCTCTTCATTAAGCATTGCATTTTATGGCCTAAAAATGTTTTCAGCTGAATTTACATAAAATGACTGCACATATGTGGCTAGTCAAGCTGATCTAGGGGAAAAAAAGAATGCAACATTCCCTGTGGGTGATCAGCAAATACAGTTATCCAAGGCCTGTCTTCTGCTGAAAGAAGGCAATCTTAAATGTAATTTAATATCATACTTTATTAAAGTTATAAAAAATCCCAGAATATACTGGTTTTAACTCTGCATTTTTCTCTCAGTATGTTTATACCTTGAATTTTTTTAAAGTGAATGAGACATACCTATAGCAAAGTGCATGGATTTTGGTGGAAAGAAGATACAATACAAGAGGAAAGATTTATGAAGTCAGACACTGTGAACAGATTACTAATCATATGTTAACATCTACAACTAGTCTGGAGAAGAGAGGGCTCCAAGGAGACCTTCTTGTGGCCTTGCAGGATCTGTAGGGGCTACAAGAGAGCTGGGGAAGGACTTGTTAGGATGTCAGACAGTGCTAGGACTAGGGGGAATGGATATAAGCTTGAGGAGGGGAAATTTAGGTTGGATATTAGGAGGAAGTTCTTCCCCATGAGGGTGGTGAGCCACTGTGCCAGGTTGCCCAGAGAGGTGGTGGCAGCCCCAGCCCTGGCAGTGTTGCAGGCCAGGCTGGCTGGGGCTGGGAGCAAGCTGCTCTAGTGCCAGATGTCCCTGCACATGGCAGGCACAGGGGGTTAAACTAGAGAAGCTTTAAAGTCCCTTCCAACCCTAATAATTCCATGATTCTATGATCTTAGGAAAGAACTAGAATCTTAATTTTAGAGCACATTATTATTCTAAGGATGATGATAGTCTACTCATGGATAGGTCAACTGAACCTAAAGTAAGTAGAAGTCTCCCTCAGACTTTGTTTCTTGGAAACTTATTGTCCTTAGAATTATTCGACAAAACCCCCAAAATTGTAATGGAAGTGCAAACAAGAACTTAGTTGCCCTCCCTTAGATGAACTCCCTCAATATTGCTATAGAAATTGTGCAAGTGCCATGCTTTTTATTCTTTCTTGTTATAAGAAGGCTGCAGAGGGCCTGTTTGCAAAGTCCTGCAGTGAAAGGACAAGGGGCAATGGTTTTAAACTGGAGAGGAGGAGATTTAAATTGGACATTAGGAAGAAGTTCCTCCCCACAAGGGTGGTGGAACACTGGCCCAGGTTGCCCAGGGAGGTGGTTGAGTTCCCATCCCTGGAGGCATTGCAGGTGAGGCTTGCCAGGGCTCTGGGCAAGCTGCTCTAGTTGGGGATGTCCCTGGCCACTGCAGGGGGGTTGGACTAGATGAGCTCCAGAGGTCCCTTCCAACCCTAACCATTCTATGATTCTATGAATAGTCTTCAAGCAATTTATCATGCTGTGGCCAGCTGTGACTGGAAGCATCAATGCACATACACCTTCCCTCTACTTAACATATATTTCTGGTTGATTAGGAATATGAGTTTCAATTGCTCTAAGTATTTAATGGAAACCTTATGCTCATATAGCTGAGGGAAGGGGGGAAAAAAGTCCCTGCTGTATTTGCATCTCTTTCACTAAGTGATGTTGAGTCAAAAGATGATCGGGAAGTACCGAGTCTCTGCTGTATTCCCAGAGATCTGTTAATATGCATGTAATCACTGTGCATAAATTGCCCATTTAAAAGTGTATGATTGCAGTCCCCCATGTTTCACAGATGTGTTGTGATGGTAACTGCATTAAGAAGGAGAATTTAATGGGGGCAATGAGAGTCAAGTACGTATCTTAAAGAAAAAAAAAATCAAAAAAGCAGATCTCTTACAATATGTAAGTCAGATGAGGACATGGGGTTAAAAAAAAAATGGAAGTAGCAAGGAAAAACAGAAAGTAGGATGTGCCATGTGAACAAAAGAAATGCTGATTCAGGAAGGAAAAGTTTCCAGAAAACAGTCTCCAGGTTCCTCTAGCCTCTATGGCAAAACTAATTTGCCTGAGTGATACTTGTATTGCAGAAAATCCAACCTGACATTGACCTTGCCAGTACTGCAGTGACAGTATTTTCACAAGGGAAAAAAAATTCCTTGAAATAAGGATTTCAAGAGAGTCAAAACACATGGTGCTCTTTCATATAAATTTCTTCTTTTCCTCCAAAACCCAGGCTTGAGAAACAAAGGAGATTTCCATTTTTCACTTGTTTCAGTTTTTATGCCTCTTTTATAGGAGTAGACAATCAATGAAAACACTTTTAACATTTTTTTTTCAAGGTGGTTCTAGTATAAGCAGAGAATTTGACAACAATTGTCAGTGGTTTGTAGTCTCCTACATCCATTTTTTACTGTTAGAGTTTCTTAAAGTTGTCTTGTAAGGACCCTTTTTTTTTTCTTTTCCTTTTCATATTGATTTTTCCTTGATTGTATTGCAATCATGGGAGAATTTTAAAAGAGATTAAAAAAAGGCAGAAAAAAAACCAACAACAAAACAAAAGCACCACCACCAAAACTCCCCAAATCTTCATGAATCTTCAGTATAACCTTGCAGTGCTCTGGTAGCACTATCAGTGCCATGAAACATTGATTGCAAAGCCAAGCATTACTGCTACATAGCTCAATGAGAAAGGATAAACATTCTTCTTGCAAGTGAGCTTGTGATAGTACCAGATAGGAAGAACTGTTCCTCTCCAGTCACTTTGTTTTTCCTCTCTTTGCTTCTTCCCCACAAATCCTTTCAAGACAGTCAGAGGATGGCTCCTTAAGTAAGATCTTTGGGGAGCTTACAAACACAGTGAGTGTAGATTTGTTGCCATTGCTCACATAGCAATGGTTGCAGAGTAGAACTTGCTTAGCAAAGAGGTACAGTGATCCTTACTTTTTGGTTTAAGGTAGTTGATTTGACCTAATTTTTGTTACCTACTAAATTATCCTNGGATCTTCGTTCACGAAGCCTAGCCATACCATATACTAAATTATCCATGCCATTTGCCTATATAAACAGTTTGGTTCCTTGGGTAAAATTCCTCTGATCTAATTTTAGATTAAAAAAAACTTCCAAAAGGTGATTTGTATCATTCTAAGACAGGTATCTAGAACAGAATATATGAATCACACTTCAGTCATGATTCTTTTTCTTCATTGACTGACATAGGATGCCTTAGTGACACTTCACTGTCACTGAATTCCAGACTTCTGAAATTAGGTAAGATGAATAACATGCACAGTATCAAAAATCAAGAATCAAATCAAATCCCATGTTGCAACAGCTTAGGTGAAACTTTCTTGTAGCATCATAACTAACTCTCTGCATCCACTTGTCAGTTCTACTTTTGGTTATTACCCTCTACTTGTGCCCAATAGTAGATATATTCTTCATTTAATTATCTCCTGTGGGTTACATCCATGAAAATTTTTATGCTGAACTGTTTTCACACTCTATTTATTTCAATTCAACCACACTATTAGAAATACTGATGAGCAGATATTTACAAAGAAATCATTCCAAAACTTGAAAAAAATACCTTAAAGACCATTAAAAAATCAACTATTTTACCCCAAACAATTATGAGATTTTTATTCAGTTTCAGATGGCTTCAGGCGATAGAGAAAATTCCCTTTCTTCTTTTATTCTTAGAGGATTTAAGTTTGTAGCTGTAAAATACACAAAGTCATTTTAGTTGAATTCCACCTTAAACCCACAATAGGGCTTATTAGAATTTTAGCCCAAAGGGTAAAATGTGTGAATGCTAAATCAAGCAAGAAATAACAAATAAAAAGGGAAATGCCATTGTAAAACTAAGAAGCTTGACTTTCTTCTTCCTGGAAAACTAGCAGAATTTTTAAGGTATTGGTACTTCTCATACCCATAAAATCTAGTCCTCCAAACACAGAGGCAAAACAGTGCTTTCCTTATGGAAATGAGCCTTTTCCTTGAAACTCTCCAATGAGCATGATCATCTTTATTAACTTGTTTTACTAATATACTCTTTTTATTTTCATAAGATTTAGCTCTGATTTTGAATCACATATTAACTAGGTAAATTCATTTCAGAGTAATTCTGGAATTTAAAAGGGGCCAGAAAAGAATGTTTTTTTTCTGCTATTCATAGTTGCATTTCTATTCTAAGGTTCACTTGTATTCTTTTCTACTGTTACTGGTCATGGTTAGAAGCAGAATATCAGTTCTTCAGGCTACTCATCTGGGCTGATGTATATATCAGAATATGATTATGAAAAATCACTTGTTAAAAAAAACCAAACAGTGGCAGATTCTACAATTAGACTTCCAATACTCCTACTGCTCTTGCCTCCAAATAGTTTTCCAAGTATTTTAGTGTTTCCTTTCAATCATTCACTGATCAAGTTCCTCTTTCACTAACATCTCACATGCTAGGAAAAGTTTCTGCCTGTGTCTACACAAACTGTTCCAAATTCATTTGCTTTGTTCATATGCAGTCCTAAACTTTAGAGACTAAATCCCTAAGCAGTGCTCCATCCAGCAGAGAAGGCAGGCACACAGAGAGTTTGATCCTCCATCTGTAATTCTTTCCTCATCTCCTTAGCTTTGTGTTTTGATAAACTTCAGTACTCAGACAAAAGGGCTGGTTAATATCTGCTTCAGATTAGTAATTTTTATTTGCTTTGTTCTTTTGTTTCTCAGAGTTCCATTGTCATTTTTCTTTTCCCATATCTGTGAAGTATCTTTTTCTTCTGAGGATTATGGCAAACATTAGTCCAACTTGGGTATTGAAAATGACCTGATATGTCAGTTTGGAATGCTTCCAGCTGTTGCAAAATCTCATTCTTCTATTCTCTATACATTTCCTTTCAGAGTGTTATCTGCCACAAAAGAAGCCTTTGATCCACCAGTCTGAACTGCATTTTTGTTGTGCTGACTGATTTGCCTGATAATTTTATCATTTATTCTCTTATTTCTCATTTTTCCCAGTTAGTATACCCCAAATAGTAGGTACATATGAAAACCTTCAGTTAACCTCTCTGTGTCAGAGGTGGCATTGTCTCTCAGGCCTAAGACCCAAGCAAAACTGGTGCATAATTAATCTATTGAGCACCTAATTAAGAATCAGTACAAATTAAGAGAGGTTTGGATCTCTGCTCTTTCTGAAGGCTGAGTATTTGGGCTTTGTGACGATCAGGAGCTTAGCTCTGTTACTACAGGACTCTCCCTGTTCTGCCTTTGTTTTCAAGAGTTCCTGAGTTCCAGGATCCAGGACTCTCTATGTTCTACCTTTGTTTTCCATTCAAGAGTTCCTCAGTTCCAGGATCCAGCCCCTGAGTCTGAGTCCTGTCTGCTGCTGACTCCTATTATAGCATCAGTGGTGATGCAGTTGCTATCAAGGAGAGTTTGGTTGTGCTATTGGTTTTGTGTGTGTATATATACATATATATGTGT
>VWZO01022523.1:24680-37950 GCA_013396975.1 Bucco capensis | reverse complement strand
TATATATATACATATATTATATGTGTGTGTGTACATATGCATATATTATATGTGTGTATATATATATACATATATTATGTGTGTGTATATATATACATATATTATGTGTTTGTGTATATATATACATATATTATATATGTGTGTATATATATGCATATATGTATATGTGTGTATATATATGCATATATGTATATGTATATATATATGCGTGTATATATATGCGTATATATGTGTGTGTATATATATGCATATATGTATATGTGTATATATATGCGTATATATGTGTATATATATGCATATATATGTGTGTGTATATATATACACTTAATTCACTTGTTATTATTTTAATTATTTTCAAGTACAATGGAAAAAATGTAAGATCAAATCTACTAAGTAATTAATTATTCATTAAAAAAAGAAAAATGTAGGATGTTATCCCCTGAAATATTTTGTTTATGTAAGATTTGAGGTAAGATGATGAGGCATTTAATTAGTTCAATTAAACGAAGAAAAGTGCTTTTATTTTTCATTGATTCTAAGCAGTAAGAGGAGATCCTAAATGATCTCATTTATAAAGACATTAAATTGGCTGTCCAATTAGTCATAGAACAAAATATCTAAATAGAAAAACAGCAGCATGAGTTTGGCCAGAAATAATGATATTTAGCAGTCCATTTGATACATGGTTACTGATACTGCTTGATCCTTTCCCCTGAGTTTCAATGCTGATTAAAAAAGGAGGCAGAATGCAGGTTTTGTTATTGATTACATTGTCTCCAACTTTGCACACAGATTTTTTTTCCCCAGTTTATAATAGCAATAATTACCTCATTAAAAGAATTTCCTAAGGATTAATGTAATTGAATGGCTAGGCTTGATAAGCTTTCTCAACTAAGATTTGGGTTGCCAACTCATCTACCAGGAATGCTCTAACCTTTTTTCTGGGTGTTTAGGCTAATCTTTGAGACTGGTCGAAAATTGTCTTGACAACATCTATCAACATCTTTGTGTGAGCAGGAGGCTCACAAACTCAGGAGACAAAAAAATGACCCCTGTTTCCTGATTATTAACAAAAATACTGTGTCATGAGGCTATGTGTATAAGTATACTATAAGAAAATGAAAATATTTTCCTTCTGCTTCTCAAATAAGCAGTTTTCAGTTTACCTGAAACTAGAGTCAATGTTGGGCTAATAGTCTCAAGAGGATAAACATTACTGCATTTTTCTGGAAAATAAGGGATGATTCTTATGGAATTCAGCTTCAAAGGGAAATCAAGGAAATGATGGGTATATTTCCTTAAGAATGCTATTGATAAGAATCAAAGGAAAGCTCCTGAGGATGACAACACATCCTGCAGGTACTTTGCCTGAAACCTGCAGGCAATTATCCTACAAGAATATAGAAGAACTCTGTACTATATTTAAAAGTTATTATTCATGATTCAAGGGAAAAATAAATCTTCATCCTCAGATTTAGGTTATTTGCTTTTAACAAATACAGTCTTTTGACCTTTTTATACATAAAACCTCTGATCTTGTAGAAAAAAAATGCATGTGCATACATTCTGTAATGAATAGTAAAGATTTTTTAATGTTACTTTATGCATGATTAACATAATTTAATATATATACATTTTTCAACAAATATATTTTTACTAGAAAAGAAAAAAGCACACAAACACTTATTCTATTTAATTCCAGGGATAGATAGTAAAGCAATATGATTACCTAGCTGACTTCAAAAAAGGCTGCAATATTCATCTTTTCCAAACAAAGACTGGATATAACAAGTTCTTTCAACACAAACAAACAAAAAACAAACACCAACCAAACAAAAAATCCTTTGAAAGACACAGGCTCAGAAAAGCAGGTTATCACTGTTGGGAATCTTTTACATAACCTTTCTTTTAAGGATGTCAGGCAGTGATAGGACTAAGGGGAATGGACACAAGTTTAAGAAGGGTAGAAGGACTAGGGGGAATGGACCCAAGTTTAAGAAGGGTAGAAGGACTAAGGGGAATGGACACAAGTTTAAGAAAGGTAGATTTAGGTTGGATGTTAGGAAAAAGTTCTTCCCTATGAGGGTGGTGAGACACTGGAACAGGTTGTCCAAAAAGATGGTGGCAGCCCCATCCCTAGAAGTTTGGAAGGCCAGGCTAGATGGGACTGGGAGCAAGCTGTTCTAGTGCCAGCTGTCCCTGCCCATGGCAGGGGAGTTGGAACTAGATGATCTTTAAGGTCCCTTCCAACCCTGACAATTTGATGATTCCTAAATTATACAAGTCTTCTGGGTTTGCTTTTTTTCCTTTTAGTTAGTAGCTTACTTCGAACTGAAGTATTGACTAAGTAGTGTTTAGTAATTTTTAAATCCCATATGCAAAGTTCCGTCAGAGATCTTCTTCCTCAGGGTAGATTGTCAGTTTCAAAAGCTGCCAAATTTATTGATTAGTATGTGTTGCTTGACACATATTCCTGCTTCAGAAGTTCATTGCTACATTTGGAGTGAAAGGACAAGGGGCAATGGTTTTAAATTGGAGAAGAGTAGATTTAAACTGGACATTAGAAACAAGTTGCTCCCCACAAGGGTGGTGGAACACTGGCCCAGGTTGCCCAGGGAGGTGGTTGAGTTCCCATCCCTGGAGGCATTGCAGGTGAGGCTTGCCAGGGCTCTGGGCAAGCTGATGTAGTTGGGGATGTCCCTGGCCACTGCAGGGGGGTTGGACTAGATGAGCTCCAGAGGTCCCTTCCAACCCAAACCAGTCTAGGAATCTATGATTCTATGATTTGCTCCTCTGGCTTTCTTCTCTCAGGTAACATGCAAATAGTTTTAAAACACCAGGTGGAACAGTGAAAAGTAGGAGGTAAACTTTGGGATGTGCATGAGGAAAGATGAAAAAAAAAATACCTAGTTATTTTTAATTCTTCACCAAAAGTATTATCTCCCTATTCTGCCTTTTTCTTCCAGAGCTTGCTAGGAACAGCTGCAGCCTGAAGTGCAAGGGCACCTGTGTGCCCCTTCCTGCTGTGTCAGTAGAGGGAGAGGAGACCACAACTCTGTCACTTCACTTGATGAGTGAAAAATATGCAAGCAGAGCTCTCCACAAGATGGCTACATTCTCCCCTGCTGGTTTTTTATGGGATTTGCTCTTAATATAGCCTTTGGCATGTGACATTTGGGAACCAGAGCTAAGAAAGATAATGGGGAGTTGGGTGAAAGAAAGATAATCCTTCATTATCCCCTCCAGGAAAACCTGCAGCTAGGTGCTTAGTCTATTTGTATCAATGTTAACTTGTAATGTCATGTTGTCTTTGAGGTCTCATATCTTACAGTTTATTTTAAGAGTTTTTATTCCCTGGAAGAAATATGGAAGTATCTAGTTGTATTTTATCCCTTTGCAAATTAAGTTTATTTCTGGTACTAAGGTGAAAGCACTTGCACAAGAGCTAAGGTAAGAAGTGATTTTGCATATAGATACATACTTTTTCCATGAAAAAAAGCAGATAAAGTGTGGGTATGTAGTCTGCTATGTAAAATTCCCTAAGATATAAATCACACAGAACAAAAAGGAGAATTTCATTTGGTTAAATGTACACATTGAGAATGTGAATGCCTACACCTGAGCTAATCACTTTCTGCTCCCTAGTAGTTAAAGGAGAGAAAAAGGCACTTCTAGGTCACAATTCCTCTTATCCTAAAATAGGTATCTGAAGTAGGTCAGATGAACTGCACCTTGAGAGTGCCTATTATTCTCTACCAACTATAAAGGGAGCCCTTCTTGATTAATTCAGATTCAATGTAGATGTTTAAGGAAGATGAGATGAATCCCGTTCAGGGAATCCAGAATGACTATTAGGAGACCAACAGTGAAACAGTAAGAATTCTTGTTTTCCAGATATTTAGAATCCAAGATAATTAAAGACATTTAGACACTGACTCTAGGTTCCTAAGTCATTTAGGCNCCACTGCAGGGGGGTTGGACTAGATGAGCTCCAGAGGTCCCTTCCAACCCAAACCATTCTAGGATTCTATGATTAGTACAATTCAGTAGCATTTCTGCTTTTGCTGTCCTGATCTGCTAATCAAATGACTTAGAAATAAATGTTTTGGAGTCACCCAATACTCTCACTCTTAGAAAACATCAGGAATAGTAACTGCTGAGCCCAGCATCAACTTAGATACTTATAGTTTAGAAGGTTTACAGTGGAATGGTACTTGAATAAGAGGGAGGCAGTTTAGGGAAGAAGTTCCTCCCCACAAGGGTGGTGAAACACTGGCCCAGGTTGCCCAGGGAGGTGGTTGAGTTGCCATCCCTGGAGGCATTGCAGGTGAGGCTTGCCAGGGCTCTGGGCAAGCTGATGTAGTTGGGGATGTCCCTGGCCACTGCAGGGGGGTTGGACTAGATGAGCTCCAGAGGTCCCTTCCAACCCAAACCAGTCTAGGAATCTATGATTCTATGATTTGCTCCTCTGGCTTTCTTCTCTCAGGTAACATGCAAATAGTTTTAAAACACCAGGTGGAACAGTGAAAAGTAGGAGGTAAACTTTGGGATGTGCATGAGGAAAGATGAAAAAAAAAATACCTAGTTATTTTTAATTCTTCACCAAAAGTATTATCTCCCTATTCTGCCTTTTTCCTTCCAGAGCTTGCTAGGAACAGCTGCAGCCTAAAGTGCAAGGGCACCTGTGTGCCCCTTCCTGCTGTGTCAGTAGAGGGAGAGGAGACCATAACTCTGTCACTTCACTTGATGAGTGAAAAATATGCAAGCAGAGCTCTCCACAAGATGGCTACATTCTCCCCTGCTGGTTTTTTATGGGATTTGCTCTTAATATAGCCTTTGGCATGTGACATTTGGGAACCAGAGCTAAGAAAGATAATGGGGAGTTGGGTGAAAGAAAGATAATCCTTCATTATCCCCTCCAGGAAAACCTGCAGCTAGGTGCTTAGTCTATTTGTATCAATGTTAACTTGTAATGTCATGTTGTCTTTGAGGTCTCATATCTTACAGTTTATTTTAAGAGTTTTTATTCCCTGGAAGAAATATGGAAGTATCTAGTTGTATTTTATCCCTTTGCAAATTAAGTTTATTTCTGGTACTAAGGTGAAAGCACTTGCACAAGAGCTAAGGTAAGAAGTGATTTTGCATATAGATACATACTTTTTCCATGAAAAAAAGCAGATAAAGTGTGGGTATGTAGTCTGCTATGTAAAATTCCCTAAGATATAAATCACACAGAACAAAAAGGAGAATTTCATTTGGTTAAATGTACACATTGAGAATGTGAATGCCTACACCTGAGCTAATCACTTTCTGCTCCCTAGTAGTTAAAGGAGAGAAAAAGGCACTTCTAGGTCACAATTCCTCTTATCCTAAAATAGGTATCTGAAGTAGGTCAGATGAACTGCACCTTGAGAGTGCCTATTATTCTCTACCAACTATAAAGGGAGCCCTTCTTGATTAATTCAGATTCAATGTAGATGTTTAAGGAAGATGAGATGAATCCCGTTCAGGGAATCCAGAATGACTATTAGGAGACCAACAGTGAAACAGTAAGAATTCTTGTTTTCCAGATATTTAGAATCCAAGATAATTAAAGACATTTAGACACTGACTCTAGGTTCCTAAGTCATTTAGGCATTTTGGAATATTTTATCTTACTTCATACAGTATTTTCTTTTTGCTCAGAGTAACTACTACCAACTTTTTACTAGATTTTAATCTTATGATCCATGACTCATATTCACTTTCTTTAGGAAAGATGGAAGCCCTCCTCAACCTTAACAGGCTTTTATGAATAAAAACTTAACAAAGCAAAGCAATTCACCTTTTCATCTATTAAAAAGTGCTGTGCTACCAATAACTGGAGAAATATAACATTAAAGGCAGATCTACCATTAGGCTCACCAGCATAACTCAATTTCAGCAGGAGTGCTGTGAACATTTTATCAGGTGAACACCTGAATTTCCAACCAAGACAAAATTTTCTCTTCCAAATTTCTGTGGAGAAATAATGGAGTCTAAATATATTTCTCCTCCATAATTGTGACTTTGTTTCAATAGTGGGAAAAAAAAATCAGCTTCTTTAAGAAATAGTTGGTTCAAATGTGAAAACAGTAGATAATGGAAGAGGATTTTTCATGAAAAAGATTTTTAAGCAGATTTAACAATTTTAACATATTTTACCATTTATGCCTCTAATCAGTAAATCAGTAAATTTTCCAGTGTCAGTGAAAAATTTCTGATCTAAAAGGCTATTTTTGAGTCCCTAACTATTTATTATAGCAAAAAAAAATTCCATTCCATTTTATCACTGTCAATCTGGGTATATTTTGATCAACTTAAAAAATAGGAAAAACCCAATCCATAAATGTTATCATTTTCTGGAAAGGAACCAAAATAGTAATTTTAGATAGCAAATGTTTTCCAGTCTTTAGTATCCCAAAGTAGAGAATAAGCAGTGAAGATTACAGAAGTATTTCTAGGATTTAAAGCCAAATGAATTGATAGGGTACCTTCCACTGCATTCTCTGGGTGTTTGATCAGATCCTAAAGTAATGAAAAACATTGAGTTACTTTGGGTTGCTCAGAGTTTGCTCACAAAACTAATTCTAGGATATGGTGGCTTGAAAAAAAACAAACCAAGAAGAGATGCTGTAGCCTTTGAGACCTCTCCAAGTTCTCTTTCTGCCTACAGATACTGGTAGCAAGCAAGATACATTCAAGCAACAAGTAAAAATGAGATTAAAGTTGACTTTTGCCATCATCTTAATCTTTCAAGAATCTAAATATTAATCATTTCAAAAATTTATGAAGGCTCCTTCTACACAAAATGAGAACTTCTAGAATGTGTGGTAAATGACAGGACTTGCACACTTAATTTTAGATTAATCCCTTTCTGGTTGGTAGCTGTCTCTACTGACCATATATGAAGTTAACCTAGTTAATACAAATTGCCAGCTTCTGAACAACTAGAGTTTATTCACCTCAGTCCTCCTGAAACCCCTGAAACCTTGAACAAGTCAAATATTAACACTTGTGCATATGTAATTTGGTGATAGAGACCACCTGCAAGAGATCAATGCATAAAGGAATCTTACCAGTGTGCATATCTACTTGAGGCACAGTCTGAAAATCCCTTGTGGTCTCCTGTGGCCCCTGGTGCCATAACTGTGCCCACAGCAGAGGGAGCATTAAACTCATTGCCCACGGGAAAGTGTGGGGAGTGATACCCATGTTCCTAGAATCCTTGGATGGGTAGGATGAGCTCATTAGCCTTCTGGCAGTCATCCTAGGAGAAGGACAACTCTTATTCCAAACCTGGGCAGATGGAGTTCATTTAGCCCTGTAAGGCCTTCCAGCTAAGAGGTTAAACCTCCATCCTAAGGACTTGGCTGCCAGCGTCCAAGCTTGCTGGGCCCTGGCAGATGAACCTTAGGACTGAACGGTGGGTCCAGCTCTGTGCATGCTGTGTCTCACCTAAAAAAAATCCCTTGTGCAGGCTCGAGGGTGCTATCTGCTATCCTCTTTTTATCAGCGCGCTTGGAAAAGGCACTGATGAGGAACGTGGATGGAGCCCTCCCTGGAGCTTCCTTAGCGAAGCGTAGCCAGAGGCCCAGAGACAATGGGCACAGACTGAAATACAAGAGGCTCCATCTGAACATCAGGAGACACTTTTTCAAGCACTGACACCGGGTTGCTTGGGGAGGTTGTGAAGTCCTTCTTGGATTTCCTCAAAAACTATCTGGACAGAATCTTGGGCAGCCTGCTCTAGGTGACCCTGCTTGANCCCTGGAGCTTCGTTCGTGAAGCCTAGCCAGAGGCCCAGAGACAATGGGCATGGACTGAAATACAACAGGCTTCATCTGAACATCAGGAGACACTTTCTCAAGCACTGACACCGGGTTGCTTGGGGAGGTTGTGAAGTCCTTCTTGGATTTCCTCAAAAACTATCTGGACAGAATCTTGGGCAGCCTGCTCTAGGTGACCCTGCTTGAGCAGGGTGGTTAGACTAGATGACCTCCAGAGGTCTCTTCCAACCTCAACTATTCTGTGATATCAGAAACAATATCATGTTACAATGTGAGGAATTAATATAACGTGACTCAAATCTTCTCCATAAAGCTAGTTCATTTTACTGCTTCAGCAACACAGCTCTGTGTTCTCTGATTCCATAAATGACTTACTAGGAGCTATCTTGAGCATGTTAGCAGCACAAAATGCTTTTTTTTTTTTTTTGATCAAACACAGATCATCAAGACCACAGATTTACATCTAATTATTTTAATAGGATACAACACGCCCAAAGAGAAAATGACAGAATGGAATTGGATACTATTAGCTAGACAGCAGATTGTTACTTTTAGGTGTTATTAAAAGAAGTGGGGAAGCAGTTGGCAGACTGTCTGCAAGTCTGTTTCTCCTTCTCTCCTTCTGTTTAACTAAAGTGTCTGTAGAGTCTAGCAGAGTAGTCACTGGAAATTGTGCCTTGTTTCTAACCAAAATAATTTTATATTATAATACATATTTGTCTTACAGGGCTCCCTGTAANCCTAAATTAACTCACTTGTTGGAATATCAGAACTATGCTTGATTCTGTGGATAGTGGTCATTCTGAGCATCGTTCTGCCCTAATTGCCTACAAACTATCACATCTTAACATTGATATTGCTGCTCTTAGTGAGGTTTGTTTCCACAAGGAAGTCAGCCTTAGAGAACATGGTGCCATACTCACATCTTTAGAATATCCTGTTCAAAGACTGTTGAAAACTTGTCTTTCTTTTAAACCTCTTCAGCTCATCTCCACAGGACATCATTTAATCCTAGTATATATATATATATATGTTTTTTCCACTCCCATGCCTGTGGGCTGGAATAGGACACCATTTTTTTATGTGGACAATCACAGCACATATGTTACTGACAGTGCACAAAATGTATGTCAGTGGTTGAATATTAAAGTCCTGCAAAATTTATGGAATAATGAAGACAGTATGTCCATCCAAGGGAATAATTGCTTCATGGGGAGCCTGTGCCTCTCAAATTGGTTGATTCCTGGATTTTAAATTGGCCCCTGTTCCTGTTGTTTAAAGCCAGCAAAACAGTAGCACAGGCAGGAAGGCTGTCTGCCAGAAAAGGGCATTTTCAAAGTCACACAGCATGAATATTTTCTTGTCAAGACCCATTACAAGAAAAAAGTAAATGGCATTTCAATGAAATTGTCCCTTTTTTTCCCAAATTATTTGTAACTAGCTAGGGATGAAGTACTTACTACTGACTCTGAGAACACAGGAGCATCTGTGTGTTCAAAGAAAGCAGAGACATATTTGGATTAAGCAGATCCAAGCATTATATTTCTTATATTTTTCCACTTCTTTTAAACTATTCCTTTAAATTTTTGATGCAGACATTGCACTTATATCTCATTACATTAGGTTAAACATATTCTAGGATGTGACATAATTTGATGTGACCTGACCAAACCAGATGAAAATGTCATGTTGTATCACTTATTTAAAGAGAGGGGAAAAAAAGTGGCTATACTTTAATTTACTTTAAAATCTATTCCAAAAAATTTTATGAAAAGTTAAACAGGTCCTTTCACATGTGTCAGTTTCTTACAGTCCTGTGACAAAGTAATGACAGTCTAGACATTAAAAAGAAGCAAGAAAAATCACTTTATATATAACACTGAATTTATTCTTAGTTCTTAGACATCCTGTAGGATATTGCATTATTTTTCCTTGTACAACTCTTTTCTGAGCTAATCATCAGTGCTTTTTTTTGAGGAGCCTTATTGACTGCTAAAAATTTTGCAAATAGAAATTCCCAGTTGGACTTTAAGTGGCAGTATCAGCTCCTATATAAATTTCTTCTGCATAATATAAAAGTGCAGAGTTAGGATTGAAATCCTTCTTTCTGCTCTGGGCAATTGTGTTGTGATTCTGCTGTTAAAACCATTTTTGTCATAGATGTTCTTAGGAAGCAGGAAGATGTTTTACAAATTCCTATAAGCCACGTGATTCTCCAGCTAGCATTTTAAATCATCCAGCAGCACTGTTTGAAAAGAAAAATACTGGGGGAAAAAAAACAAACCAGGGAATCAGTAGCTGACTCCTTACTGGCAGTTAGCAGATCTGTACCCTATTCTAATATTTGAGCCATTGAGAATCCCAAAGCCAGGAGTTGTTATTCTAGTGATGGTCCAAAGACCAGGAGTGCAGTTGCTTCTCTTTCTGCAGGCAGCTTGATGAAAACTCAGGACTTTAGCTAGATCCACTGGAATGAAATAGTGATATAAAGTCACCAATTATTCTGTTTACTACCTAGATATAGTCATGGTTCTTCAGCAGCTCACTTTGTGAGGTAGTTTGACAGAAAGACTCATCCTAGTCTATGCATCTATAGACCCACATCTCTCTACATGGGTAGGTAAAAGAAGATGAACTCTTTGATAAGGGCATGCCATTCAATGTACATTCAATATACACCTTTGGTATTGATATATTCTGATTTTCTTAGCTTAGGTAAAGCCCTACACTTGATAACACACAGAAGTTTGAATCAGCAGGTGCTGATTCATATTCTTCTGCTTTGGTGCAATTAGAGGAATTTATTATATTAGGATTTCAGGAATTCATTCTATAGCACAAGGGTGTGGCTGTCTGGACTCCTGATCTTCACACTGTGAAGATGTGTAACTCTCTAGCCCTGTAATACAGTATTGCCAGGGCTAATAAGAGGCTGTATGTTGTGTAATGAGTTTGCATGGTGTCTGGTCAAGTCTGCTCTGACTTGGTTTTTCTTCACCTGCGTCCACAGAATCAGAGAATCACAGAATGTCAGGGGTTGGAAGGGACCTAGAAAGATCATCTAGTGCAACCCCCCTGCCAGAGCAGGAGCACCTAGACCAGCTCACACAGCAATGTGTCCAGGCAGCTCTGCAATGGCTCCAGACAAGGAGACTCCACAGCCTCCTGGGCAGCCTGGGCCAGTACTCTGGCACCTGAACTGCAAACAAGTTTCTCCTCATCTTAATACTAAACCTCCTGTGCTCCAACTTGCTCCCATTCCCTCTTGTCCTACCATTGGATGCCATGGAGCAGAGCCTGGCTCTCTCCTCCTCACACTCACCCTTCCCATATTTCTAAGCATTGCTGAGGTCTCCTCTCAGTCTCCTCTTGTCCAGGCTGAAGAGACCCAGCTCTCTCAGCCTGTCCTCCTAGGGCACATGCTCCACTCCTTTCAGGATCTTGCTGGCCCTGGGCTGGACTCTCTCCAGCAGCTCCCTATCCTTCTGGAGCTGAGGGGCCCACAACTGGACACAGCATTCCAGGGGAGGCCTCCCCAGGGCACAGGAGAGGGGAGAAGAACCTCTCTGGCTCTGCTGGCCATGCTCCTCTTAATGCATCCTAGGATGCCATTGGCCTCTTGGCCACAAGGGCACATTGCTGCCTCATGGGCATCCTCCTAGCCACCAGCACTCCTAGATCCAGGTCTTACTTGATTTCATGGTAGAAGCAGATTCTACAAGTGACCAGGTGTCCATATCTAATTTGGTTTACTTTTGTCTATTTTTGTGTGGTATTGTAGTTTTATATAGATAGCATTAATAAGAAGTTTTTCTAGGTAGAAAGAGAGATTTATGAGTCTACCATAAGAAGGCAGACAGAGGCATGCCTGGAAGGGCAGCAGAGGCTTTCAGAACAAAAGAAACTTAGGATGCAGCACAGATAGCACAGGTATCTGATGATAAGGAATGGGGCACAAGCTGGTGTTAGGGTTATGGAGTTTCAGGTTTAACCTAAATGTAGTAAATAAACAGTTCTTTCAGTGATTGTAGTCATCAAAAAGCCTCTTCCTGTAAAGAGAATTTTATAGTTCTGTCAGTAGTTAGCTGAGCACTAACGACTCAGCAATTCCAGAAGTCATATTTGTAGATTAAAGAAGAAAGTACACTGGACTGACCCTAGAGTCAGTATGTTTTCCTGAATTTGGAAGAACACAAATGGTTGAAAACAAAACCACTTAAAATGTCCCTGACCGAAGATTTGTCTTTCTTTTGATGCCAGCTGAAGTTAAGTTGTAAATTAAACCAGTAATTTGCAAACCCCAACAGAGGAGGAGGAGAAGCCAAAGGCACACACATTTAAAAAATCTCTTGAGTAGAAGGACATGGATATGATAATTTTTGTATGTCAGTGTGTTGAATAATCAAGAGAGTGATATGATTATAAATGGGCACCAACCCATTTTTTGTCCCTGAGGAGCTGTGGTTCCATTGAGCTTCAAGTAGATATAGGACTAATACATTTAGAAATATATGTTGTACCCATGGATTTCAGTCTGAAAAATCTGTTGACACTGAATGAAGTATCTCAATTTTTATCACCTTGTTTGTGAGACTCAGTGGCTTATGGATATAATAATTAGATCTTTAGAAATCTGAGGCTACTTAGCTAAGAGATATTTCCATTAAAAAATCCCCTAATATACCAAAGGCACATCAAAAATTAAGAAACCTTATGTTAACCTTATGTAGAAGTAAGGCAAAGAGTAGTTTTAATAAATGTCACTGGAATAGGGTTAATAAAACCATTTTGTGATAGCAGATACTGGAATGTGTGAAAACCTGGGAAACAGAAATGTGCACAGTGCCTTTATTTACCCTGATAGTGGCCAACTCTGGTAACTACTGACCCATGCAGAGCATAAATATTCTTTTATTGTAGGCCTCAGGTAGCTGCTTCTAAAATACAGCATTTCTTTAAGGTGAATCTGACAGAATTTGACATGCATAAAAAGTACACAAAGAGTAGGTGTGTAGCATGCATCTCTGTGACATTCACACAGACAGGCTGGGTTTGGCAAGGGTTTGGGTTTGTAGGCATCTTTTGACATTTAAGCAGATGCTAAGAATCCTTCTGAAAGGAGCTGGCTTTGCTTGCCAGGTATGAATATCTTGCAAAGGCCATCCTCAGGTGAAAACGTCTGTAGAATGGTGCTTGGAGGTGACATGTTGCAGTTGAGAGGTTTTGAGGAAAAATAGCTTGAATACCACCTAAGAAAAAATAAACTTAGGTCTAAGTGTGAAGGCTTCAATTAGATGAACAAGACATTCAGCAAGCATAAATCACAGAATCACAGAACAGAATCACAGAACATTCATGGCTGGAAAGGACCTCTCAGATCACCGAGTCCAACAAAAAAAAAAACCACAGCCAAAACCCAAACCAAACAAACAAACAAAAAAAAACCCAACAAAACAAACCAC
>VWZO01022523.1:0-24493 GCA_013396975.1 Bucco capensis | reverse complement strand
TTTGGTGTCATCTGCAAACTTACTGAGGGTGCTCTCGATCCCCACATCCAGGTCATCAATAAAGATGCCAAACAAGACTGACCCCAAAACTGAGCCCTGAGGGACACCACTGGTGACTGGCAGTCAATCAACTGAAGCTCCCTTGACTCTGTTTTTTCATTTTCATTTCCCTTTATTTATGATGTTTATTTATCAGGATATTATACTTTCTGCTTTGTATCTGAGGGCTTTGATGAATTTTTATGATACTTTGGGAATTTTCTGCTTTGGGAATCAGTGTTCAAATTTACATTCCTCAAAAAACCCTAATGAGAGCTAAACCCCCACAAAAAAAATTGGTTTACTCTAACCACATAATTTTTTTCTTGAAGTTGAAATGAGGCATGGATGATTTGTTTCCTATTTCTATGTCATTATTACCTTAGATAATGCAGTACCATGTATGATCTCCTGGAAATGGACTCTTAGGAACTAAAACTTTTCAGAACTGTGGGGTAGATATGAAAGATTAGGTTCTCAAGGATACAAACTCTTCATGTTACTGCATGCATATAATTTCTCCCACCTGTGCAATATGCACATAAATATCTGTATTGAGTTTAGGTGGCAAGATTTTTGTGCAAGGGACTGCAGGGATGGCCCTGAAAGATGATAAAGATCATCATCAAGTGGAAGGGCAGCTGCTATTACCTGGAGAATTTCAGGTTTTGCTCATTAAGGCATTCATTATAAGTGCTGGTTATGTGCATGTAGTCTCCTTGCTGACATAAATTTAGGAGGATAGTCAGCCTCTAGAACTTTTCTGTTTCCATCCTTGAAGGTAATAGAAACGTTACTTTTCATATGTATGTGTGTATATATATATATATATTTATACATATATATGTATGTATGTCTGTATGTAGGTATATACATAAATTCTTTGGGGTTCTGCACAAAATGAAGTATTTTATTTTGTTTACTGTTGCCTAAAATGATTAGTGGGTTTGCATACTCTATTTATCCTTTTGCTTACTCTATGACTTCCAAAACAATATATTCATTTAGTTATTCTTTTATCCTCTTCCCAGAGGTGAGAAAACATTTCCCAGAGGGATGAAACATCAATCTGTTGCATATTTTCTTCTTTTTCTTCTATATTCTATCAAGAACTTCTGTTTCCTCTGGAGATATCATCACATGCTTCCTCAAGTCCTCTACTCCAATGAGTAGCACAGCTTTTGAGAAGACCAAAAACTTGCAACAATTTTAACTCCATGATGAATATTATTTTTCCCTCCTGCTCTTTTCAGATGCATCATGTGTCTAATTTATCCAGTTCTCCTGGGGATACAGCTTAATGTACTGAGTTATTTTCATTCACCTTCATCACTTGCGACTTTTTCTGTCAGTAGGGTCTCTGATAGCATCTTTTCTTGTTTCTGTAACCAGCTTGATCTTAACCAGGGTAGCCAAATCCAGGCCAACCACCTGTCATTTGGGGATTACCTGGGTAACTAACCACAGTTCACATGCACAGGGTGATGATGCTTCAGGGAAGTGTCAGACTTAGCACTAATCCTCAGAGCAAGTTGTACTTTTTTCAGAAGTTGCCAGTTCCCTAGCATTTCTACTGTACCTTTGTAGAAAACGTGTGAAACTCTTTGTTTTCAACATATTTCTGCATTCTCTTGAAAGGAGATCTGTGATTTGCAGGTTTCATTTTTGTCTGAAGGAACATACATCTGAAATTTCAGCAGGATTCACTGGAGCTTGAGTAAACAATTTGAGTTAAAGGCAAAAACTCCCCAAGTATTTGAAATAGGTTTCTTCTAGCAAGAAAGTTTTCTGAGCTGGCTTTCTTTTGACTTGTGCCTTTAAATTCAGAAAGAAGGTGTGTTTAAGTCTCTGCTTGTCCTATACATTTCTTTGCCTGGGCTCTAAACCACCAGCTCCCTTCTTGACACATGTTGAGTTGCTTTCCCTTTCCTGTGTGCGGTAATCGCTTAGAGCTGAGATGACCAAAAGAAGCTCACTGTACCCAGTGGCCAGAATTGATCAGCACTGTTTGACTGCTGGTGCTGCACTGAGCAGCAACAACAGAATCAGGTAAAAAGCCTCTTTAACTGTTGTGGCTTCATTCTTTGTCTACTTTTCTACAAGGAGGTTTAACTATGCAATCGACTGTGCTTATGCTCTAGCTCCAGGACGGAGCGCATATTGAAGCATCCTTCATGTGAAAGAGGTATATGTGAGGGATATGCTTCTTTTTTTGGCTTTTTATGTGCAATTGTATATGAAAGTACAATCCTTTCATCCATATTTCACTCTTGATTTAGGTAGTCTGTGCTCAGCAAGCTCTGTGTGGGAACCTGGTTACCCTATTTTGAGTGGTGCCTTCCTCAATAGTCAGCTAAGGTTTGGTGTGCTCATTTGACTTGTACCAAAGCTGTGAAACTCTAAGAATTCAGGGTAGAGGTATTACTGATGTTCTGGTGTGTGATGACATACAGGTGAGTCAGATACAAATCTATTTGAGAAATTACTTGTCAATGTTATACGTAATATCTTTTTTATAGGCAATATCTTCATGTATTCCAATAGTTTGTACCCACCGAGTCTGCAAATAGATGAGGAACAAAAGATAAAGGTATAAACACCTACTAATTCCCATACATAAAAATAACTTGTATGTCTATTAATAAATACACCTTTTAGTTGACAATGCAAAAGCATATACAAGTGATGAGAAACACTGTATGAATATTGCATATTACTGAAATCAGAGTAACTATCTTAGTACTAGCAAATATGGTGGTACTATTAAAAGTTTTGGATGAGAAAGGAGTACGATTGGAGGTCTGTATTTTCTGGCTACCTCCTTCTCTGTAGCCTGTCTGATCTCACAGAGAAGCAGGAGTTTTTTCTCTCTTCAAAGAGTGGGCCCATGAGAATAAAATGGAGTTTAGTAACTCCAAGTGTAAGGTCCTACATCTGGGTAGGAGTAATCCTAAGTATAAGTACAGACTGGGTGAGGAACTCGTTGAAAACAGCCCTGCAGAGAAGGACTTGGGGGTCATGCTAGATGAAAAGGTGGAGATGAGACAGCAATGTGCACTCCCAGCCCAGAGAGCCAACTGCATCCTGGGCTGCATCAGGAGAGGCATGAGCAGCAGGGCTAGGGAGGTGATTCTGCCTCTCTACTCTGTGCTTGTGAGGCCTCACCTGGAGTACTGCATCCAGTTCTGGGCTCCTCAGCATAAAAATGATGTGGAGCTGTTGGAGTGAGCCCAGAGAAGGCCACAAAGATGATTAAAGGACTGGAGAACCTCCCCTATGAAGACAGGCTGAGACAGTTGGGGTTATTCAGCCTGGAGAAGAGAAGGCTTTGAGGGGATCTTATAGCAGTTTTCCAGTACCTAAAGGGAGATTATAAGACAGAAGAGAAAAACTTTTTAGGTGGTCTGATTGCAATAGGACAAGGGGGAATGGCTATAAACTGAAGGAGGGGAAATTTAGATTGGAGATTAGAAGGAAGTTCTTTCCCCAGAGAGTGGTTAGACACTGGCACAGGTTGCCCAGAGAGGTTGTGGATGCTCCATCCCTGGCAGTGTTCAAAGCCAGTAAAATTAAGGATTAATCAATTTTGGTATTGTTCTTGCTCTTCAATGTCATACACTTATAATCATCAACTTTCCAGTGCCATCATCTTACCATTACTGATATTCTGGCAGATATTATGAATGAAACATGTTAACTCCACTTTCAAGATCTACACAAAATACATGCTTGTTAAAAATGGACATACAATTTTTGCCATAGTTTTACTGAGTTCATGGGGTTCTTTTTTTCTTATTAGCTTTGTGACTTCATGTGTTTGATAACTTTGGGTTGCAGAACACAAGTTTTATTTATTTCTAAGCATGGGATGTTAAAAGATTTTGCACAGCTTAAGCCACAGCAAATAATGGAGAAGAGAAACAAGTGTTGCTGTATATTATTTGTTTATTTCAGATCAAGGAGTGTTTAATATGTGTGCTTGTGTTTACATAATGAATTCTACCACCTGAATATTTACCTTGTTCTGACAGAAAAGTAAGACTTGTTTTTACTAAAAAAAAATTGAGTTTATTGCTAGGTAGGACCAACAGATTCTATTTAAAGCTCTTACAAAGGCTTTAGCACCAGATTAATTTTTAAATGTGTTGCATAAACCCAAAATTACACTGTGAATTCTTTTCAGAATATATACTGAGTCATTCTCATTTTCAGTGACAGAGAAGGGGGGGAAAAAAAGAGCTTTTTCATTTGAAATTTACATTTATATTCTTATTTTTACTATACTATGAGACCTTTAATGGTGCATGTTTATTGTATAACATGTTGCTTCAGGTATAAAGATCATAGCAAACATGTATGTATGTGGAACTCCTGCCCCTACCAGCCACTTGTATGTTGAAAGAAGATGGAATATCCTCAATTAAAGTATTGATATTAAGCCCAAACCTAAAGTTCATTGAATGTTTACTACAGATGCCTTTCAAAAGATGAAATAACTCCACAGTGTTAACTTGTTCTCTTAAACTGCTGATTACATTATGGGACTGGACTATACTGTATATTTGTATTCCATGATATTCAGAGAGATCTGTAAAGGACTTGTAATTTCAGATCCAGTCTGTGCTTTATCTCTCCTCCAGTTGATTTTTTTGATTTTATATTCCTTCCCAGCTCTAAATTAGAAGTATCTGCTTTTAGGGATATCTCTGTCAAGGGCACTAACTTTTTGTCTTGGCTCTCTTTTTTTCCTCTGTCTTTCAGATGGGCAAATGCAAAGCATTATTGTTAGGGAAGCAGAAATTTCACATCCCCACATGGTTCATTAAATAGTTACACACTATTTTTATGTCTGAAGAGCAATGTTTTTAAAATCACCTAATTATCTAGGCCAGATAAAATTTATTCAGCATAATAGCTGTAACATACAATTTTACAGATGTGTTGCAAGACATAACAATGTTCCTGCAAGTGACTGTAACCCTGTGTTAGAGATATTTAATCTTTTAAAAATAGGGGAAAAAGAGATCCCATTAAATTCTGCTTATCTTTAAGTGCAGGATTTTAGCAGAGGGACTAAGACACAGATAGCCAGGCCTGCTGCAATTTAATCCTCACTCCATTCAGTGGACATTGCCATATAATTTTGCCCTTTTGTCTCTGACATGAGATGTACAATTGATGTAGAATGGTACCCTTTCTGATGAGGAACTGCTAAAGAATTGTAAAGCAAGTATGAAAGCCTTCTTGGAGAAAATTGAATGCTCTTTGATTATACTTTCAGATCTGTAGTAAAATTAGGCTCATCTCATGCAATACAATTTGAAGGCAAGTATGGATCCCAATATGCTATTTATTTGACAATATTCTCTCAAGTTTTAATGTATTCTTTTTTGTGCCCAAGTATCCCAAGGGTGTAGAGATGTATAGTGTGCCTTTGTCTCACCTAACCCATACTGCTCAGTTCTCAGGAGCACTTCATGCACATCAGGAGTGACAAGAGTTATTGACTGAATATTCATGGGATTCCTTTTATTTTAATACACTTTCTCATTCTGTCTCCTTGTAATCTTTTCATAAGACTTCTTGCAAAGCACAATCCCTTGACATATGTTTTTCCTTTCTTGATTTTTAAGCATATGTTGGGCAATGTTGTAAAGCTTATGAAGCAATAGTTTCTCCTATCCCAAGCAATTGCCAGGTTGTAGATTTCCTATGAATAAAATATGACATTTTTAAGTACTGAAACAATACAAACCCAATCTCACTATTGAAGATTCACACATCAGATACCAAGCATGCAGCTCACTCTGTTGAGATTATTACAGAACAATCATGTAAAATGATCACACTTTTAGTGCTGCTTATTGATTTCATCCAATTGCTGTGCCAGAACAACAGAAAGCTTTAGATTTCAACTGAAGACTTGAAATTTTTTTATTTCCTTGCTGTATGAATACTTTCATCCCAGAAAAAAATTGAACAACCTGGATCTTTAAGGGTTCAAAACTCAACTATGTCTAATCATTCAGTTGTCAAGTATGAGTTTAGGCTTCAGGCTGAGTGATCAAGTGTCATACAAGAAGATATTAAACAGTATCACCTGCAGAAGAAGCTAATCCATCCCTCAGAATGGTACATGTAGACAGAAGACCTGCAGAGAGCAGAAATACTTTCCTAAAGAAGGATCAGTTGGAAAGCAGGAATCACCAGGAGTGTCCCTGTATAGGAGAGATCACAAACATGTCTGAGGAAATAACTTCATGGGATCTCGGAAGAAATCCTACAATTTAATGGCATTTACAGCTTAAAGGATAATGGGAGCTGAAGATAAATTAGTATTCAGGTTACTAGCAGAGGTTGAAAACTCTGAAGGAAGTCTGAGCTGATGGCAAATTGCTGGAACGACTGCTTTGTCAGGCTTCCTTATTGAGGAGATTGTAACCTTTCCATCAAAAGCTACACCATTTGGAAACACTAGAGTCTGCTCACCCAAGGAGCTGTGGAAACAACTTTACATCTCAAGAAGAAAAACTGAAACACTGAATATGTACAGTTTCCTTTTAACATTCTTTATAACTAATCAGGAAACACACCATCCATAGCCTACTTTTCATACATGCCTTCACTCAGAGACTGCACACTCCTGCTCAGCAGGATCCTCAGGATCACCAGGAGCTTGAGATAGGTGCTCTGAGTCCTCAGCAGTGTCACAAGACACACAGAAAGCAGCATTGACATTGGCATACTCTTTGAAGAAGTTTTCTATTTATAAACCATACATCAAGGTCTACTAAGCTCACTTGACACCCTGTGAGCTCCAGGCAGAGACGTCTTCCTTTTACAAACACCACTATATTCTGCCCTGGAAACTGATGGTGTCAAAAGCAAATACTTTTGAAATCATCTTGCAAGCTCCTCCTGACAACAGTATTCCTCACAAATAATTTTAGTTTGGGCTAGAAAGATTACATTTCTTGTATTTTCCCTCTTTGTTAGATATAAGCACACAGAGATAGGAAGCCAGATAATTGCTGTTTTACTGAAAGAGACAAGTTTGTTTGGTTTGGTGGTTGTTGTTGTTGTTTTTTTTCCACTAGAATGGAAATGCAAATATTATTCTTGAAAGCAACGAATGAAAACTTTGGGGATGAAAAATGAGCTTTATCCACTAACATTTCAGTCATTCCAAATATAGGATAGTGACCTTTCTATATTGCAGCTTTTACACCACAATGCAAGGGTTTAAAACAAAACCAAACAAACAAAAAAACCCAAACCAAAACAAAAAGAACACCACAAACTCAACCTATGAATCTAAAATAAATATATTCGAAGGGGAAAATGTGTGTATTTTACCACTGCTGTGCACATCAAAATAAAAGGTGGGGAGAAACATCAAAAGTAAAGGATATATTGATAGGGGATAGTTTCATAAACCTGTGCATTTGTAGTGTCATATACATAGTCCTGTACTGTCTTACAACAGGACTATTTCTGGACACTTCCAGTAGCTTGATTTACAGGAGCTTATTATTATTCATAGCTGGATAAAAGATAGATATATATATATATATACATTGTCCAAATCCAAGTGAATTAAAAGGAAATGACATGCAAGAGAAGAAGGTAGATGAGATGTCTCATCAGCAGTCTCATCATAAGAGTGACCCACAGGCAACTCAAAAGCTGCCCACAAGATTACTCACAGAGCCTGCTGCAAAACAGGCAGTGCTGCCAGTAAAATCTTTCTTATCTTGAATCCAAGTCTAGTGATTGCCACCTAAATAGGAGAGGGGGAGGGAAGGAGGGGGGGGGAGCAATGCAAAGTGCAAAGCAGTGTATTAAAGTGACACTGTACATCACTCTCTGGCAGAATGGATGTTTTTATGTGGTGTGTTTTACAGGCACAGATAAATATACACAACTAGGCTAGGTAGAAGAGAGTCCTGATCTAGTTTCTCTTTTCAGTTCCACCAGTCTGATTGGAGTTAATATTGCTGCCCCAGTCCAAAGTTTTAAGAGTGCTAGGTGAGAGAGTGGCACTGTCTATCTCCTAGCATGCTACAGGCACACTAAACACTGGGAACTTGCAGGTAATGAGAAGCTGAGAGATCAAAGCACAACTATCTCCATAAAGCACCATGGCTAAAACCTGATCATGGTTCAAGTGACTTCAAAAGCACTACGTGGAGGATCAGTTCAGCATTTGAACTTAAAGTACAATGATACTCCAGCAATATTATGTATATAAAAGAGGTTTAACTGCTGTCCACCTCTGCTAGGGACAGACAGCTTCCAGTGACTAGGAAAAAAGTCTTTATTAGCTTTCTTTTCAAGGAAGACTTTTTTTCCCCTAAAAGAAATGTATGTTGTAGTGGGGGGAAAAGAGGATTCAAATCCTTTCTGTAATTATATAAAATTCACTGAACAGTTACATCAAAAAAGCTTATGTGTTAAGAAAGCCTGGATGCTTTGACAATTCCATTTTTAGATTTTAATCACCTAAGCATAAAATAACAACAATATGAACAGCATCAAAAAGCTTTAAAAATAATGGAAAAATAAATACAATATTTTGTTTTCAGTCTAGTAATATATACCTTTGTACCTGGAACAAACTTTTTTAGTTACTTCACTGAGAAAAATACCATTTCATCTAGGAGTTACAGCACTCTTTAGAGATGACATGAAATTATTCTTTGCACTCATTTGCCAAGTGATCTGAAAGAACTGATTCTTATATTCATTTGCACAGGGATGATGATGAATAGAATATCTTATTATATTTTAGTAGTACCTTGTTATGTATCCACCTGTATTCATCACAAATACTGGCTGATGTCACTATAAAATACATTATATATTATAAACACAATATTCCAACTTGGCAGGAAAACCTAAAAGAAAAGAGACTGATAAAACTGCAGAAGGTAGCCTCTTCTTATCAAATCATTATTCTCAGCTTCTTCCTAGCTAATTATTTCCTTCAGATAAGAAAAAGAGTTTTTTTTTAATGTTATTTGTTCCTCCACCAAATCACCTTTAAAAACATCAGTTTATGTGTGGCTTATAGTATTCAGTATAGAATTCACTGAGGGTTACTTTTCCAAATAATCTGTGGAGTCACCTGTTTTATTATTTTGCAAAGAATAATATTATTCTGCAAGAAAATATTATTTATTTTTATACTAAAAGATGTACCTTTAAAGTTTTGTACTTGAAGAAGGACATTACAACATCAGTGCTTTTTAATAGTTAAGGGTTGTGTAAGAATTGAGATTTTTGACTGGACTGATTTGCCAATTCTGAGAATTTCCACATAAATCTGACATTTACCTTTTCATCTCCAAATGTGTTCAGAATCCAGTTGTCTAATAATAAACTTCCTTAAGGGATGTACTTCTGCAATGAAAAATGTGTAAACCCCTTTATATTAGAGTTGCATACTACCTGTGGAGAAAAGAGAAGAGCTTGTGGCAAACTCCAGTAGACTCATATTGACTGTTGTGTTTATGAAAGGGAACTCAGAAAATTCATAGTGTTTTCTAAGGAAAAAGGTGCAGGTTTGGACAACAAGTTTAGGTAATGACCAGAGAGCTACTCCAGCAAGCAAAATGGAAAGGAAACATAAAAATTGTGATGTATCTGGAAAAAAAACCAAAGGTTTAATGTAGATCTATGGAGATTTCATAGCTTAATTTTTCAAGAGTGGCTCATTTGTCCATTCTGAACACATAGAAGAAGTTTCAATAAAAAGCTGATATGACCATTTGATTCTGATTTCTGATCTCCTTTGCCCTTCCCTCCAAAGATCTTCCTCCCCTTTTCCTAAGCAAATTGCTGCTAAACCCAAAAGTTACTCAGGAATATTGGGGGGGGCAATTTCTAAGACCAAGTTTGTCATGAGATTGTTCAAATTACTGCACACACTGTACTTTATCTTGTTGGAAAATGCATGTAAAAAAAAAAAAGAGAAAATCCTCAGTGTTATGGAGAATGCCTCTGGGACCTCAGATGTCAGTTCTAGGAGAGAGATTGCTCTACCTATAAATTCATCTCTCCTAGAACTGACATCCAAGGTCCCAAAGCCTTTTTCCATATCACTAAAGACTTTTTTTGCATGCAATTGCAGCAATGTAGTGCATTCTATTCTTTACCAGCAATGTTCAGCCATTCATATTGCAGACAGCCAGACATCTCACTGGCTGACTGCTTGAGAATATTAGAGAGCTGTTGGGAATGGAGCTACCAAAACACTAGCTTGCACTAAATTTTTCAAGAAGCTTTCATAAAATAAAGTCCCCTCTATATTTCAGATGAAAAATGTCATGTGGAAAAAAATGAACAAAATAATCCTAAGTGAGGTATAAGCTATTAAAATGTTGTCTGTCCACATTTGGATTTGTGTATGTGTGTGTGTCTCTCTTTAGGGTAAGCTGGGAGAAGTGCTGAGGTGTCTCTCATGGGCCATTAGTCTCCTTTTGGTGTTACAGCACTAATCCTTCCTCTGTATACTGAAAAATCTCCATGCCTTCAGCTAGTAATAGTCACAGATTAACTGCATTAAAAGAGAAATGCACATGTTTTGTTGTTTTTCTTTCAATGAGACTTGGCTTTGTTTAAATTTACTGCTTCAGTTCCATTTGGCAAATGCTCTGATGCTTTTAAGACAGTTTTGATCTTCATGTGAATTGTAGAAGGAAGCAGCAATGAGCTGTGTTTAAAGCAAGCTAGAGATGTGCTGCTAGGTGTAGCATGGAGCTGTGCTACTGGGAGCTCAGGGGTATGAATTTGGGCAATATCTCTTCCCACATAGGAGCATAGGGTTGCTACCAAACTCAGAGAGAACAGCAAAGCTTTTCAAATTCACATCCAACAGCAACACATTGAAGAATCCTTGGCAGCTGGACAGCTTCAAGGTACCCTTACACTGTTTTTTAGGCATTAATAGATCAGAATAGATCTGTTCTATGTCCACAGTAGGAGCTCCACATGTATCATGTCAACATTGTACTCATAGTGCTTTGCAAGTGGCTATTTTGAGTTCTTTAAAGAGTATTTCTGAGGTTTGATGTGAGTTGATTTAGTTGACAACATAAATATGAACCTAAAAGTGACATTGCAGTGCATCTTTTTTCCTAGGACTGTGGGAGGGAGGGAGAAAGAAAGAAAAAAGAAAAGAAAATAAATAAAGGAAAGAAGAAAATTAAGGAGAAAGGAATGTAGGAAAAAAAAGAAGGAAAAAAAGGAAGAAAGGAGAAAGAAGGAAAAAAGAAAGGAGAAAGAAGGAAAAAAGAAGAAAGGAGAAAAAAGGAAAAAGGAGAAAGAAAATAAGGAAAAAAGGAATGAGAGGAAGGGAGGGAAGGAGGAGGTGAAAAGCCTTGGTTTAGTTGTGATTCTTCTCTGGAAACCTCTCCAAATGGCTCTAAGGACATAAATCTGTGCAACATAAATCCCAGCTGAGGTCAGGGAACTTCATGGAGACTAAAGCATCTGCTGTTGTGTAGTCAAATGGGGAGCTATGACTTCAACTGACAGGAATTCTAAAAGCAGCTGAGATTTTGAGAACTATTATTTTTATACATCTCCAACCCAAGGTTTGGAAGCCTAAGTGATCTAAAGAATAAATATCAATATATTCAAGGATCAGAAAAAGTCTGAGGGTAAACTTGTCAGACTCAGATACTTTTGTTCTGAGATTAGGCCTTTTGGGAAATTTTTCAGATTCCTCTGTCTGCCTTCCAGAATCACAAGGCCTTTTTTCAGTCATTGTCATGACTGCAGCACAATAGCTGCATCAGGCAGCACTTTTGAGAAGATGCATGCTTTCTGGCTGAACTGCAAAACTGCTTGTTATTGCTGACAATGACTTAACATCCAGAACAAATATTTTTTCAAACTAGAAAAGAAAAAATTGTTAATTGGTTTAGATGTGGTTATGTTTTTTAACAGCAGCTCTGCAGTCTGGGAAGCAGCTAAATAGGCTTTATTTTTTTTCTTTATATTAAACATGCACTGAGTTTGAGAAGTCTGTTTTATCTATCCCTGTAGCTAGCAGAAAACTAAATTTACCTACTTCTGACTTCATGCCCTAGGAACTAAGTTTCCCCTTCCTTTCACCTCTGTGTCATCATCATNCCATAGAAAAGAGTAGCCAGCACAATGGCTCTAGAAACACTGAGCTTTGGACTTTGCTTCAAGTGTTTATTTGGCCAGACTCTTTTCTAGAGTTTTCCCAAAGCACTCGATGCCTTTGCTAGCCTATTGTCTATCTCTCTGTCAATCTTACCATGCGAGGAGATGAGGCTGCCTAGGGAATTAAACTGTTGGACTGATTTAAGTTCTGAATCACCAATGATGATATGAGGATGATGAAAAACTTGCTGAGGTGCACATTGATATAAAACTTCTGTTTTCTTTAAACTAACTTCGAGCCCAAAAAGTTCAGCAGCAGCTGCAAAGCAGGACATCATACATGGATTGTAATTACACAAAAGGGATAAAAGTGCAGAGAAGTCTGTGATGCTCTCACTTAAAAGTAAGTGAGATGCATCCACAGAGTCATAGAATTGTCAGGGTTGGAATTGACCTTCAATCTCCTCTAGTCCCAACCCCTGTGCCTGCCATGTGCAGGGACAGCTGGCACTAGAGCAGCTTGCTCCCAGCCCCAGCCAGCCTGGCCTGCAACACTGCCAGGGCTGGGGCTGCCACCACCTCTCTGGGCAACCTGGCACAGTGTCTCCCCACCCTCCTGGGGAACAACTTCTGCCTAACATCCAACCTAAATCTCCCCTCCTCTAGTTTGGATCCATTCCCCCTAGTCCTAGCACAATTCCCACCAGAAATTTCTAAACCTTTCCAAAATTTCTCAGATTCCTTTTTCAAACTAGCCCCAGTCCCAGCTGGAATGAAGAGGAAGGATAGTTGCAGGATTTATTTGAATATCACCAAGCTCCCAACACTAGGCAAGGAGCAATTTGGGCTGAGCATGCAGGATAGGGTTAAAAGATACTTTACAAGTATGATAATTTCTTCAACATGTAAGATGTAATACTCTTGAGTTGCTAATGTGTTCTTGCTGATGATTCTCTCATATTGTTTTGTATGACATTGTACTTCTAAACTCCATTCTCTTACATGTCTACATACACACATAGACACATGCCTATGTGCACAATTCTCTTAAAATCCTACTAAAAATGTTGAAATTCACTAACTGACTGCCACTGATAAGAATTCACCTAAGATTTCTAAGTTAGAAAAGCTGTTAACTCCCTCTACAGTAAATGTAGAGGAAAAGACAGCATGAGAGAGTATTTAGGTGGGATAACTCTAGACCTCAGTGAAAAAGAGCAGAAAAAAAGAAGATTGTCAGCAGTTTGTGAGGTGAAATTGTCCTCAGTGACTTTACAGTCATGTTACAGTCACAAGCCCTAAGTATCTGACCTTATTGCAAAAATGTTCAGCTTTATGCTGATCAAAGGCACTGCTGCTCATATGACAGTGTCATGCTGTTCAAAAATATTGTCATAGTCCTCCAGGTAGAGTAGAATTGCTATTTTGCTTGCTCCAAGATCTTAGCCTAGCCTCAGCATCACACCTCTGCTACATCTGGTGCAGGCTTCTTCCTAACATCTGTGAGCTCTACACACACACCACTGGAAACTTTTCACATGAAGGTTAAGAAGTTTAGATATGAATAAAATACTAGATTTGAGGCATCATAGAGTGGAAAGAAGGACTGGAAAATAACTACATGCCAAAATTAATTCATCCATTTGAGAGAGACTTACTCACAGCCTAAGAATACCTTACATAAGTAAGACACACCACCTGTTTTCTTCTGCCATTCTTCTAGCTAGAGATATAAGGAGAACTCAGACTGTAATGAAGAATAGTTAAAATGAAGTAATTAATTTTATATAGGAGTAGCACTATTTGCTTTTACTGCTCCTTTTCCTTGTCTGTAGAGGGTTGTTTGTCTTGGCTTTGTCAAAATTCTCTAAACTTTTTGAAACCTGCTCAGCCAAAGATCAACACTCATTAAAGAATAAAGAAGAAAATGCAGGGGGGGAAAAATAAAAGAAAAGAAATATCAACTTAGGTCTAATTTACACTTCCCTTTCAGTGTTCATAGAAGTGTAGTAAATGAGAGGAAAACATTCTTTTTTCCTTTTGTTTCATTAGTCACGAGTGTAGGTGTGTAGGAGACTATCAAGCCAAGGTTTTGCTTTTCCAACATTGAAGTGTGAAAAAAAGAAAGCAGAGAGAAAGGGAAAAAAAACCCAACAACTAACCAGCAAAAAAAAATCAAAACCAAACCAATGAAAAAAAATCCCAAAACAGAACAAAGAAGCATAGACAACAGGGAAAAGATTGTAAAGCAGGAGAAAATGAAAAGTTCCAAGGCAACTGCCTGCAAAGATGTACAAATGAGAGGAACAGCAGAGGTACAACTGAGAGCAGCAGAGTCCAAAGGTCCAGGAAGCCACACCAGGCAGTAGCAATGGCCATGGCTTCAGGCTCATCACTTTGCCACAGTTTTAATAACCTGACATCTCTAGAGTATATATCCATCATTTCTCAGTACCTCCAAGACAGTCTACCTGTGAACACTGCTGTTTTACTGAGGAAATAAAAGCAGTATATAAAAATCCAAACCTCGGTATTACTATTTGACACACATAGTAAATGATTAATCTTTATTAATTAATCTGGGCTTTCCTAAAACCACTAATGTATTTGAGCATATTTTTTCTCTCTTTTCAGAAGAATAAGTAGCATGCAGACATTTTAATAACCTCAGATCTCAAGAGTATATATTTCTAGTACCTGCAAGCAGCATGATTCATCTGTCGACCACTTAATTTCCTAACTTGAAGGGTAGTAAGCTATTTAAACAGAAAGGCATGATGAGAAATAAAGAGGTCATTCTATTTTTAAGAATTTAGGCCCCATCTCCTGGTTTTACTTGTTACATATTCTCATCCTTGATAAAATTGTAGGCTACCTGCTGTCAAGCAGAAATGAAGATCATCTAAATAAGCATAACCAGGTAAAATGTAGCCAGGCAGCTGATCTGTTTGCTGCATCTTCATGGCTTCTGGGATTAAAGCATGACAAGCACAGAAGTACAGGGCTCACACATACACAGATCAATCTTCATTTGGGATTGTTACTTTGATGTGATCCAGGTAAATTCTTCTTAAGGAATAAGGATGTGGTTGCCACTTATGGTGATTAAGTGTAATCTACTTTGATTCAGTATGTTACAATATAACTTTCTTTTGAGATTCAGGAAATGTCACACTTAGGAGATTCTGCTCAGTGAGAAGCAATTTCTACAAACTTGTTGAATGGATAAATTGGATGGGAGAGAGAGCTTACTAGTTTTTCATACACATATTGTTACAAATATATTTAAATAATTTAAACATGCTGTACTTCTTATATCTGGCCTGTCAAGAAGGTTAATAAAGTCTTACTTCTAGTTTGTCTTTTCTGAAGTCTTGACCACTTCCAAGCAAGATTTCACTATATCAGGCTATTAGCTAGTCACTACTTACTATTAAAATAAACTATCACCTTCCATGTTGCCTTTTAAAACCATTTCATTTGTAGTCCAGCTAAATCCCATAGCATTATGATAAATGTAACCCTGACACAATTTTTCTCTCCACACCATTTCACTCATCCACAGAAGTCCATTGGAGGTGGTTTTTATTAACAAGATCCAGCATGGTGAGTGTCTCTGCACAGCTCCATCTCCAGTTTGAAGAAACTGTTCACCATAAAATCCTTGGTTGGCTACTGGCTAAATGGTCCACTTTATACATTAGAATTTAATGGGATTAACTCCCTTTTCTATGACAGCAAAAACTAAAAAGGAAGAAAAAAGCCCAACAACTAAACAGTTTAGAGCCTTTAATCAAAGCTAATTACTTGGAACTGCACATGCTCAGGAACCTCTATGCTTAAAGTTTATATAGATATACAGATAACACAAGATACATTAGAATATAAATACTAGATATCCCATCAAGAAGAGGGCTTCAATATCATCCCTTTTCCAGCAGAAAAAAACAATATGCATTTCTCTCTAAATCTCTGATGACCACAGTGATCCCATGGAGAAGTTTGCACTGCTGAAAGGTGTCTCCAAGGAGGGGAAAAAAATTGGCTATTTGATATTATCACACTTAACATGACTAATGAAATCAGGTACACAAATTTACCCTTTGCAAATTGCACTGCACACATAGATCTGATGGATGACTGTGGTGAAAACAGTTTGTGAATTACAGCATGATGAATGGAAACTGCTAGATTTCAATCCATGCTCTTGCCAGAGAGATGAAATAGAGTGTGTGTGGTTGTATATGACTCCTTGGCTAAAGGTTTGGCACTCAGGCAATTCAAGGAGCCTGGCAAGCATCTGGCCACTGCCTTTGCAAATGATTCTGCCCATGTCTGTGTAAAGCAAATTACTCAAAAACCTAGCACACAAAACCTGTTGATTAGCTCATAAATTTCAACTCTTCCTTTTCCCTCCTGCCTAAGTCAGATAGTTATTAACTGGGGAGGCTTGCAGAGTGATCTTTCAACTTTAAAAGACATTAAATTTGTCTAAGCTTCTCTAGTTTATGGAAACACTCTCCAGGTTGCTTCCTATTTCTGCCTGCTTCTTAATTTCATTACTTTGTTGAAACAATGCTAATATTTAGTATTTTGGTCTGGATTAGATATTTCTATCCTACCAGAGCAGAAAAAGACCCACAAATCACTCCTTGAAACTACAGTAAAATCATATGTCTTTTCAGAAGGCAGTAAGGGCAAGCCCAGTGTTCAGGTAATAGGGAAAGAAAGAGATAAAACAAAATATAGGCTTTCCAACAGATTTGAAGAAGGCACTTTACAATGCCTTCTTACTTATTAAGTACTTATTGTTAAGTAAGTAATAAATACTTATTTAAAATAAGTATTTGAATAAGAAATACTTATTTGTGTTTCTTGTTCAAAGTCTTTGAGAAGAAGGAGGAGGCACAGCTGTCTAAACTTCAGTCACTGAAATTCTAGTCTGTAGAAAATTCAACTGGAAATTCAAATGCCTCATAAAAACCTGTCCCAAATCACCATGGGCATATGGCCAGTGATGAATAGCATCAACCAGCCATGAAAATTTCCCTGAAAACAAATGTTCTGTCCAAGATACTGAAATCAAAAGTCCTGACTTTGTTGAACTCAATAGAAAAGCTTCCATGGATTTCCACAGGGCCAAGATTTCCAACTGAAGCTTTGGAAGTACTGTGAATCTGAAGATAAAGCAAATTGTGAGTGGTTTTAGTTTTGCACTGAAAGTATTATATAGCCTTCCTATATGTATATCTTTCTGTATTCTTAGGGAAGTGTTGCACAATTTTTTTAAGCATTTCAGAGGTAAAAACACACATACACCAAATATATGAGGGAAGGAGAAAGGTGATCAATGAAAAGAAAACCTGAAAGTGTCCTATCTCTATGTCTGTTCTACTATACTATCTCCAAACTTCAAATAATCATTTGTGGAAAAAATGTAGACATTAGAAAAAAAAATCACATATTTCATTTCTTCTAATTTTTCCTTGTTTAGTCCTACTGCTGCCAGCTTTTGGAAAGGACTTGGAGACCTTGCTGAGAAGCACTGTGGACTATTTTACTTTGTGCAGCAAAAGCTTGGAAAAACACATACATATATAGAGAAATCTTAAAAGCCTTCTTAACTCCAAAGATAAAAGCCACTTTGAATGGAAAGAAGATTTTAATTCACCACATAAATGTTGATATTGATAAAACCCTTGCAGTGCAGCAAGGTTAATATGGTGCCTTATGGGATCCACTGCAGCTCTGCCCAAAATGCAGGAATCAAACAGGAAGGTGATAAAGGATAGTGTAGTCTAAAACACAATGTGCTAAAGGAGTCTTTTTATCTTTCCAACATTTCCAGTCTATCCACAGTGGAACCTTCAGCATTGAGGCATCCTGGTGAGTAAAGGCTAGTTCCTAAGGTAGGATGAAGAAAAGCCTCACTCATCCAATTTGGTTTTGACTGAATAAAGCTCAGACTTCTCTGCAGCTCTGCATCAAGTGTCTGCTGCAGCATGCTTCCTCAGTCACCTGGAGAAGCAGGCAGACTGGAGCATAAAGAAATATTGCTGTCCTCTGCCCACCCTACACAGCAGAAAGCAAGGTCCAGGAGATAGCGTGGTTCCTAGATATGAGTATAGACTGGGTGAAGAGCTCATTGTAAGCAGCAGTGCAGAGAAGGACTNTATCCAGTCCCTAAAGGGAGATTATAGGACAGAAGGGGATAAACTTTTTAGGAGGTCAGACTGTGCTAGGACAAGGGGGAATGGCTATAAACTGAAGGAGGGGAAATTTAGATTGGAGATTAGAAGGAAGTTCTTTACCCGGAGAGTGGTTAGGCACTGGCACAGGTTGCCCAGAGAGGTTGTGGATGCTCCATCCCTGGCAGTGTTCAAGGCCAGGCTGGATGCAGCCCTGGGTGACCTGGTCTAGTGATTGGCATCCCTGCTCAGTGCGGGGAGGTTGGAACTAGATGATCTTGAGGGTCCCTTCCAACCTGCCCATTCTAGGATTCTATGATTCAATCTGGGATGTTCAGCCATCACATCACTGGTCCAGACACCTGAACTTGGGAGCTGGGACAGCTCTGGAATCCCACACTGTAGACATCTGTCCATCCTGTGACCTCTACTAACAGTGACTTTAAAGATGGGAATTATTTTTACCTGATGAGGCCATTCACCTTGAAGGGCAGGTTGAGAGAACTGCTTTCTGGAAATGAAAGTACTTGTAGTAATTAACAACTTCTGCCACTACTAAACTCTAGTGGGCTGGAACTGTTAACCTGAGGAGAAGATTTCAGATGTCATTAGCAATCCCTTGTGTCATCATTCTTTCAATCATTTCCTGACACAGTGTCTCGAGGACATACGCTGAGAGAAATAATTGGACTGTGCCTTGCACTCCAATTCAATACACCCTCTCCTTCAAGTTGCTTTTTGTGATTCATGATGAGCAAATATTGAGGAAAAAAAAACAACCTTAAGAATACAGAAAATTTCTTTTTGTTTCTGAAGCTGAAAAGACTAATATCTCAAAGTGACCTCATGAAAATCTGATTTTTGTCCAGATTGCAGGAAGACAGAATCAGAAATGTTCAGTGTAGCAATTTGGAATAAACTGCTCTGGAAATAAATGTGACAGTAACAATTTTAATGAAAAGGACAAAAGGCTAGAAAACTCAGGTTGTGTTTTCAAAGTCTCTGAAGTGTCCAAATGAGATATTTGCTGCCTCCATAAGAAATGAAACAGCCGCAATTTGAAAAGAAGATGTAACAAGGGAAGAATGAAGATTAGCCTGAGAAAAATCACTAGACAAAATCACAGATTGCTGGTGTAGAGAATTTATTACACTGACCAACGTCACTTGTTTAGCATCATGTATTCCTTTGTCTTGTTCTGCTTACCCGTTGTTGTTTAGTTTTGCTTATTTCCCTTCTTAAACTTCAGCTTTTATAGATGGTGATTGTCTTTTTCTATTCCTGCACACTCAGTGTCTTGCTCATTAGGGACATGGTACAGGATTGCAGATTTTAAGTGCTACCACAGAACAGCAACAAAAATCTATATGCATTACTAAGCCTAATTTTAAGTGGAAGTTCCTGTGTTGGTGTTTGCAGGCATGGAAAAGGGTTTCTGTGTGCTGATTTCATGATTCCCGTTGCAAACCTCTCAATCTGTATTAAAATGTTATTTTTCTGTGTGCTGATTTCATGATTCCCGTTGCAAACCTCTCAATCTGTATTAAAATGTGATTATTGCTATTTACATGAATATTATTGCTTTCATCACTTAGGGTAATTATTATTATTGTTGTAATTGTTGCCATTATTATGTATTTAATACTATTGATATCATTTGGACCAAATCAATGACTGAAGTGCTGAACTAATAGTTGTTTTATGCACTACTTGGAAAAAAAAAGGAACAGAAAAGGATGAAGAATTCAGCTATTACCCAAGATCTGTGAATGTCTTTATTTAGATGAATTATGATTCCCTGACAAAAGGTAGAGTCTTGCATTTGGATCTTTTGAAGAGATGAGAGGGTAGGATACAATATGAACTAGAAAGTCATGTATGAAATGAAACAAACCAAACCAACCACAACCCAAACCAAATCTTACCCAGGTAGCCACATAGCTATGGCTCACCATTATTTGCCTCTAATATTCTTTTGAAAGAGGTGACATCTAATCCTCTTCCATGAGATCAATTTCTGTATATTCTTGAGGTCACATCCCCAGTTTTATTAAGGATACTTAGAACATGCCCACCTTTTTGTTCAGTCAAACATTTAATTGTGTAACCAGTGAGTAAAATGCCTCCAGTTCTGACCTGACATTATTAGTATTTTTGTTTTTCTTCCACAGTATTAGTATTCAGAAATATGAATTCAAAATATTTATCAAGTTAGGGAAGAGAAAAACAACAGCAATGACAATTGTTTTTGAGAAAGTAAATATGTTTCTGAGAGGGTGATTCTTATTTTGATGATCTTTTAATGACATAGCTACTGCTTAAAAAAGGGATAGCAAGCACTCATTGTCTTTACACAATTTTAATTGACAATGCCTAAATACTTTAATAACCACATAAAAAATACAAGTAGAATCAGAGTAGAGCAGAAAAAAAGATACTGTGTAGGAGGTCTCATTAAGATATCTCTGAGATGAATGCATGAAACCAGCAGGGCCACTGATAATTCATGCTTAAGAAATGGTGAGCTGTTTTCTAAGAAAGAAAAAAAAAAGAAGAAGAGGAATACTTTCTTTTTCTTTTCAAGTATTTGATTATTAGAGAGCTGGCAGAGGGGCTGCAAAGCCAGAAGCGATGTCTTGTGTGAGGAACTAAAATGTGTCACATAATTATTCCTCAGAGTTTTGCCTGGTTGTATGTGTATAGGAGCAAACTCAAGTTCCCACTAACAGTCCTCACCCCCCCTCAGTCATATGAGAACCATTGGGTATTAATAAATAATAAATGAGGAAAAGTATTCAAGCAAAGAGGAAGCGATAGCCAAGAAGCAGATAAATGGAACCTACCCTGAGTATTTTAACAATCAGAGGAGATATTGCAGAAGAAAACCACTCCCTCTAGCCTTTGACATCAGAGAATTGCTACTTTTGATTTTAACTTTCTATAGATGTTAGTCTTTTGAATTACATTTTATAAACAGCATTGTTAAAGCACGTGGATTCTGAAATGTGCATAGAAGTCAAAAAAAACCTCCTGCATTGGCCTGAGCCTTGAGGAAGTAATTCATTGCTTACCCACTGAGACATCTTCTTTCTCCAGGCTTTGTCTGAGCACTGTCCTTCTGCCTTTTTGCTCTTTTGACACACATTATTTTTCTTCTGCAATCACTGGTGTCCATCATGCTGAGTTCCAATGACCGAACTCTCCACCTTTGCTGATATGATGTAATGTTGTTACTTGACTATATTCCCTCATGGAATGTTCCTTTGTTTCTTTTGAAGCAGGCTTCCAACAATAAAGTATGAGTAATAAAGATTAGACTACACTTTTACATTACTTTAGTTATTGCCTTCACTATAACCTTACAAAAATGTATTGAGTTACTGCAATTCATGTTAATATTTAGTGGTATTTTTTGTCATGTCTGGTAAGAAAGAAAACTGATGGTTGGACTTGATGATCCTAGAGGTGTCTTCCAACCTTAATGGTTCTATGATTCTATCTTTTTTACCTATGCTTCCAGAGTGGAGTGAAAACAATAAAGCAGTGATACTTAGAATTGTATTATGTTATTATCTGTTTTTAACTGAAAGGATTAGCACAATCTGGAAAATTCTAAAGAAGGTAGACTCTATGGAAACTTAACCTTTCTGCCTAGAAATGGAGAGGTGAGGGAAAAAATATATAATGTTGTAGGGAATGTAGAAATAATAAAAGCTGAAAGTGGAGAAACGTATATCAATATCTCTAACAGATATCCATAGTGATGTATTCATTCAGGGCATAAATTCAAGTTAAAGATAAGAGCTTTGAGAATGTCTAATAGGAAGGCTTTTCTTTAGAATCTGTAAGAGTTTAGGGAAGCTTGCTTTTTTAAAAATAATCTAGAAGCTTCAGCAGAAAATAACCAAAACTTGCTGATCACTTGGGTTTTCTGAGTATTGACTCTTGGGGCAGTTGAGGATTTTGTTGTTGTTGTCAGGGGATGTGTTGTTTTGGTTTTATTTTTAAATGTATCAGCTGCTTGAAATGCATTTTAATATATTTTCATTCACCAAAGGCCTCCACTTTGCACAGAAGTCCTCAGGCATCAATCCTTATCATTGCATGAAGTCAATAGGACTCTCTGAAAGAATAAAGGAGTACATCACATTATTTTCACACAATCACAGACTAATAAAGCAACTTGCATAATTAAGTATTTACACCTTATAATGAAGGAAATTGTAAGGTGTCCATGAGGAGATGTGGCAGGCAATAAAGTCACCTTCTCCATTTATTGAATGCAAAATTACTAAGTTCTTCAAGACGGCCAGTGAATGCTGACCTTATCCCTTTAATTTTATGTTGCAGATCATCTTCTCAGAACAGATATTTCTATTATTTAGATGAAGTTTCTCTACTTTGTCCAGCTGGGAATGCCTGCCAGTTAAGGTGAAAAAAAAAACCCAAAGAGCACAAAACATGTATTATGTTTCCTGGTGAGCTGAAATGCAACTTTGGAAGCAGCTTTGACATTTGAGATTTCCCTGTGTTGGGAAGGCAGAATTTGTTGCAGAGAGAAAAATGCTTGGTACATGCATCTGGAGGAAGTTGTGCACAGTTCTTTGAAGCACCCCTGGCAGCTGATAATGGAGAGCTGTTGGCAGTGATTAGAGAGGCAGATGCTTACCTGTGCTCCTACAGTGTGTAGTCTTGGCTTGATGACAAGGTGAGAAGAAGGACAAGCCATCACAGAGTGAGGGCAATTGGCAGCTGGTACCCTACTGGGGAAGGGTAAACGAGTCACCTAGGGCCTCCTGCTCATCTGTAGCAGAGTCATCAATCCATGCCAGAATATGCACTTTTCAGAAAACAAAGCAATTCCTTATACAGGAGAATGGAAAAAAAAAATAAAATTAAAATGTTGATCACTTAAGCAGAATTAAATCAGTTTGCAGCTTGGCATTTGATGTATTGCAGATTGAAAAAAAAGACCATCCATACTGTAAAATTTCATCCAGGCTTATCTGTGTACTAAGTGAATGCAGGACTTGCCAAGCCAAGTGCAGATGTTTCACTGGCTATGCTCAATGTCAACTGGATGCTACTGAAACTCCACAGAGGGCACTTCCCTACAAAGTACTTCTTCATGGCAGGCACAGTCTGAAAATCCCTTGTGGTCTCCTGTGGCCCCTGGTGCGATAACTGTGCCCACAGCAGAGGGAGCATTAAACTCATTGCCCACAGTAAAGTGTGGGGAGTGATACCCATGTTCCTAGAATCCTTGGATGGGTAGGATGAGCTCATTAGCCTTCTGGCAGTCATCCTAGGAGAAGGACAACTCTGATTCCAAACCCGGGCAGATGGAGCTCGTTTAGCCCTGTGAGGCCTTCCAGCTAAGAGAAGGACACTCTAATAAAACCTATGTCCTAAGGACCTCGCTGCCAGCATCCAAGCTTGCTAGGCCCTGGCAGATGAACCTTAGGACTAAAGGGTGGGTCCAGCTCTGTGCGTGCTGTGTCTCACCTAAAAAAAATCCATAGTGCAGGCTCAAGGGTGCTATCTGCTATCCTCTTTTTATCAGCGCGCTTCGAAAAGGCGCTGATGAGGAGCGTGGATGGAGCCCTCCCTGGAGCTTCGTTCGTGAAGCCTAGCCATACTTCTTCATGGCTTTCTCTTGTCCAAGCTGCAGGGCAGATTGTCTTATTTTTCCTTTTCATGAAAATGAGTCGTAGTCAATGAGTTTTTCAAGATGACTCTGTGATAGTGTGGAAGGACAAACACAGGCAAGTGCTGACAACATCAAGAAAACAAGAATACCCAAACTGTTTCCTCGTAGCAAGCCTACTTCCTATTTTCCTGCTGTAGTAGAACGAGTTTCCATCTGAAGTACCATGCTAGATCATGATATTTTGAAGTTGAAAGTTCAGTGGCAAATAAGAATCATAGAATGTCCTGAGTTGGAAGACATCCTCAAGGATCATTGAGTCCAACTCCTGTCTATGCACAGGACAACTCCCAAAATTACACCATGTGTCTAAGAGCATTGTCCAGATGCATCTTGAATTCTGTCAGGTTTGGTGCTGTGGTTGCTTCCCTAGGGAATCTGTTCCAGATTTCTACCACCCTCTGAGTGAAGAATCTTTTCCTAA
>VWZO01022522.1:39447-50144 GCA_013396975.1 Bucco capensis | reverse complement strand
CAGCTTCTCAGCCACCAGCACCCCAAGGCCTTTTCTGCAGGGCTGCTCTCCATCATCTCATCCCCTAGGCTGGATTGATAGTGGGGATTGTTCTGACCCAGGGGCAGGACCCTGCACTTGATCTTGTTGAAGCTCCTGAGGTTCCCCTGGGCTCACCTCTCCAGCTTGTCCAGGTCCTTCTGGATGACATCTTGCCCCTCCAACTTATCAACAGCATCTCAGGAGAGCTTTCAGACCCCCCCAGCCACAGCTTGATGAAAGTCCTGTGGTTCCAAGGGTTGTGTAGATACTCTGTTGCTGTCTCCAAACAATGTTTTCAGGCTCAATTCACTTCTTTCTTGCAAACATCTCCTTGATGCTGTAGAATCACAGCTGCTTCTGCTCTGTTGGACAGGAATTACAATGAGTCACCTCCAGATTTGTTGGTAAGGCAAAGTATCCTGAGGAGTAGAAAATTCCTTTGCAAAGGAAGCTAAAGGCTGAGGATTTTTCCAGGTTGCCAACTTTAAGGTATTATCCAGGGGGAAAACCTGCAACAAAACAATTTGTTCTCAATCTTGAGTAGTAATTTGTTCCCAAGTATCCTGTGCAAGCTGCTCTAGGTTCTCCTGCTCTGGCAGGGGGTTGGACTAGAAAATATCCAGAAGTCCCTTGCAACCCTTAAAACTCTGGGATTGTTTGATCTTCCTCCTTGCCCTTGGCCTTGTCTCTGTGTGCAGTTGTTCTTCAAAGGACACAACAAGGATTTTACATTTGTTCTATGTTTCTTGGACTAAATTTCCAGAGGCTTAAAAAAAAAAATAGAATCTCATATTCCACCTGTCCTTCCCATTGTGTGCTTGAGAAGGACAGAAGGCAATTAAACTCACCAGGGGTGTCAGGAAGATGACAAGAGCTGACAGTTTGGGGTTGTGGAGCGCTGCTCGCGATGGATGGCTCTGCAGCAAGTGTCACATCTCATCTTTGTCTCCTGCCATGAAGCTTGCTTCTGGAGAATGCTGTTGGCCTTCCCAAATTGCAGGACTTCAGGAGCAGCTATCACTTTTTTTTTTGTTTTGTTTGTCTTTTAGATTTCATGTTGTTTTCATCTAGACTGAAGTGCATTGCAGTGCCATCAAAGCAGGGAAGAGCTCCCAGTGCAGGAGCTGAAGGAGGAGGTGTTTCAGCCCAGAGATGCTGTCAACAGTGATTGTGTGATCACCTTTCAGTTTTTGGGTCCCTCAGGCCAAGAAGGACATTGAAGTGTTGGAGTGTGTGCAGAGAAGGGCAAGGAGGCTGGGGAAGGGTCTGGAGAATAAGTCTTGTGAGGAGCAGCTGAGGGCACTGGGCTTGCTTAGTGTGGAGAAGAGGAGGCTCAGGGCAGACCTTAGCTCTCTCTGCAACTCCTTGCAAGGAGCTTGCAGTGAGATGGGGGTAGGTCTTTTCTCCAGGGTTAACAGTGGGATGACAAGAGGAAATGGCTTCAAGTTGCACCAGGGAAGGTTTAGCTTGGATATAAGGAACAATTTCTGCACTGAAAGTGTTGCTAGGCATTGGCCAAGGCTGCCCAGGGAGGTGCTGGATTCCCCATCCCTGGAGGGGTGCAAAAAACATCTAGATGTAATCCTTAAGGCCATGGGTTAGTGTCCTGGGGGTGACAGGTTGATGGTTGGACTTGATGATCTTAGAGGTCTCTCCCAACCTTCATGATTCTGTGCTCATTCTATGCTCAGGAAGAGTAAGAGATGTGTTTCAAGTGCAATTTAGCTCAAGTGTGACTCTCCATCTGGTGAACAACAGGCGGAAATAGAGAGGAGGGAAAGGAAGTCTCAGCTTTTTCAGGAGCACAATTGGGATGTTGAGGCTGGATGTCCAACTTCAATTTGTTTTACTTATTTAGAAAACCTGAGCTTCAAACTTTTTTAAAGAATATTACTTCTTAAATTGGAATAATTTTGTGCTCCAAATGAGCTGAAGAATGGAGCTTGTAACAGTTAGTGATGCTTCTGGGAAGCCTGAGATTGCTCTTAGCAAAAGAGATTTATAGATAGAGCAATGAGTGGAGATAGATGCAGTGAACTTAGTCTTTGGGAGCTAAGACTGATTTATAAGTTTTGTTTTTGCAGTTTCTGCTACCATCAGTATCCAAAGACTGATTGATAGCTTCCTAGAGTAAATTCATCATCATTTAGAGAAGAATTCCTTTTCTTTTGGGTTAGAGCTCACTGAGAGATCGAGCAACATTTTTGACTCAAATTGTGGTTTTTTTTTCCCCCTTAAATAATCAAAGCAGAGAAGAAAACTCTACCAATGTGGTTCAACCCCAGGCAGCAATTGAGCCCCACACAGCCACTCACTCCTTCCCCATCCAGTGGGATGGAGGAGAGAACTGTATGTGTATGTATGGCTAGGCTTTGTGAACGAANAGAAGGACATGGAGGTGCTGGAGTGTATGCAGAGAAGGGCAAGGAGGCTGGGGACGGCTCTGGAGCACAAGTGTGCTGAGGAGCAGCTGAGGGCACTGGGCTTGCTTAGTGTGGACAAGAGGAGGCTCAGGGCAGACCTTAGCTCTCTCTGCAACTCCCTGCAAGGAGCTTGCAGTGCCATGGGGGTAGGGCTCTTGTGCAGGGTTAACAGGGACAGGACAAGAGGTAATGGCCTCAAGTTGCCCCAGGGGAGGTTTAGCTTGGATGTGAGGAGGAATTTCTTGGCTGCAAGGCTTGTTGAGTGTTGTCCCAGTCTGCCCAAGGAGGTGCTGGAGTGCCCATCCCTGGAGGGGTTCAAAACCCTTCTAGCTGTGGTGTTTGAGGCCATGGTTTAGTGGTGAGCATGGCAGTGTTGGGTGGATGGTTGGACTGCATGATCTCAGAGGTCTTTTCCAACCAGAATGATTCTGGGATATGCTGAGCTTGTCTTTTAGCAAGCATCCTTGTTGAAAGCCATGGGAGGACACCTGCTTAACAAGCTTCTTGAATCAAGGGCTGAATTACAGCTCTCTTTGGTATCTTAGTCTCTTTTACATCAGGCTACAAAGAATGGGAATATTTTATTGCTTCATCCTGGTCAAAAAAACCTTCCAGACTTCTCGGAAGGTACTTAAAGGACTTCACATGGGTAGAACTCTGCAGCTTGCCTGTGTGTTACCTTGCTGGATCCACATAGACCTTGATCAGCTTACCAGAAACTTGCATGCTAATTATGTGAAAGCTCCACATGATGATTATCTGAGGCATACCTTGTGAATTACTGTAATAAAGGCTAAGTGTTATCACTCTGCCCTTTAGGGTTAAGTGTGCTCAGGCTATCAATCTGCTTTACTGATCACAGCCTCTGACTTGATTGACCATCTGTGTCTGGAGTAGCATCAATCTGCCAGTGCTTATGTTCAGGTCTCCACCTACAAGGGGAATTAATAGCCTTTTGTGTTAGACATCCTTCAGGATACAGCAATAATGGGCTTGGAGAGAGCTGTTGAGGATCTGTGGAGCAAAAGGGATGTGAGCTGCCTGCCTTTATGTTGATAAATGCCTTCTCCTTACTCTCCTCAGGGTTGATAGATTGGTGTGAGAAAGGTGGATAACCTCCTCAACCTTCTGGAATGAAAAGCAGCTCCTCCAGCCCAGCCCCTGCACCTCAACCTTGGTTAGCTGACTCCTTTGAGGATGATTACAGCTGTGGATAACAAGGTGGGGAATTAAATCCTTCATGTTCTTGCTTCCCTTCTCCTCCCACATCTTCCCTGGCCCATTAATTCCCTTGCAGTCCCAGAAAGTTACTTTCATGAGAGCTTTGTCACCTCTCACAGGAGCTGGTCACAGCCCTGCCAGGAAGGCCTGGTTACATCTACAAGTGCTTTCCTCAGCAAGTTGAATTTCTGAGAGTGCAAATAACCAAGGCACCTCAACTCATTTGTCTGTTATATGTAGTAAAACCAACCAGAAAAAAAGGATGCTAAGGGTTTGTTTAAAAAAAACCCCAACCAATCCAAACCTGAACAGAGGAATTAGGACAAGAGGAAATGGTTTCAAGTAGCACTAGGGAAGGTTCAGATTGGATATCAAGAAGAATTTCTTCCCCCAGAGGGTTCTCAGGCCTTGTCCCAGGCTGCCCATGGAGGTGCTGGAGTCATCATCCCTGGAGGGGCTCAAAATCCATGGAGTTGTGGTGCTTGGGGCCATGGTTTAGTGGGGAGCATGGCAGTGTAGGTTTGGTGGTTGGACTGCATCATCTCAGAGGTCTTTTCCATCATAATGATTCTATGAGTTACTGACTTTGGTACCCAGGTAATTGTTTTCTATCTACTGACAGTGTCAGTAGAAAGCAAGTTGCATCTTAAAATTTTAAGTCACATGTCCAACTCTTAGGCTGAGTACAGTGGAGCCAAGGCAGGAAAATGACCATCTGTTAATAAACTTTCCTTCAACCATCCAGGCATCTGTAGATGTTGAGTGTGCTGCAAATGTAGGCACCTGGCTTTTGGGTTTTATTCTAGCTGATATGATGTCCTAGTTTAAGACAAAATAAGGTATCCCATAACTGTCAAGGGTTTGGACTGGGCCAAGCATCAACCCAGTGACATACAGAGGAACAAACCCTTCACCCTGTAGATCCTCCAGCAGAAGGTAACAAGCATCCAGAGGCAGAACTCCTGTGGTTTGCCAAGGCACGTGCAAGTTTGACATATTTGTCTGAGGGTTTCATCTCAAGAAAGAGAAAGTTGCTCCAATCAACGCTTCAAATCTTTACCAGGCCAAAAAAAATTAATGTGGCAATGGAAAATCCACTTCCCTGGCTTCAGTGTTTGGTTCAGCATAATTAACATGAATTATGCAAGACAATTTTCTGATAGTTATTCTATTAGAGAGCTTAGCTGACTCATAACTGCCCCCATGACACAGCCAGAATGCAAATGGCTTGGCTGCAAAGAGCACAGAGCTGGTTTGATGGAAATGAGAGGCACCTTTGGAATGAAAAATAGCCAAGGTCTTAGGAAATGACCTTAATGGCAGGGCTGTTGGGCCCCTCAAAGCACTAAGGAGTTTTGGCTAATGATGGACAAAGAGCTTTTTCCTCCCCACTCACAGTGAGTTGGCAGGACCTGCCATTCATGGCTGGAGGAGTTGAGCTCCTTTTCTTTGCTCAGCAAAGAGACACTGGATGAAATATTTGTTGAATATTTGTTGAACTTCTGCCTGAAGATGATCCAGCAGAGTGTCCAAATGGCCAAGAAGGACACCAGGATCCTGCCTTGGATTAGTACTAGTGTGGCAGCAGGACTAGGACAGGGATTGTCCTCCTGCACTGGGCAATGGGGGGGATACAGCTCCAAGCCTAGGCTCAGCTTTGGCTCCTCACTCCTAGAAGGACATGGATGTGCTGGAATGTGTCTAGAGAAGGGCAAGGAAGGTGGAGAAGGGTCTAGAGCACAAGTGTAGTGAGGAGAAGCTGAGGGCACTGGGCTTGCTTAGTGTGGAGAAGAAGAGGCTCAGGGCAGACCTTAGCTCTCTCTGCAACTCCCTGCAAGGAGCTTGCAGTGAGATAGTGGTAGATCTCTTCTTCCAGGTTACCTGTGAGAGGATGAAAAGAAATGGTACCAGATTGGCTATTGGGAAAACTTTCTTCTCTGAAGGAGTTGTTAGGCATTGGCGCAGGCTGCCCAAGGAGGTGCTGGAGTCCCCATCCCTGGAGGAGTTTAAAAGACATCTAGATGTACTTAGGGCCTTGTGGTGGGTCGACCTCGGCTGAGCACCAGGTACCCACCAAGGTCTCTATCACCTTCTCACCCCACACCTCCCATGGCACCACAAGAGGGAGAGAACGAGATGGAAACAGCCCATGGGGTTTAGTAAAGGCAGTTTAATAAGCAAAATAAAGAAAGGCAAGGCCGCGTGAGTGAAGCAAAGCAAAGGAAAATTGAGCTTTAGTCTCTACTTCCCATAACAGGAGATGTTTGGCCTTCTCCCGGGAAGCAGGGCTCCGGAATGTGTAGTGGTTGCTTGGGGTGAAGACGTCTTCTTCCCACCCATACTTCCCCCGCCATTGCCCTTTATCCCTGAGATGACATCATATGGTATGGAATAGCTCTTTGGTCAGTTTGGGTCAGCTGGCTCGGTTGTGTCCCCTCCCAGGATAGAATAGAATCNGCTCTTGTCCCCCCCATGCCCTTGGTGCTGTGCCAGCCTTGCAGCAGTCACAACATCACAGGTTATCTTCAACCCAAGGCACAGCATTCCTGAAAAACTGCTATGGGGACATTAACTCCATCTCAGCCAAGCCAAATACGGGGCCATGCTTTAGTGTCCTGGGGGTGATAGGGATGGTTGGACTTGATCATCTTAGAGGTCTCTCCCAACCTTAAGGATTCTGTGATTCTTGGGAAGATTTTTGTGTGCTCTGAGTGGTGGCTGAAGAGTTTGTAGTTGGTTTCTGAACACATCACAGCAGATAACTTGCTTCTCTGAGTCCTGCAGCCAGAGCCTATGCCAGTTTTCCAGCATGACTGAGCTCCTGCACCCACTCTTTCTTCTCCACTCTGTGAGGTTGTTCTGACCCAGTATGGGGAACAGATAAGTGACAAAAACTCTTTTACCATGACTTTTTCCATGTGATGCCCTAGAGATATATCTTTCTCTTCCTATTCCCTGCCATTCATCCATTAAACACACATTTCTTTTGACCCTTTGCTTTGTTTCTCCTTTTTCTTTGGATACCTGGAGCTATGTGTGAAAAGGACTTAGCGGTCCTCCCAAATCCCCATTTATCCTGCTCATCTATTTGTGCACCAGGGTGTCTATTTTCCTTCCAGCTACTGCTGCTTGCTACAACTCTTCTTTTGTATGGTTTTCTGAGAAACTTAGCTGATAATTAATGCCAATCTTTCATAGAATGTTTTTCAAGATAAGGATGAAAAGGAGGAAAACTTCCAACTCTGTGCTGAATGAATAAACTAAAGGCAGGAGGAGGAGGTTTGGCTCTGAAATAGGTGATGTGCCATAAACATGGCTGCATAAAGAGGTAGTTCCCCTAAAAGTCATCCAAGGAGTTGTTGGCACAACTGGGATTGGGACTTTATGGCCTGATTCTCATTGGGATGGTACCATATGATGAGTTCTGCTGTCTTCTGTGCAGCTCCTTTCCATCACCAGGGGCTCCAAGAGGGCTGGGGAAGGACTTGTTAGGCTGTCAGGGAGTGCTAGAATTAGGGGAATGGATCCAAAGTAGAGGAGGGCAGATTGAGGTTCTCTTCTCTCAGGGAACAAATGATAGCACAAGAGGAAATGGCTTCAAATTGCACCAGGGGAGGTTCAGGTTGGATATTAGGAAGAATTCCTTCCCCATGAGGGTTATCAAGCATTGGCCCAGGCTGCCCAAGGAGGTGCTGGAGTCACCATCCCTGCAGGGGTTCAAAAACCATGGAGCTGTGGTGCTTGGGGCCATGGTTTAGTGGAGAGCATGGCAGTGGTGGGTGATGGTTGGACTCAATGTTCTTAGAGGTCTTTTCCAAACACAACCTTACATAACTATTGACACCATGATTTTTTAGTAGTAAGAGATTACTTTTTTGTTATTCAGGGTTGACTTTGACCAGAGCTTTTGGATCTCCCTTGCTAATCCATTAGGATGCTATAAGATGCAGAGGACTTGCAAAGCATCCATGCAGCATGGATGACAGAGTGCAGGACTGTCTCCTATTGTGGAAACAGGAGACATTTCCATCTGCAGTTGTCCTCACTGCCATTTCTCATGCTGTTCTGGTAGAACTCCACATCTCTCTTCTCCAGAGCACACAGGAGAGGCTCTAGCACAGTTTCTCATGCACACAAGCTTGAGGAGGGCAGCTTGAGGTTGGCTGTTAGGCACAAGTTGTTGGCCAGGAGGGTGCTGAGCCCCTGTGCCAGGTTGCCCAGAGAGGTGTTGGCAGCCCCAGGCCTGGCAGTGTTGCAGGCCAGGCTGGCTGGGGTTGGGAGCAAGCTGCTCTAGTGCCAGGTGAAGTCCTTCTGGTTGTCCCTGCTCACAGTGAACTCCTGGTGTAGTTTGCTCAGTGGTTAGAACATGGAACTCCATCTGAATTTCATTAGGCACTGGAATTAATGGCTTCATTTATGTGCCACTGCTGTTGTTCTTTGTGCCTCTGGCACTTACATTTGTTTTCAGTACCAGCAGAAGCAGTAATTGAGCTGTTCACTGACTTTACTACCACTATTTGTAAAGGTCTGGGTTCCTTCTCCTTCAGCAGAAGCTGAGGGGAATGAACAGCCTCTAAACCCTTGTTTTTTCCCTCCTGGAAGCTACTAAAGCTCACTCACTCTAACAATCAGCATTGGAGATTACAATGGGTAGCAGTGAGGGAGATGATGTCCAACTTGCAGGAAGATGGCATGATCCCAGTAGTGGGCAGTGGGGCCCACTCAGGTCCAATTGCTGAATAACTTGACAATCTTGTTACCATTTTATTAATTAGATTAGTTTGAGACAGCTAAGGAAGTAGGAAGGATGGTTGGTTTCTGCCTTTAACTTGGGTTACCTTGATCATGAGTCCATGTCCATATTCCAGCTGCTTTAATGGTTGCACTCAATGATCTTAGACCTCTCCTCCAACCTTAATTATTCTATGATTCTGCTGTCTATGTGACTGAAATCACCTTTTATTTAGTTATTTTGTTTAGTTGCAGCCCCTCAGGACATGAAGTAGTAGATATTAGCCAAATTCATGATTCTGTCAGGATTTTTAAACACTCAGTGCACTTTTTGGCAAGTCAAGCTTCCCCACAGCACTCTTCAGACCATGTAAGGGACATCTCAACTGCTTCAAATCACCACACATCCCATCATTTGTTCCACTCATGTTCTTCACTTGTGTTCTTATGTATCATTTGATTCACATTTGATGCTCAGTTTTCCAGACACTAGCCTATGCTTTCTGGTTAGCACCCTGATGGTGTGTTCTTTACCTAAAGAGCTTCCAGTGCTTAACAGGGGTCTTGGGTTTACAAGTGAGATCCAAAATGCCACCTAAACTTGTCATGGCATTTGCTGATGGCCAGGTTGATCTTCCTAATGATCTGTGCTGCCTAATGGATGCAGCTATGGGGGTTCAGTTGTGGCTCCTTGGTGCCTTGCAGCTGTATGTGGTGGTTATAGCTGAGGGTCCATCCTTGCAGTTCCATGTGGTGGGCACAGCTGAGGGTCTATCCTTGCAGTTCAGGCACAGTTGGAAATCCCTTGTGGTCTCCTGTGGCCCCTGGTGCCATAACTGTGCCCACAGCAGAGGAAGCATTAAACTCATTGCCCACAGGAAAGTGTGGGGAGTGATACCCATGTTCCTAGAATCCTTGGATGGGTAGGATGAGCTCATTAGCCTTCTGGCAGTCATCCTAGGAGAAGGACAACTCTGATTCCAAACCCGGGCAGATGGAGCTCGTTTAGCCCTGGAAGGCCTTCCAGCTAAGAGGTTAAACCTCCATCCTAAGGAGTTCGCTCCCATGTGTGGGCACAGCTGAGGGTCCATCCTTGCAGCTGTATGTTGTGGCTAGAGAGAGATGCCTGTGGTTGCTACAGCTGAGGATCCATCCTCACCAGAGCTGCTCCTGACTCTGGAGGATGTCCCAAGTGCTCTGCAAGCTCAGGCAAAATATTTTGGCTGGTAGAATGAAGCTCAAATGTCAGTGACACTGTTTAGTTTCCCAGTTAGCTGCTGGTTGGATGGAGTCTACAGCATTGACCCTTTTTGTATGCAAGAGCTGTGTCCTCAGTTAAAACTGCTAAAGAAATGACACTCAACAGATAATGAAAGCCCAAACTTCATCTGTCTTACACCTGTTGGTTAGTTTCCCATGGTTTTACTGGAGTAGCTATTATTTTTTCCCCCTATAATCATAGAATCCTAGAATGGTTTGGGTTGGAAGGGATCTCTGGAGCTCATCTAGTCCAACCCCCCTGCAGTGGCCAGGGACATCCCCAACTCCAGGGCTCCAGGGATGGGAACTCAACCACCTCCCTGGGCAACCTGCTCCAGTGTTCCACCACCCTCGTGGGGAGCAACTTCTTTCTAATATCCAGTCTAAATCTACTCTTCTCCAATTTAAAACCATTGCCCCTTGTCCTTTCACTGCAGGCCTTTGCAAACAGGCCCTCTGCAGCCTGCTTGGAAGTTAATGAATGTTCATGAAAGAATTTTGGTTGTAGGATTCCTAGTGAGTGATTGACTGTAATTGTAAAGATTTCTTGTGCAACATTAACAAATACAAGAGTGTAATTGGGTAGCTGAGGAAGCATTAGTTTGAGCAGCATGCTGAGCTAGGCTCTGCTACACCCTGCAAGCAGCCAACAGGGCCTGAAACTCAGAAGAGTCATTATGTAGCTTGACCTGAGAGGTGCTCTGACTGAATTCTTTGTGCTGCTAGCAGGTGGCTGATTGATGGCTAGCAATAATAACCATGAGATCCTTAACACTTTCCAGTGGCAGAACTTAAGGTGCTGTTGGGTTTCTCTGTGTTACAGATGGGAGAATTAGGGTTAGGTTTCTGCAAAGTCCTGCTTTGCAGCTCCTTCATCACCTGAGGTTATCTGCCCCATGTCACAGAATCAATCACAGAATGTTAGGGGTTGGACGTGCCCTAGAAAGATCATCTAGTCCAACCCCCCTGCCAGAGCAGGATCACCTAGACCAGGTCACACAGCAATGCATCCTCTTTTTATCAGCGTGCTTGGAAAAGGCG
>VWZO01022522.1:24112-37798 GCA_013396975.1 Bucco capensis | reverse complement strand
GGTTTCTCTGTGTTACAGATGGGAGAATTAGGGTTAGGTTTCTGCAAAGTCCTGCTTTGCAGCTCCTTCATCACCTGAGGTTATCTGCCCCATGTCACAGAATCAATCACAGAATGTTAGGGGTTGGAAGTGCCCTAGAAAGATCATCTAGTCCAACCCCCCTGCCAGAGCAGGATCACCTAGACCAGGTCACACAGCAATGCATCCTCTTTTTATCAGCGTGCTTGGAAAAGGCGAGGATGAGGAGCGTGGGTGGAGCCCTCCCTGGAGCTTCATTCACCAAGCCTAGCCATACATACAAAACATCAGATGTTTGCTTTTGAGGAAAACCCTGTCTGTTTTTCTGGATGTATCATTACTTAGTAGGCTTAGTTTTCTTCCTCAGCCCCTGTAGCAAGATGTTTCCACCAGGAAAGTACATGTCTCTGCCAGTATTTTTCTCCTAAAAGTCCATGTTTCTATTCCAGAACTGAAGGACTTGAAGTCAATGTTGTGTTCCCTGACCTCTGAGGCAGTGTGAGATGAGGTGGGAATATCTGTTGCTTCTCTACTCAGCACTGGGGAGGCCACAACTCAAGTATTGTGTCCAAGAAGGACATGGAGGTGCTGGAGTGTATGCAGAGAAGGGCAAGGAAGCTGGGGAATGGTCTGGAGCACAAGTGTGCTGAGGAGCAGCTGAGGGCACTGGGGGTGGTTGACCTTATCTCTCTCTCCAACTCCCTGCAAAGGAGGTTGAGTAAGATAGGGGTAGGTCTCTTCTGCAGGGTTAGCAGTGATGGAACAAGAAGAAATGGCCTCAAGTTGTGCCAAGGAAGGTTCAGATTGGATTTTAGGAAGAATTTCTTGACCCAGAGGGTTTAAATGCAAGAGGTTAACCAATTAGCTTTGCTCCCTTCCTTTCCAAGCCAGGAAGCTGCAAAGTGAACAACTCTTCCAAGAGTTTTCACATATGTCATTTCTCATCATGACACTTGCAGGGGATAAGTAATTGCTTGGAACAGCTTAATTATCTTGAGAAGAAGGCAGCACAGCTCCTGAGTGCCTCCACATTTCAGTCAAAGCATGGGTGAGGTGGAGAATTCCCTAGGGCAATGCTAGTTGTCCCTTCCTAGCCCAAATGGGAAGCTGGGAATAGCTTTGGTTGTGCTCCTTGGGGATGTGCTGCAAGTCCTAATGCGACAGGAGCTGTTAACATCAAACCTCACTTGTGGAGATGAAGTGACTGACTCTGTGTCCTTGTCACTCAGAGCTCTTGGAAGGCAGCCTGATGGGAGTCTGTGGACTTGTTGTTTGTCAGCTTAGGGATGATAGAGATCAATGTAGCTCTTGGGTAGCTTAGGAGCAAACTGCAGTGTTTGGAGGGCAAAAAGTTCATCCAGGAGAGTTAGCACTGAGCTGCTTCTTTGGATGGGAGTCAGTCTGGGTGGAAATAGTCTAGGAGTGAAGCAGATTTACACCTTTCCTATGCACTGCCTGAAATACAAGAATATTCTAAGAGAGTATATAGATATATTAATCTTTATTTTAAACAGATACATACATTCATGTACTTCTGAAAGAGCTTTTGGTACAGTTCTTGGGCTTGCCTGGAGATGGCAATGTGGCAGTGTCATTGTTACACCACAGCCTCCTCCCAGGAACACGTAGAAATGACATTAAATTAATAACAAAAGGAAAATAAAGCTCAGTTGGAGCCAACTCTGCAGAAATAGAAGGAATAAACAGGTTAGAAACGTGCAGATAATGCAGCTGGAACACAGCAGATTGAACCAAATGAGAAGCTTTGGGGATGGTAAATGAATTTTTTATTGCACCCAGACACCCAAAGTACTTTCAGCATCCTAGGACATGCATTTGAGTGAATGACTTACAGTGAAGACAAGCAAGGACCCTTTGCTGCTGCTGGTGGCTCTGCACCATGAGCCAGCATCACCCCAGCCCATCAGTGACCTGAGCTTTCCAGGTACTCATTGCCTTTATGCCCCTGGGCTTGGGTCAGGTATCCCAAATTCCTTGTTGATCAACCTAAGCCTGGAAGCTTAAGTAAGTTTGTCAGAACATTTTTTTTTTTCACTTGTAGGTGACAGAAAAATTAGTTGAAAAGGAGAAATGAAAAGATCTTGTGCTCAGTTCCAGCACAAAGTGGAAGCTTATTGCCTGCTCCAGGAGAATATGTTTGATATCCACTTGTTTCTGGGAGTTCTGCTGTGAGGATGAGTGTTATCCCCAGCTCACAGGTGGAGAGACTGAGATGCAGGGAGATGAAGCTTCTCACTGCCAGGTCAGCCTGCAGGCTAGCAGCAAAGCTGGGGACAGAAGCCAGCTCGACTGAACCCTGCTTTGTTAGACCATGCTCTCAGCAAAAGGAACACACTTAGCATCTCTAACATCTGCACCTGAGCAAAATTATGTGCAGAAAACCCTCCTGGGACCTCTGGATCATCAAGAGTAGGGAAGTGGTAGATGATCTAATTTGGGATCCCACTTTTCTATGAAGCTCTAGGGGCATTAGAAACCTGTCTGCAAACATTACTTTTTTTCTTTTTCAGGTTGGCAGCTGCCATCCCTGCAGGGATCCAGGGTAAGGACAGAGGACATTAACAGATTGGATGGTCCCACAGGAAGGAGGGGAGATGGGAAGGAAGGAAGGAGGGGAGATGGGAAGGAAGGAAAGAGGGGAGATGGGAAGGAAGAAGAGGAGACAGGAAGGAAAGAAAAAGGGAAGACAGGAAGGAAGGAAAGAGGTGAGATGGGAAGGAAGAAGAGGAGATGGGAAGGAAGGAAAGAGGGGAGATGGGAAGGAAGGAGGGGAGACAAGAAGGAAGGAAAGAGGGGAGATGGGAAGGAAGAAGAAGAGATGGGATGGAAGGAAGGAGGGGAGATGGGAAGGACGGAGGGGAGATGGGAAGGAAGGAGGGGAGACGGAAAGGAAGGAAAGAGGGGAGATGGGAAGGAAGGAAAGAGGGGAGACAGGAAGGAAGGAAAGAGGGGAGACGGGAAGGAAGGAGAGGAGATGGGAAGGAAGGAAGGAAGGGCTGGAGCACCTCTCCTCTGAGCACAGGCTGAGACAGTTGGCATTGTTCAGTCTGGAGAAGAAAAGGCTCCCAGGAGACCTTCTTGTGGCCTTGCAGCATCTGCAGGGGCTCCAAGAGAGCTGGGGAAGGACTTGTTAGGCTGTCAGGGAGTGCTAGGACTAGGGGAATGGATCCAAAGTAGAGGAGGGCAGCTTGAGGTTGGCTGTTAGGCAGCAGTTGTTGGCCAGGAGGGTGCTGAGCCACTGTGCCAGGTTGGCCAGAGAGGTGGTGGCAGCCCCAGGCCTGGCAGTGTTGCNGAAGGAAAGAGGGGAGATGGGAAGGAAGAAGAAGAGATGGGATGGAAGGAAGGAGGGGAGATGGGAAGGACGGAGGGGAGATGGGAAGGAAGGAGGGGAGACGGAAAGGAAGGAAAGAGGGGAGATGGGAAGGAAGGAAAGAGGGGAGACAGGAAGGAAGGAAAGAGGGGAGACGGGAAGGAAGGAGAGGAGATGGGAAGGAAGGAAGGAAGGGCTGGAGCACCTCTCCTCTGAGCACAGGCTGAGACAGTTGGCATTGTTCAGTCTGGAGAAGAAAAGGCTCCCAGGAGACCTTCTTGTGGCCTTGCAGCATCTGCAGGGGCTCCAAGAGAGCTGGGGAAGGACTTGTTAGGCTGTCAGGGAGTGCTAGGACTAGGGGAATGGATCCAAAGTAGAGGAGGGCAGCTTGAGGTTGGCTGTTAGGCAGCAGTTGTTGGCCAGGAGGGTGCTGAGCCACTGTGCCAGGTTGGCCAGAGAGGTGGTGGCAGCCCCAGGCCTGGCAGTGTTGCAGGCCAGGCTGGCTGGGGCTGGGAGCAAGCTGCTCTAGTGCCAGGTGTCCCTGCCCATGGCAGGCACAGGGCTTGGGATAGAGGAGCTGCAAGCTCCCTGCCAACCCTGACAATTCTATCATTCTCTGATTCTATCCTTGCAATTAGTGCTGCAGCAACTGGAAATGCAGAGTGATTCAAAGAAGGGTTAATGATGCCCTTGAGGACATGCTCCCCAGTGTTCCAGGTGCTGAACTATTCTGTGATGCTCTGTTAGGTGCTTGGGTGACAAATCCTCCTCTGCTTGTCTTTGATTAGGCTGTTCTTTAAGCATCCATTGACAAAGAACCTGGCTTAAGTGGACTATTGGCTAAACCTTCAGCTGAACTTGCGTTGTCATGGGGAGAGGTGCTTGAAAACTCCATTGTTCTTTGTCTTGTGGAGCTGCTGGTCAGTGGAGGAGCTCCTTCAGCAAGTCTAAGAAGCTTTTGAGTCCTTCTACAACATTTGCTACAAGAGGGCTCTTAAAATGCAGGTCATCATTGTTCTGTGTGGAGCTCTGGGTTAGTGACTGTGGATATATTTCCTCTTCAGAAAGTTCTATTTGTGCTGAAACCATGCTGCAGGGCAATTGCTGTCTCCTTTCTGGGCATTGAGCTCTGTTGATGATGCTTTATTTGAAGAGGTCTCTCCTGATATTGTCAGTGACTTAATGATGAACATCAGAGCTTTTAGGGTTTGCAGGAGAAAGGAAAAGCTTGATATGCACTGCTGGAATAGTTTAGCCAATCTTTCATGTTGATAATAGGGAAGGAAAAGAACCCAACTGCAGAAGGAGATGTTTTGGAAGCAGAAGGTGATGCTCATCAGCTCAGAGAAGTACACCAAGGATTGAGTTTTCAAACTCTGCCAAAGATTCATGTTCAAAAGCCATGTTAGAAACAATTAGAGAAGGCTCCTTCTGCACCTCTTTTGTTCCAGGATGGATTAAAAGGATTTTAAAAAGGATTTTAGAGATAGACAATAAGCTAGCAAAGGCATAGAGTGCTTTCGGAAAACTCTATAAAAGAGTTTGGGGCAATAAATGAAGCAAAGTCCAAAGCTCAGTGTTTCTAGAGCCATTGTGCTGTCTACTCTTTTCTATGGTTCCGAAGCATGGCTCATCTATGGCCACCACCTACGACTCTTGGAGCGCTTCCAGCAGCGCTGTCTCCGCACAATCCTAACCATCCATTGGACAGATGCTGGGACTAATCCGTGTGTCCTAGAACAAGCAGCAATTCCAAGCCTTGAGGCCATGCTGCTGAGAACGCAGCTGCGTTGGGCAGCTCACGGCTCCAGGATGAAGAACTCCTGCCTGCCTAAGATCATGCTCCATGGGCAACTTGCCCCTGGCTGTGGCAAGAGAGGAGCCCCGAAGAGGAGATGCAAGGACTCCCTGAACCAACAGCTCAGCCTTGGCCATATTGCTGCCCTGAACTGCTCTCCTCTGGCCTCCACTCAGCAGCTCTGCACACACACTAGTTTGAATGCCGCCCATGGTTTGGAGCAGGCACGCAGGATCACTCTGGAGGAGAAAAGACAGCGTAGAAAGAATCGTGTCTTGCAGCTTCTACCTCCTGAGGAGTCCTTGTGCTGTGCCTTTTGCAACTGCTCTTGTCTGTCCCAAATTGGCCTTTTTGCTTGTAAAAAGCTCTTGTGAAGAGCCCTCCCTGGATCTGCCTTCATGAAGCCTAGCCATGATATGATATGACTTCATGGATTAATGTGTAGCCTTATGAGTTCCTCCAGGAGCTCCAGCAAAGACACTCAAAGGTGTTTAATATCATCCTCTTCAAGTATGTTAAGAAGACAGAGCCTAAGAGCATTGTTTTCAGTGGCCTGAGTCCTGCTTTCCACCCTGTCAGTAGAGCAGATATTGTTGGGCTTGCCTGTGAAAGAGCTGTTCCTGCCTAGCACTGCAGGAATCCTGCCTGAAACAGCAACTGCTGCACCACTGGGTTTTGCTGCTTCTCAGTAAACAGATAAGAAGCCACCTGCTGCTGACTATCAAAACAAGGCCTTGAATTCAGATGAGTAACTCTGCAGAGTCCCAGCCTGGACATGTATTGTGTGATGAGGATTTCTAAGGAGTTTTCCGTGGTACATATAATCCTTTCCTCCATTAATGAGGAGCTAGCTGGAGCAGCATCATCCAGACCTTCCTACAGCTTCAGGGAGAGAGTGAGAACTTCTAATACACTGAAGACCCCAAAACAACATCTTGCCCTAAATTAGGCTGCCCTTGTTTGTAGCCAGCAGGAAAACTTTTCTGGGGCTGCTCTGCCAGCTTCAAGTATCCATGGGGAGGTCAGAATTTAACTATTTACAGCTTATGTTAAGCTTTCCAGGATAAATGTGGAAATCACAGAATCATGAAGGTTGGAAGAGACCTCTAAGAGCATCAAGTCCAACCAGTAACCTAGCACCCCCAGGACACTAAACCATGGCCCTAAGGACTACATCTAGATGTTTTTGAACCTCTCTAGAGATGGTGACTCCAGCACTGTCCTGGGCAGCCTGGGACAAGATTTAACAAGCCTTGCAGGGAACAAATTCCTCCTTGTATCCAATCTAAACCTTCCCTGGAGCACCTTGAGGCCATTTCCTCTTGTCCTGTCCCTGCTAACCCTGCACAAAAACCCTACCCCCATGTCACTGCAAGCTCCTTGTAGGGAGTTGCAGAGAGAGCTAAGGTCTCCCCTGAGCCTCCTCTGCTCCAGATTAAACTCTCTGCTCCTCACCAAGAAAAACAGCTTCCAAAAAGAACAAAAAAAAAGCTTGCTTGGTCTTCAACCAAAGCTAAAATAAAGCTGCTAAGTTGCTGAAGGTCAGTGTGTAGCAGCATGACATCAGATGTGACACCACTGCTAATCTCATCAGAGGAAAACAGCTGTGGGAAGCTCCTCTGATTTCCTGCTTATTAAGATCAGATTTGTCCTGTGATTATGAGTCTCTTTTTCTTCTCTTTTTGCCTTCTGGAGATATGACTGTTTAGACTATGCTCTTAAAGATGCATCTGAGACTTAGGAAGATGCTTTTGGCATAGTTGGCTTCCCTGGCTGCTGTTGGCACTAGTTTAGTAATGAGATAAATGTTAGCCCCTCACCAAGTGATTAGGACAAGTGTTTTATGTGTGTGTGTGTGTCTGCATCTCAGGCTAGGAGGGAGATACTACAGATTTCATCATATTTGTCTTTTCTTTTTGTCTCTAAAGACAATTATCTGGGTTAAGCAAACTCTTGCTGGCTCAGTGGCCAAACAATGACTTCCAAACAGTGCCTGCCAGGTTTTATGTATTATTTACTCCTTAAGATCAGTTACTCACTTCCATGTTTCTGTTTCCAGTGGCCTACTTTCCACACTTGATGGGATTTTTTTTGTTTGATATTTTTGTTTGAATATTTGCTTTGAATCTTACCTATTTATATCATTTGATATAAGGAAGAATTTCTTGCCTGCAAGGCTTGTTGAGTGTTGTCCCAGGCTGCCCAGGGAGGTGCTGGAGTGCCCATCCCTGGAGGGGTTTCAGAAGCATTGAGCTGCTCTCCTTAGGGCCATGGGTTAGTGTCCTGGGGGGGATAGGGATGCTTGGACTGGATGAGCTTAGAGCTCTCTTCCAACCTTCCTGATTCTGTGATTCTATACGTGTACAGCCAGGAGAACTGAGATTTCTTGTGGTGTTGATCTACAGAGAGCAGTTCAATTAGCACTTGTGGGGTGCTTACAAATCCTAAAACTCATTTATGTGATGAGTGGAAGAATGGGCTTGAAATAACTCTTATTCTCCTGCCAATTTCCATTAGCCAATCCTCCATTCCTTCCCTAAAGCTACAACACTCAGTGCTTTTATCCTTTTGCCAGTTATCACGAAGCTGTAAACAAGAAATGCCAAAGCTTCATTGATTCCAGAACCACAGTGAAACCATGGAGGAGGGAATTCTCTACAGGATGCCATAAGGGTGGCCAGGTGAACTTGAAGGCATTTTGGGGGTTGTTAACTAAATCCCCACTACTCCATCCTGTCCAGATGAAAGCAGATGCTCTCCTGCCCTCTCTGTGTGGTGCAACTGCTGCTCAGACCTTGGAATGAACAACAGCATCCAAGGTTGAAGCTAATGATGTCTGAAAATAAACTGGAGATGGCAGGCTGGTGAAAATCAGGGTTGATGACAAAGAAGACAGGGATCTCCAGCAGTGTTTCAAGGATGGTGGAACCCTGGAGCAGGTTGTCCAGGGAGGTGGTTGAGTTCCCATCCCTGGAGGCATTCCAGGTGAGGCTTGCCAGGGCTCTGGGCAAGCTGATGTAGTTGGGGATGTCCCTGGCCACTGCAGGGGGGTTGGACTAGATGAGCTCCAGAGGTCCCTTCCAACCCAAACCAGTCTAGGACTCTAGGATTCTAGGATGGTTATTTGGAAGCTCTGTTTGGTTGTGGACCTAATTGCACATATCCCACATTCTTCCCTGAGAAGTGTTGTTGTATGGATGGGGTGGAACAAGGAGGAATGTGAAGTTGCTCATCAGTATTACAGCCTAAATCCTTCTTGTCTTTGTAGTTTCTCTGGGAAAATGCTCCAAGGTCCATCAAATTGATGAAAAGACTCCTCTGAGAATCCTAGAGTGGATATGGTTGGAGAAGACCTCTGAGATTGAGTCCAAATGTTAACCTAACCCTCCCATGCTCATCACTAAACCATGGCCCCAAGCACCACATCTGTGTGATTGTTGAACATCTCCAAGGATGGTGATTCCACCTCTTCCCTGGGTAGCCTGGGCCAGTGCCTGACAACCCTCTAGGTGAAGATGCCTGACAACTCTCTGCNCATTCTCGTGGCCTCCTCTGCACCTGCTCCAGCAGCTCCATGGCCTTTGTGTGTTGAGGGCTCCAGAACTGGACCCAGTATTGCAGAGGAGGTGTGAGCAGAGCAGAGTAAAGTGGAGTAAATTTCCTCTTAGCAGAGTCCAGCTTGGAACCCAGAGAGCAGAGCAGTTCAAGGTCTGCCTGGATGATCCCGAGTTGACACTTGAAGGATGCTGTTGTAGTCCCAGAGCTTGCCTGTGGCTGCAAGCATCTCTGTGTTCCCTGAAATGGCAGCACAAAGCACTTCTGCAGGCTCTGCTGGGGCACAGATGGTGAATCCTGCAGCCTTTCCTTGTTCCAGTGTCTGCAGGGAAACTGTTCCTCTAGAAAAACGGGCTGGAGGGTCTGAGCCATGCTCTTTGGTAAGATTGAATCCTCAGCTGGAATTGCATCTGCTGCACTCCATTGCTTTCACTTGGGCTTAACAGACCAGAAACAATTTGTTTACACAGACAGTTTTGCCTCTTCCACAGTGAATCCTAAGTGAGTTCTCTGGGGATCAATCCCTGCTCTGCTTGTTGCCTTTCAGTTCTCCAGCAGGCTTGGATGGTTCAGATGATCAGGGTTTGCAGCTGAAGGCAGGGGCAGCTGGTTGATGTTTTCTTCCTTACTAAAAATCTACATTATGGACCTGGCAGATTAAGCTTTGCTTTGAACTCCTTTGCTATAAACGAGAAAATAGAAGTTATGACTCATTTACTACCGAGAAGAGAACCTTAGTCCATCAGTGCTAAAAATAGAGGTCCCTCTCTCCTCATAGTTGCATTTTAATGGTCCTCTGGTGACAAGGATGAGCTCTTACTGTGTGCTGACTAAAGGGAAAGAGGATGTGGGTTACAGGGGGACAGTCAGGGCCAGAAACAACATCTGAAATGACAAAATGACCTGAGGTGATGCCCTCAAGATGCCCAGGTGGGCAGGAAAATATATCCAAGAGTTCTTAGCTATTAACTGGACTTCTTCTAGCAGTCTGAACATCTGTGCTCTAGCACTATGGGCTGAGCTCCTGAGAAGGGCAGCCTGGAGAGCTTAGGAGCACCTGGCAGCAGAGAGAATTGAGGACAGAACTTCTTTTGCCTGCAAAGCTTCATACCCAAGGCATGACTCCACTTCTGTCCTCTCTAGGGTAACCTCCAGAGCAAGCAGGGAAAAGGTTCTCAGGAGTCTCAGGTCAACATTGCTCACAGTGTTGTGAGGAGTTTGAGTTTAGTTTTGACTTCTAGTTGGGTTTTTGTTTGGTTTGGTTGATTGGTTAGTTTGTTGTTGTTGTTGTTTTGAGGGCTTTTTTTGGTTTGTTTTTCTGTTTAACTTACTTCCCTATCTGATTGGATCTACTTGGGTTTGTAGTGATGCTTCCAAGGGCTGAAGGTTCCCAGTTCCCAGCTGACTCCCAGCTGTCCATGTTTCACATCTCATTAGCTATTTAAACCCTAACCTCTCCTTCTTCTGGAATCCCTAACAATGCATGAATCTTGATTAAAACCCCTTTCTCCTGAATTGTCAGCCTTGGGGTGATTTCCCTTGCTCAGGCACAAGAAGGTAACAAAGATGAATGGAGTGTGGAGTGTGTGGAGTAACCCTAGAGGGAAGCAGATGCTGCAGCTCCTTTAGTTGGGAAAAACATTGGCTGAAGCTGTGTGTTTCTCCTCTGCAACTGCACCAAATGTACTTAATTCAAATTAAGCCTTCTAAGGCACTGCTTTTTCCTGTCAGCTTGTTTATTTAAAAGATGTACTTGGGAGCAAATCCTTCATGCACCTTCTCACCTTGCTTAGACTCAGAGTCCACTTGGAGAAGCAGTTGGCTTTTTTTTTTCCCCTCATTAAATATACATAGACCCAAAGAGGTGATTTTTTTTTTTTTATCCTCCAGTAAACATAATTTGTATTTCCTGATGTGTTATGAGGTTCTGGTTGTACAAATATCTTCAAATGAATGTATAAATAATTGTTATGGTTCAGTGAGGAAAGCCATTAAGGTGTTTAAAGTGTTTGGAAGTGCAGGAGTGAAAGGAGTGGGGTGATGGATGTGATGCAATAGGAGCTGGGAAGGAATGGTGGTGGAGGTTAGCAAAGATACCTAGAGAGTTCCAGCTAGAAATGATTAAAATTATATGTTTTAAGAACAGTAGAATCACAGTTAGGGGTTGGCAGGGCCCTAGAAAGATCATCTAGTGCAACCCCCCTGCCAGAGCAGGATCACCTAGACCAGCTCACACAGCAATGTGTCCAGGCAGCTCTGCAATGGCTCCAGACAAGGAGACTCCACAGGCTCCTGGGCAGCCTGGGCCAGTACTCTGGCACCTGAACTGCAAACAAGTTTCTCCTCAGCTTAATACTAAACCTCCTGTGCTCCAACTTGCTCCCATTCCCTCTTGTCCTACCATTGGATGCCATGGAGCAGAGCCTGGCTCTCTCCTCCTCACACTCACCCTTCCCATATTTCTAAGCATTGCTGAGGTCTCCTCTCAGTCTCCTCCAGGCTGAAGAAGAGGAGACTGAGAGGAGACCTCATTAATTAGAGAAGAGGATTTCAAGATGAAAAAATATGGCCAGCATTTAGCAAGAATAGCAGTGTTCATTTAGTTAATACTCAAGGTGTAAATATGCTACAGTGAGTTGAGTTTTGGGCCTCTCACTCCCAGAAGGACATTGAGGTGCTGGAGTGTGTGCTGGGGAGGGCTCTGGAGCACAAGTGTGCTGAGGAGCAGCTGAGGGCACTGGGCATGCTTAGTGTGGAGAAGAGGAGGCTCAGGGCAGACCTTAGCTCTCTCTGCAACTCCCTGCAAGGAGATTTGTTGTGTGATGCTCTCACCCTGCACCACCAGACCCAGCTGGGATCTCTGATATTGGAGCTGAGGGAGAGAAAAAGCCTTGCAGAAACCTCAACCCCTGATCTGGAGTTTCTAGTTCCCTTAGTGTACTTGTGGTCAGAGGTGTCAGAGCAACCCAAAGATGCAGGTCCACTTGCACTTCAGCTAGAGGAATTAATTACATACTAAGGAAACAGTGTCCTGAGAGCCTCTTAGCACCTCTGCTTTAGCAAAGGACAGTTTGCATTTCTAGTTACTGAAGCAGCCTCTGGAGGCCTGAGCTGCTCCTTCAGTACACAGAGTGTTTCCTCAGACAAGTGGGTGAGGAATAAGATTTTCCTGACTTCAAGGATGCTTCTCCTTCATTTTAATCTCAAATATGGCTTCTGAGACCGAAAGCACAAGTTCATTGAACACTAGCTTAAAGAGCCTTGCTAAAGGGAAAAAACCCCCAACCATCTCCTGAAAAGATAGGGCTGGCTTCAATGGATTCCTTAAACATCCTGCCCTTGGTGCCCTAAAATCCTGCCCTGGGTGTCCTGCCCTAGGCACCATGGGCTGACTACAGTCAGAAAATGACTATATTTGGCAAGGGAAAGAATTGCTTTTTGGATTCTCCAGCTGCAACCACAAATGAGTTGCTGCACTGCTGCTGTCAGAAGGAAGTGTTCTCTTCTTTCCAGCTGAGAGGCTCTTTGTGTAGCTGCTGCTGTCTGCCCTGATTAGACGGAGTATTACAGGAGAAAAAGTTCCTTTCAAGTCTTATTGAGGTAGAAATGTCCAATTTCCTTTTGGCTGATTGGGGTCCTGTACTGAGAGTGGCTTTGCTTTAATTAAAACTACCCCAAAAAGTCAACTAACACACTCCTTTTAATCAATATATTGCTAATGACTAACCTTTAGTAGACAATGATCCCATTGTCTTCCAAACCCTTTATTTCCCTTCATGAAACCACTCAGGTGTTTTGGTGTAGGAACCTAGTTGGTCCTACACATTCCTTGCAGGGATTGAGAACTTCTACCTCATCTTTTAGGCTTGGAAAGGAGAGGTCTCCTCCTCTGGAATTCCCTAGTAAAGATCAGTGTGATCAAGTCAGATAGATATCTATATATAATAATACAAGATTATGTTGTTAGTTAATACTATTTATTGGGTTTTAGGGCAGTTCCTGCACAAATAAGGCTTAGGAACAGATTCAGTATCTTAAGAACAATAGTATATCCATTTTAAGGGAATTCTGGCATGAAAGAAGTGATTGAGTGACTCTTCACTAGACAAATTTGTTGGCTGGAAATCCTCTAGTAGCTTTTCAGGAAAATTCAAATGATGCTGTTAATGTTTGCTGTTCCTCTTTATCAATAATTAAATGAATTAAGTGGTTATCAGGAGCCTAACACGTTTGGAATGTAATGAAGCAAAGTGTTCTCTTTCCAGTTAAAAAGCAATGAAGCATGGAATGATTGAAGCAGGCTTCTCCTTCAGTTTGTGTCACTACCCCAAAACCAGTTCAGGGAAGCTGGTAACCAGTTCAGGGGATATCTGTGCTGCTTGGCTTTCCCTTAAATAATGTTGATTATCCTGGACCAAATGACTTCTGTGCTCTGCTAGTTCCCTTCAGGAAAGCAGAGGAGGGGAGACTGAGGTTGGATATTAGGAAGTGGTTCCCCAGGAGGGTGGTGAGACATTGGCCCAAGGTTGCCCAGAGAGGGGGTGGCAGAGGAAAGCTGAGGCACCTTTGTGGTCACAGCTTTCCTTGTGGAATTTCCAGAATTCCATGTTGCTGAGCCAGGTCTGAAGGCTTCCAAGGGGCATGAGATATGGTATTTGTCATAAAAGAGGAGAAGTATACATATATATATATATGTGTGTGTGTATATATATGTGTGTGTATATATATGTGTGTATATATATATGTGTGTATATATATGTATGTATATATATGTGTGTGTATATATAAGTGTGTATATATATATATGTGTATATATATATGTGTGTGTATATATATGTGTGTATATATATATGTGTGTATATATATATGTGTGTATATATGTATATATATGTGTGTGTATATATATATGTATATATGTGTGTGTGTATATATGTGTGTATATATATGTATATATATATGTGTATATATATGTATATATATGTGT
>VWZO01022521.1:0-10641 GCA_013396975.1 Bucco capensis | reverse complement strand
GTCTCCAGGGTGGAGGAGCAGAGAGCAGAGGCCCTGTAGCTCTTTCTCTTGTGCTTCATGGCTCTCTGAACCAAGTTGAGTTTGCTCCTCCATGAAACAAGCCCAGGAGGAGGAGTAAAAGCATCTCTGGCAGATGTTTCTCCATGTTAAGGAGAAGCTTCTGCTCCCAGCTGGTTCTGCTTCCTCCCAGCTGCTGCCCAAAAACTGTGGCCTAGTGGGCACCAAGGACTCAGCAGCTCAGCAAAAGTCCTTCCATGTGGCACCTCAGAGGTGTGAGGGGAGACTTCATCTCCTGGAGAGCTTCTGATGAGCTCAGAAGCTGAGGGTGAGGATGGCTCCTTTCCTTTCTGAGGATGCTTTTGATGTGCAACCATAAAGATGTTGGGTCCTCTTGGAGCCTTCTCCAAGCTCAGCAACCCCAACTCTCTCAGCCTCTCCTCCCAGCAGAGAGCTTCCAGCCCTCACCTCATCTCTGTGTCCTCTGGATGTTCTCCCCCAGCTCCATGGCTCCAGAGCTGGCCCCAGCCCTGCAGCTGAGCTCTGCCCAGAGCAGAATCTCCTCCCTGCCCTGCTGGCCTTGCTGGAGCAGCACTTGTTCCCAAAGCAGCCTGAAGGGTTAAGAGCATCCAGAGGTTGGGTTTGATCTCCATGGGCAGGAGCAGTGGCTTCCTGGGGAAGGTCCATGCCCCACAGGGGCTGCAGAAGCTAGTGTGGATGCTGCAGGTCATGTCCTCCACCCACACTTGGGCTAGGCAAGTGTATTATGGGATGCAAAGCTGCTGGGCAGGGTGGGAGGAGAGCTCCTAGGCTCTGAAATAGAAAGGCTTAACCTCTGGAGACCTTCTGCTAGTGGAGAACAAAAAGCCAACCAGGAGGTGGCTTTGCTGCTGGAGGCAGCTGCTGGGGCTCTGCTGATGAGATGTTTGCTCCACAACCCCACAGCTGGACAACCTCAGGAGGTTTTCTCCAGCTCAGATTGAAGAAAGAAGGTTTGCTGCTGCTGGGGAAGCTTGCAGGGCCCCAGAGGCTCCCTCCCCTGCTGCTCTCAGGGCCAGGACAGATGGAGCTGTGCAAATTAAAGATTGATTGGTGCTGGTGGCTGCAGAGGGCACAGGCAGCTCAGGGCTCCATGGCTCCAGCTTCTGGGCAGCCAGGGGAGCTCTGCAGGTCACTGGTGGCTTCTGAGCATGAGGACAAGGTGAAAAAACACCAATTTCTATTCAATATTCTTCTTCTGTCCCTATCCAAGCCTTAGAACTTTGGAAGGCAGCTTCAGAGAAGAAGCAGTACAGAGCTGAGCTGCTGTGGGGCTTAAGAATCCCAGCATGGATGGGGTGGGAAGGGAGCTCTGGGGATCATCCAGTCCCAGCTCAGCCCCAGCAGCTTGCCCAGCATCCCCTCCAGTGCCCTTGGCATCTCTCCACCCCAGGAGACTCCCCAAGCTCTCTGGGCAGCCTGGGCCAGGCCTCAACAACCCTTACCACCAACAAATTCTTCCTCCTGGCCAAGCTGAAGCTACCCTGGGGCAACTTGAGGCTGTTTCCTCTTCTCCCATGCCTTGTTCCTTGGCAGAAGAGCCCAATGACTCTGTGATCCCTTTCTCCCCGCTCAGCCAGCTCATTCCAAGCAGCTGAAGCCAGCACAGCTGAGTAGCTCAGAAGGTTCTGTTGCTTTCCTGCTCCCCAGCATCCCCCACCAGCTTCTGCCCTTCCACCAGTTGCAGCACACCCTGAATTGCCCAGAGCTCCTCAGGCATGATGCTGGGGAGGACACTAACTGGAACCATGGGGGCTGGGGAGGAGACAGGCAGCTTGGGCCCCAGCAGGGGAGCTTGGATGGGGAATGGCCTTCCAGGCTCTAATTAAAGCCCAGAGCTCCCTGCAGGAGATCACTTTCCAGGTCAGGAGTCTTCTTGTATCACTTCCTCCATGCTGGGAGCAGCTTGTGCCTCAAAGGAGGCTGCACACAGAGCCCAGCTCCAGCTCCACCACCTTCCAGCCTCTTTTGGTCTCAGTTTCTTCCTGGGATTGACTTCTTGCCACCCACATCACGACCACAGCTCAGCACTTTGCTCTTCCAAGTAAGACTCTCATCAGCTGGTGCTTGCCATCACCATGGAGTTCTTCTGTGGTGCTCAAAGAGCAGCTCAGCTAGGACTAGGTGATCTCTGGAGGTGTCTTCCAGCAGAAATGTTCTGCTCTGTTCCTGCCTTCAGTTCCCTTTGCCATGGTGTCTGCTCCTGAGGATCATGGAGCTCTCTTGGCTAACCTGCATGGAGCCCATTTGGGTGGGTGAGTGACCTCCTGTGCTCACCTCCTGGAGCTCACCAGCCTTTGCTGCCTTCTCTCACCTATCAGGAGAGGATTGAATGGTTGCACAGAAGCTTCTGCTCACCTTATTAGGAGAAGTTCAGGTGTTGGATCACTTCTGGGGAGGCTCCATGGCTGCTGTTGGCTCCTCTGGCCACAGTGGCTGGAAAGATGCCTGGTGGAAAAGGAGCTGGAGGGCTTGGTTGACAGTGGTGNGCTGGGAAGGATGGAGATGTGGAGCTGAGGGCCTGGGGTGAGTGGTGAGCTGGCAGTGTTTGTGAACAGTTGGACTCCATGATCTCAAAGATCTTTTCCAACCTCAACAATTCCATGGTTCTCTAAGATGAAGCCAGCACCAAGCTCTAGCTCCTGTTCCCTTTTCACCTCCTCTCCTGGAAGGCTCCAGAGCAGGACCCTGGTGGCTTAGATGGCATTGGCCTAACTCAGCCAAGTGCTTATGTGGGTGGTGAGAGCCAAAATACTCTTTCCCTAAGCTCCAAGCAAGGCTTCCTGTGCCTCTGAGGAGCAGCAGGAGCTGTAATTAAGAGTAGGAGGCCTCCTGGGACAGTGATTAGGAGGCAGGATTAGGCCCTGGGATTTCAGTTCTATTCCTGGCCCTGCTCCTGCTATTTCAGTCCAAGCACTTTCCCTGCTCTTGGTGCTGCTCTCCAAGCCTCTGCTGGAATGAGGCCACTTCCTGGGCCAGGGAGGACCAAAAAAACTCTTGAATTTCCTTCTTTTTGTCATTTCTGAGATGTTTCCTCCTCTGGCAGAGGTTCCCAGGCTGGAGCTGCCAGGAGCTCCAAGCATTGATCCAATCATTCAGGTTGGAATAGCTCTTGAAGATGATGGAGTCCAACTGTTGCCCCAAGTCCATCACTACACCAAGTCTTTGGTGGAGCCTTTGCCATCTCCAGCTGAGGGTGGTGATGGAAAACTCCCCTTCAGAGTGTCCTCCAGCCTAGATGGGAGCAGGTCCAGGCTGGCACACAGATGCTCTTCAAGAGCTCTTCCAAGCAACATGATTCCATCATTCTGTGATCCTGGAGCCATGGATCTGGAGGTGTCTCCTGCAGATGTTAGAAGGTCTTGGCATGGATCTGGGCTGCTGGCCAAGCATGAAGCCAAAGGAGATGTGGAGCAAGAGTGGGATTGCTCTTCTAGGAGAGGCTTGAAGCTAGTGATAGTCAAGAAAGCAGCTTGCAGATGCCAATCCTGCAAGTCCAGTTGTTTCTTTCCATGTTTCTCTAGTGTCCATCCTCAGGTGTCTCTTGGAGTAGGTTGGGAGCTATTGGTGCTGTGACCTTCTCCACCTTCTTAGAGCAAAGTCTCTGTGGGCTCAAGTGTAACTGATTGTAATGTGGCAGAGGAAAATGGGCCAAAGAAGGGGTTTTTGGGGGTTTACCACCCGAGAGCATGAAGAAGGGCTGCACTTGGAAAGGATGATGGATGAGACCAAGCCAGGAGATGTTCTAGCCAACACTTCCAAGCAGCCATAGTTCAGGGGAGATTGTGCTCTCTGCAGGGTTTGAAATGAAGCTGGAGAGCACAGCCCTGGAGAGCTTGGGCATCCTCTACCTCTGGGAACACATCCTCACTAACCCTTAAGTGAAGGAGACTTCACCCAGGGCTGTGGATGGGTGGTAGGCACCCTTGGTAACTCCTTGTCCACTCTTGCTGTGTTGCAGCTCCTCACCTTCTGGAGTGTTTGAGAAGGACTATGACCTGTACCGGGACTACAGCACCGAGGGACAACTCCTCCACTACAGGTAAGCAGAAAGCTCCCTCTGCTGTGGGGCTTGGGGCCTGCCACAGGGCCTTGGTGGGGAGGTGACAGTGGGGGACAACTTGAGTGCCACCAGCTGGGCTGAGAGAACGTCAGCGTCTTCTTTGTGCCCAGGCAGTGCTGGAGTCCCCATCTCTGGAGAAGAGAAGGCTTCAGGGGATCTACTAGTGACCTTCCAGGACCTAAAGGGAACTTCCAAGCAGGCTGCAGAGGGCCTGTTTGCAAAGGCCTGCAGGGAAAGGACAAGGGGCAATGGTTTGAAATTGGAGAAGAGTAGATTTAAACTGGATATTAGAAAGAAGTTGCTCCCCATGAGGGTGGTGGAACACTGGCCCAGGTTGCCCAGGGAGGTGGTTGAGTTCCCATCCCTGGAGGCATTGCAGGTGAGGCTTGCCAGGGCTCTGGGCAAGCTGCTCTAGTTGGGGATGTCCCTGGCCACTGCAGGGGGGTTGGACTAGATGAGCTCCAGAGCTCCCTTCCAACCCAAACCATTCTAGGATTCTATGATCCCTAGAGGGGTTGGAAAGCCTNATGGCCTTTGTGTGTTGAGGGCTCCAGATCTCAAAGATCTCATTCCATGACTGTGATCCTTGGCCGTGTCCATCCTTTGGGCTCTGCTGTGGCCAAGTGTCCTAGGGGAGGACATCTGTGTCCATGGCTAGACTGATGGGCTGATGGCCCCGCTGTGTTTGCCCCTGCAGGACATCCTCTCTGCGCTGGAACGCGGGCACCAAGGAGAGGATGCTGATCAAGGTGACTGACCGCGAGCCCAGCTTCCTCCTGCACCAGGGCAACGGCTACGCGGCTGAGAGCCAGGCAGGCAGCCGCTCCCGCAGAGCCTCGGGGGGAGGACAGCACTCCCCTAACCTCCAGACCTTCACCCCAGACTCCGACAACTCCGTCTTCTTCCCGGAGAGGAAAGCATCTCCCTTCTTGAAGAGAGCAGAGCACGTGGGGAGCTGCTCCCCTCTCCTGGGCCGGGGAGACTCCTTCTGCTCTCCTCTGCAAGGGCAGCACCGCAAGCACTCGAGCGAGTCGCAGCCTTCCTCTCCGCGCTATGCCTACGAGCCTCCCCTCTACGAGGAGCCCCCCATGGAGTACCAAGCCCCCATCTATGATGAACCTCCTGTGGACATGCAGTATGAAGCCAGTGGCAGCTTCAAAGCTGCCTCACCCCAGAAGTCCCCCATCAGGAAGCCTCACCCTTTCCTCCAGTCACCCAAACAAGCTTCCAACTCACCCTACCAGCAGTTGGTCCTCACCAAGCAGAAGTGTCCTGACCGCTTCATGAGCCTGGAGTACAGCCCAGCTGGCAAGGAGTATGTCAGGCAGCTAGTCTACGTGGAGCAGTCTGGTTCCAGCCCCAAGATGAAGACAGCTTTGAGGCACAAATATTCCCCCAACCCCATCGGTGGCTCTTACTCCCTGCAGCATAGCCCCTGCCTGCTCCGGGACCAACGCTTGGAGATCAAATCTGGTGACTACAGCAGCATGGAAGGACCTGACTTCTGCTCTGGCCCAGCTGGTGGCCAAGCAGCCCAAGGGGAGGACTCCATGTCATGGTCCAGCCAGCAGGACACCTTGTCCTCCAGCGGTTACTCACCCTCCACCAGGAAGAGGAAAAGCAGGAAGCCTTCCTTATCCCACGAGCCCAACCCCACGGAGGGCTCAGGGGACAGGGAGGTGTTGGGTGAGCAGATGGTGGGGGAGGAACGAGCCACCCAAGCCCCCACCAACAGGTCCCCCATGAACAGGACCGAGAGCAAGGCTGCTGAGGTGGAAGCGGCGCGGGGCTATCCCGAGCCTTTCCTGGCCCAGGCCCGCCTGGCGTGGGAGGCCCAGCAGGCTCACTACCACATGAAGCAACGCAGCAGTTGGGACTCCCAGAAGGATGGCTCGGGCTATGAGAGTGATGGAGCCCTCCCCTTGCCCATGCCAGGCCCCGTGGTGAGAGCCTTCAGCGAGGACGAGGCCTTGGCGCAGCAGGAGAACAAGCACTGGAAGAGGAACACCTTTGAGAAGTTGGGTTTCCCTCAGATCCTGCTGGAGAAGAGTGTCTCTGTCCAGACCAACCTGGCCTCCCCTGAGCCATATCTGCATCCATCTCAGGTAATGTCCTCAGGAGATGCTTCACCACCTCCTCAAGTGGGTTGAGGGACACCACGCCATGTGNAGGAACACCTTTGAGAAGTTGGGTTTCCCTCAGATCCTGCTGGAGAAGAGTGTCTCTGTCCAGACCAACCTGGCCTCCCCTGAGCCATATCTGCATCCATCTCAGGTAATGTCCTCAGGAGACGTCCTTGGCATTGAGGAGATGCTTCACCACCTTCTCAAGTGGGTTGAGGGACACCACGCCATGTAGCAGCATGGTGTCCTCACCACCTTCCTCCTTCTGCCAGTCAAGCTGCTTGAAACCTCTTGCAGATCTAGCAGGATGGTCCCCAGGTGTCCTCACCCCCTTCCTTCCTGCTTGAAACCCCCTGCAGATCTAGCAGGATGGTTCTCAGGGTGCTCCTGCTCCATGGGTACCTCACAGCCTCAGCCTTGGTGCTGCACTTGCCTCATACATGGTCCTTGCTTAGGGCACCAACATGGTTCCCCCACACAGCAGTGTGACTTCTGGGGGGTGTGGCATGGGGCTCACATCCCCAGGGCCACCAAACCCAGATGACACTGAGGCAGATGATGCACTTGCAGAAGGAGTTGATGGCCGTGGGCTGCTTGAAGGACCAGGGAGCAGACCATGCCACGTGGCCTTCTTTGCCTTCCTCCATGCTGCTCATCAGGTGTTTGGCTGTCCCTCCACCTCCTGGGGTGGTCTCCAGAAGCTGTGCTGCTTCCAGTAGTAGAAGGACCCTGGTGTGCAGGGGTACAAAGGACTGGTGCAGCCTGAAGCCACTTGCCCTTTGCTTGGTGGAAGTAGCCACCAGTTTCTTCTGTCCATGACTGCAAAGCCTGAGGGACCAGGGAGTCCAGTACATCAGCTTCTGCTTGGCTTCAATTATCCACCCACTGGTCCCCTCCCTCCTGATGCCAACCATGACCATGACCTTGGCCACTGGCACTGATCAGCTCCACTTGCCCGTGGTGGCACTGAGGAGCAGCTCCTTGGAGGGGACAGGACATAGCTTTTGGGGGAGTTTGGGACAATGTCTTGATGCTGCAGTGGTTGGTTGCTTGCTTGGTGGGTTGGTTGGTTAGTGTGTTGGGTCCTTGGTTGGTTGGTTGATTGGTTTGTTGGGTGGGTAGTTGGTTGTTGGTTGGTTGGTTTCTTGGTTGATCAGTTGACTTGTTGGTTGGTTAGCTTGTTGGGTCATTAGTTGGTTGGGTGGTTGGTTGATTGGTTTGTTGGGTGGTTTCTTGTTTGGTTTCTTCATTGGTTGGTTGGTTTGTTGGCTGCTTGGTGGTTGATTGGTTTCTTGGTTTGATGATGAAGTTGGTTGGTGGTTGGTTGGTGGTTGGTTTGATGATGAAGTTGGTTGGTGATTGATTGCTTTCTTGGTTGGATGATGAGGTTGGTTTCTTCGCTGGTTGGTTGGTTTCTTGGCTGGATGATGAGGTTGGTTTCTTCGCTGGTTGGTTGGTTTCTTGGCTGGATGATGAGGTTGGTGGTTGGTTGGTTGGTTTCTTGGCTGGATGATGAGGTTGGTGGTTGGTTGGTTGGTTTCTTGGCTGGATGATGAGGTTAGTGTTTGCTTGGCTGTGGTTGGCTGGTTCCTTGCTTTGATTGTGAGGTTGCTGGTTGCTCGGTTGTCTCCCTGACTCTCCCGGCCCTTGTCTCCTAGTCGGAAGACCTCGGTGCCTGCGCCCAGTTCGAGAGCAGCAGACAGACCAGGAACATGATGCCTAGTGCCAGCTGTGTCTTCCCCACCTTCAACCTGCGGAAGCCCTCCTCAGAGACAGACATTGAGAACTGGGCCTCCAAGCACTTCAACAAGCACACGCAAGGGCTCTTCCGCAGGAAGGTCTCCATTGCCAACATGCTGGCCTGGAGCAGCGAGTCCATCAAGAAGCCCATGATCATGACCAACGACCGCAACGTCAAGAAGGAAGCCTGTGAGATCTTCAAACTGATCCAGATGTACATGGGCGACCGGCGGGCCAAGACCGACCAGCTCAACGTGGCCTTGGAGATTGCCACCAAAGGCTGGAGCATGCAGGGCTTGAGGGATGAGCTCTACATCCAGCTGTGCCGCCAGACCACCGAGAACTTCCGCTACGAGAGCCTGGCCCGTGGCTGGGAGCTCATGGCCATCTGCTTGGCCTTCTTCCCACCCACCCCCAAATTTCATTCCTACCTTGAAGGCTACATCTACAGGCACATGGATCCGGTGAATGACACCAAAGGTAAGGGAGAAACCACTGCCCTGGTGGCTTTGGGCTCTCAGGACTTTGCAACTCTCCTTTTCCCTTGACCTTCATGAGGTTCCTCATTGGAAGAGGAGGAATTTGTTTGCTGCAAGGGTTGTGAGCCATTGTCCCAGGCTGCCCAGGGAGGTGCTGGAGTCCCCAGCCCTGGAGGGGTTTGAGAGCCAGGTGGATGTTGCATTGGGAGGCATCATTGAGCAGGTTGCTAGGGCTAGGACAGAGGCTGCACTGATGATCTCCAAGGTCTCTTCCAGCTGGAACTGTTCTAGGATTCTATGTTCTGAGGTGGATGAGGAACTCATCCTGGTGGTGCCTTCACCACCAGCTTTCCATCCCCAGTGTGTGGAAATCCAGTGTGAGACCCAACACAACATGAGCTCTGACACCCTTGCTGCAGGCTCAGTGTCTCCTCTGCTGGCCTTGGTCAGAAGTGAGAGGTCCTTGGACTTCTCCTGGCCTGTGAGTCCTCTTTGGGTTGAGTTTTGTGGATTACAACCAGGAATTACAGCTGGTGTCTGGATGAGCCTCTGGTCCAGCAGCTCCAGGGTGGTCCTTTCAGAGGTCCCTTCCAGCTCCAATCATTCCATGGTTCTGTGATTTCACTCTCACCATCTCCAGATGCTTCTCAAGTAGCTTTGGATCAAAACAACCCCATGCTGGACATCCCATGGGTTGGTGGCATCTGGCAGTGAGTGCTGGATGAGGCAGAGGTGAAGGTCCAGGATGTCCCAGCACCCTTGGGAGGTGGAGCTTGAATTGCTCCAGCTGGTTCTGGATGCTCCTTGGCTCCCTGGGGACCAAGCATGGAGCAGGTCTGGAGGACACGTGGAGCCCTGCTGGATCTGCCCAGCTTGAGGACAAGAGGAGATGAACCCAGCCAAGGTGTCTGCTGCCTGCTGGACAAGCAGCAGTGGAGATGCAGCAGTCAAGCAGGAGAAGGTCCCCCCAGGGCCCTCCCAGCAGTGTCCCAGTCCTGGCCCCAGCCATCCAGCTGCTTGTGCTCCCACTTCCCATTGGATTCCATCTGTGGAGTTCTCCTTGCCAGTGGAGCTCCTGCAGCTCATCTCCATGGCATTGCTTGGCATTCTGCTCCAGTTCACCTCCTTGGTGTAGTTGACATTTTGTGCACTTTCATCTTCACATTTTATTCCCAGTTGCATTTTTGTTTCCATTCCCATTTTATTTCCCATTTTCATTTTTATTCCCAGTCTTATTTTAATTTCTTTTTCATTCGGGGCTTTATTTTCATTTTCTTTATTTTTCATTTCATTTTGACTTCCATTTCTCTTTTATTTCATTCTTATTCTCATTTTGATGTCTTTTTGATTTCCAGGTTTATTCTCTTTTTTATTTTTTACTTTTGTTTTCCTTTTATTTTCAGCTTCATCTACCTTTTACCTTCAGTTTTCTTTTCATTAGATTTTTATTTTAATCTCTATTTTTTTTACTTCTTTCCATTTTTGTATATAAACTTAATCCATTATTTTATTTTCACGTTACTTATGAATTTTAATTTGGGTTGGTTTGGGTTTTTTAAATTTAATTTTATTTCTTTCCATTTTCTTTTGTCTTTTTTAGCATTTGATTTGTTTGGCTTTTTTATTTGTTTGGGTTTTCTGTTTGTTTGGGTTTTTTCTTTGATTTGTTTGGGGTTTTTATTTGTTTGGGTTTTTCTTTTATTTGTTTAGGGTTATTATTTGTTTGTTTTTTTAATTTTATTTGTTTAGGGTTTTTATTTGTTTGTTTGTTTTATTTATTTGGGGTTTTTATTTATTTGGGATTTTTCTTTGTTTTTTTTCTTTGATTTGTTTGGGATTTTTCTTTGGTTTTTTTTCTTTGATTTGTTTGGGTTTTTTCTCTTTGATTTGTTTGGGTTTTTTCTCTTTGATTTGTTTGGGTTTTTTTCTTTGATTAAGATGTATCAGTTTCCTTTTGTTGTTTGCTTTCTGTTTCCAGTGGGTTTGTGTTGCGTGATGTCACCTTGAGTTGCTTTTGTTCTGTTGTCCCATGCTGTCTTGTGTCCCCATCCCCAGTCTCCAGGCACATTCAGGAGCTCCTGGCCAGGACTCACCAGAAGAAACCCAAACTGAGAAAGAAACCACGAGCCCCGAGCCCACAGCACCAGGGTAGGGCCCAGCACCCCAAAACACCCCAAAACCACCCCAAAACCACCCCAAA
>VWZO01022519.1:5969-24393 GCA_013396975.1 Bucco capensis | reverse complement strand
TTCTGTAATAGCAATCAGATCAAGGTTATCTTGTCTTATCTTGTCAATGTGCTTGTCTTTCTCTATTAACTATAGAAAGAACAAATAAAATTAGTTGAGACTAGATATCTATTTTTTGGATAGTGAAAAGTAGATGAAATAAATCGTACTTACAGTTTCCTTGATTGATGAAGCTTTAGCCATCAACACTGGAGAGCTAGGTGTGAGCTAACAATACTAGATTTCCCTTAACAGTCATTTTTATAGTAAAATTTTACTGAGCTGCTTTTGATGTTTTCCTCTGGGTGAGATAAACTGTTCATATGAGGAAACTGTCTAGATCTTCCCTTTTACTATGAAGGAATTTAGATAACAAGATATATGCACATGTATAAATGAGAGTCATCTTGCAGAAATGGATTTCTCAGTTATTCTGCCTAAAATAGTATAGAAAGCATCTTCCATTTTTATTATCTTTATTATTTTATATTAGCTTTTTAGAGACTATGTGTTTTTCAGAGGGAGCTGTCTTATGCATACGTCTTTCATCTAAAAGGAATAATTTCACGTAAACACACAATACCAGTAAGAATGAGCATAATAAACTATTGGGGTATTCCAACTTAAGAACTCCATCTTCAGAATTAAATTGTCAAGAATTATTATTATTAAGAATACATATAATTTACTAAATTAAGAATTATTATTGTTGTATAGTAATAAGTTATTCCAAAATTATTTCTGCATGTATCTGAGCCTTCTTTCCCAAACTTTACACAGGTGATCTTGAGTTTTAAAGAAAAGATTCCCAGATTGCTAGAGCCAACTATAAAGTTCTCCAGGGTTTCTTCGTTTCCTTGTTCCCTATACACTAGATTCTACAGTGTCATTTAAGTGTGTAAACCCTACGTGCCAACATAATCTCACACTGATCACTTTGCAGGCTTACAGCCAACATTTATATTATCAGTAGTGAATATCATGGAAAGGCTGTGTTCAGTCATACTTCAAATTAGATTAAGAAATTAATACTTATTATGTCATGATTTATAAGAGTGTATTTTTTTGACAACAGTGTTAGGCTAATTGTTTCAATTAGGTTGGAATTCACTGCTTGTTACTGGGAATTCATATTGATTAAGAGATGAGATACCAGAAAGTATGCAACAATTTTATTGCTTCCCAGCAGTAAAACAGATGTGTTAATTTAAGAGTCTTCCAATGTATGCCAGTATTTACATCATTTCACAAAGCCTTACATATTCAGTGATTCTTAATGCATGTGTTTGCATTCACTGACCAATTTATCTATTTTGAGGGATTCATAAAATATTAAAACTGAAGATTGGGATGATGAAATTATATATGTAATTAAACACTACTTAATAAAAACTATATTACAAATTTAAACTATGGCATTCAAAGGGTCATAACAGATTTTTTTTATCCCGTAGTCCAGTTATTTATTAATTGTATTGAACTGTGGTAAGCACAGTCAGCATCTATAAGACCTTAGATGAACAGTTTCTTGAAGTGTTTGTTGATAGATATTTCTTCCTCCAAGCACCTGGCTAAGGTTATTTCAGACTATCCTATCTGCTGAACCTATGATCAGTATCTTTCTAATCCTGTTTCTGATGAAAGCTAAGGAGTAAAAATGGCATTGGTCCTTTTTTTCTGTCTTACACCTCATCATTTTTGAGTGGAATAAGAAAAAGTAATCTTCCTTTCTCTTGGACATCTTATAAGGCCTCTCATCCTATTAGTAGTTGGACTAAGCATGTATATACAGTATCTGCATGCTTATTCTAGGCATTCAATGCTTCCATTTTTGGTAGCCTGTGTACTTGGTATGGTACTGAGTGAAGAGAAACCAGCTTGATTTAGGTTGGTGTTTCTCATGTGCCATGGTGGAGATTGATACTGCAGAAAACTGTCTTGTCTCCCTGAGGGTTGTATCACTGCAAAATGTTCTTTGAGAGCTTATTTAAAAAAAAAAAAAATCATAATAAAGGAGGGTAATTTGGTATGACTAATTGAGAAAAGCAATGAAAAACATGCTGTAGATTCTCCTGATGGCAGGGTTTCCCCCTCTGATTTATGGTGGCTTGGCTTATTTGGTCTACTAGAATGCCAGTTCTGTCCTGATGCCTCCTTTTTCTCCCCTGAAAGCCAAAAACTTCACTGCAATTGAATGACATAGAGTATGCTCTTCCTTTAAGAAAAACATGCAAGTCTCTAATACAAAGGGAAATGTTGCCTTCCCACTTTATAAATGTCAAGTCGCATTTTGACCTATTTCTGCTGGTACCCACAGAATTCTCCATAACTGTGGAGCAGTATATGGGGAACTGCTTTTTGTACAAACTTTCTATCTAGAGGGAGACATTCACCTGCCAGTCTTCAGTTAGTCTTTTGCCAGTTTGCTCCTAGATTCTCACAGGAGTCAGTCTTTGAACGGTGAGAGTAACACTTTGTTCTCTTGGGAGAGACCAGGCAGGAACAGAGCCCCACTTTGGACTGTTGAATAATAGGTTGGGTCTTGTGAGCAGGCACCTTTTATATTCTCTTCTGCATTACACAAAGTCATGGGACAAAACAGCTCTAAGCCTGTGCCTTCTTCTAGGCCTGTACCCACTACAGGGCCTTCTTAGGAGGTATGTGACATCACGGGTGGCTAATTGGTACTACTGTGTTTCCCTCTTAGAGAAGCTGTTGACTGGACAAAACTGACAGCAGGAAAATCCTTGTGACATGTCCAAAAGCAGAGGTGCAACCACAGATGCTACATTAAGCATGTACCATATTCTGGGAAATGTTATGTTAGTAGATGCTTGAGCTAAATGCAAATGCTGATTAAACCACTACTTTGTATCTTATAATAGGAGGATAAGAGAGCAGAATGTGCAAAACTTATTTCAATGAAGAATTGTTTTTTAATTGAAGGTTCAGTAAAAGATGAGAAAATATTCATCCTATGGAAATATTATTAAATATACTAATATTTGTTCTTAAGAAATCATTCAAAGTGAATACTGTTATAAGCAGCCAGTGAGAAAAAGCAGGAAATTCAGTACAAATGAATTCTTTCTTCAGAGGGTTTAGAGTTTGGTTATAGCTACGGACTCTAAATGACTTGCATGGGATATGGATTCAAATTGCCTTAAACCTAGCAGAAAATACTGATGACGTCAAATAAAATTAAACACCATTGCTCTTACTGCCAATGGGTAGAAAGTTTTTTATGCCAAAGTAGAAAGTACATCATCTTTAGGTTTTCCAGATTTGCCAAGTATAAAGTTGGCATTTGTTGCTCCTTTTGCATGTAGTGCCAGAGTTAATTGTAATAGTTTTTTGTGTGTACTCTACTAGATCATGAAATTAAGCTTTGGGGATGGTTTCACAGCTTTGCCAGTGGGTAGCCACTTTTATGTAGCCACCTTATGTAGTTTACTACATAATTCAAATGTATGGTGTACTTTAAAGGATTCTAATCTCTCATAAATATAGAACCCCACAATCTAAAGAGGTACTTTACTTGCCTTCCTAGGCTAGGCAATTGCTTGTTACACACTTTTCACGTTTGACAGCTGGTGTTTACTCTAATTCTGAGGAAATCATTCAAAGTGTCTGTTTTTTTATAGGGAAATAAGTATTTTGGTACTCTATTAAAGAATACAGAAAAACTTCACAGAATACTGTCTGTGCACAGAATAAAGCTCTTATCTAAAGAAAGTATGCCTTCTGTCTTAGAATCTGTCAATACATTAAGGCCAAACTGTGTCTGAATCACTAGAGGGAGACTTCCTATAGTGCATGAGTTCCTCTATGAAGCAGCTGAAGCCATGGGTACCATCCCCGTGGAGACCCGGAGGGAAAAAAATATTCTTAAGAGTTTAAGCATTAGATAAATACAATTGTTCAGTGAAGAAACGAGTTGACCTCTGACTCACCAGAAAGACTAGAAATATGTAAACTAGCTGTGGACAAGCTACATGGCAGACTGTGAGATAAACCTCTATAGGCTTTGTCTAGGTCTATATGAACTGAATGCCCTGCAACTTGGTGTCTCCCTGCAAATCAGTACTTCCCAGATATTTTCCTTGTTGTCATCCTGAGCAAGGCCAGATTCAGTCTGCATATATAATTCTCATCTGTCCTTGCAGTTAGAGGGATAGTGGCTCCAAAGCCTGGCCTTGGAACCCTCTCCTACACCACAGAGACATAGAGATCAAGCAGTGAGTTTAAAAAAAAAAAAATAAGGCAGCATATTTTTATGCCTAGGTGGTAGTACTAATTTTAGTCCTACTTGCTACCACTCAAGAGAGTAAACTTTGCTTTGGCTAGAAACTTTACTTCTATATGTCTCTCTTACACCCTTGTTAGATTGCCCCATCCCTGGCAGTGTTCAAGGCCAGGCTGGATGTGGCCCTGAGCAACCTGGTCTAGTGTGTGACATCCCTGCCCACGGCAGGTGGTTTGGAACTAGATGATCCCTAAGGTCCTTTCCAGCCTGGCCATTCTATGATTCTTTGTCTTAAAAATAATCATATTATATCATATCTCTACCAGTTATAACCAAGCACCACAAAAATCTGCTTTAAAATTGACCCACTTAATCCTGGATCTTGGTTGCAGTTATGGTAAAATGATGGTAAAAGCATCGTGAGCATAACACATCTTACTTTCTGAGGGCTTTCGTTTAGTGTGAAAAACTGCAAACATTTTAATATTGAAATAGTGTGACAGGTTAGAACATGAGGCAGTCCTCCAGAAAACTAGGAGATTATTTTAGGAGTACTGCTTAATTTAAACACACAGTCATTCTACCAATGCAGTTACATGTTTTATGGGCTTAACAATGGAGTAGAGTTTTTTTCCCCACTGGAAATATTTGCATAGTAAGTAACTGTCAAATTACATATTATAATAGGCTGTGTATGAAAATTAAATGACTGTGGCAAATCAGTAATTTACATCGACCACCACTTTTGTTGGAGGAGGCACGCTTCCATTTGTTTATTTTTCCTCCATATATTGGATGATAAATACTTCTAAAGAAGTTCCAGACTTGATTCAGAAGCATTTTGCACATCAAAAAGGGTGATAGATAGCATTTCATTAGCTGTCATACTTTGATTGAAGAAGTTTTCAAGATTAAAGGTTTTAGAAAATCCCGTGGGATGCCTATACACTCAGTGAGATCCTCAGTGACTGAAAAATTCATAAAGGATGTCTTTATCCAAGCTGTAGTCAATCCTTAAAGACTATATCCAGGTCCATTGGCTGTTCTGATGCATAGCTGTTAAAGTTAAGGGAAAATCAGATTTCTTAATATACACACAGAAGATCCTGAAGTCAAATTATAACATGGACAGACATAACAAAAATTTCTGTTTTCATTGACTTTTACCTATTTTGAAATGTTATCATTGACTTTTACCTATTTTGAAATGTAGAAGCTAGCTTTTTTCAGCTGCACAGTTCTAGAATCAACTTAATTTATTTTTCATCATTTAATTGTGGTTGTTGCCTTACCTGTTCGACAAACAAAGAAATAATGAACTTTTTTAGGACAGTGGATTGCTACCACATGACACGGTCACAAGGAAGTCCAAGAATAGTGAGACCTCTCCCCAACAAAGCTGTGAGTGTTAGGTTGTCAGTTAGTTCCTTGGCATCCTCACTTTTTCAAAGGATTTCCTTGTGACAAGTATTAACTACCATCTCTGTAGTAAATAACAGAAAATAAGAGAAAACTCAAGATTAGAAATTCACTTTTGAATTCTTTTGGAAGTAGACTTAGTTTACCATCCCCAAAAGAACTATTCATATAGTCAACTATTCACATAGCCAATGAATGGAGGATTTTCCACTGTCTACAGTGAAAAACTTTTTAATTAAATGACCAAGGCCATACTTTGGTTGGAATCATTAAGCATTGTGCTGGCCCAGGTCAACCAACACAGTCCCAATCTAGTGCTGGGCATGTTAGGAGCAGGCACAGGCAGGGACCATTTTCTACTGATACATCAATGTTTGCATCTTATTTCTTAGTTAATATTGTCTTCCTCCCTTTAATTCCCTATTGTGCTTCAAATAAGAATAACAGCCAGCAATGTTTTTTTAGAGATGGAGGTTTTAGCAAGCTTCTCAGGAAATATAGACTCTGAGCTAGGACTCCAAAGGTGTACCTAGAAGTAAGAATATCAGATCATCATGTGTTAGATGTTGAAGTGTCTAATACAGACCTAACACTGATCTTTGTCTTAGGACTTCAGTCACGGTGGTAAAGAGGAAATTATTTTTTAATTAAACCTATTCTGTGGTAGTCTGAAAGGTACAATCTGCTTAAAAAACAAGGGAAAGACACTAGCAAAATTTTAGATAATGGCAAGCTATCTTTCAAAACTGATTGAGTAACCACATACTCTTAAAAAGAACATCTCACAAACATGGATGGCTTCTGACTGCATTTAGTTTCTTCCTTATATTATTAATAAAAAATTATCCTTGCCTAGAGAACTCAGAGGACAAAAACAAGTGGAAATGTGAATGTGTCCTTTTAAAACTGTTACATTGGCATGTAGATTTCTTTTATCCATAACTACTGTGAGACCTTGTCAGTAGCTTTACATATTAAAGAAACAAACAGAATTTTTCTGTTATCACAGTGCAGACTGTTTCTTAACTCAATATAACTGTAAGTATAAAATTCTTGGAAAGCTACAAATGTTACCCTAATTGATCCCTTAGAGAACAATTAGTAGAGCTAAAAACATAAAATTTAAACCTCCCAGGTGGGTTTTTTATAACAGCCTCATAGAGCACTAATAAAAGTACTACACCTCTCCTAAGAGCTAATGCAATGGTTGTAAAACAACCAGAGCATAAAATATTTGTGCAGTATTCAGGAGACTGAAGCAAGAAGACTTTAAATAAATACCACTTGTCAAGGAGAATAAATTCTTAGCATGGTTCCCTCCGTTTGTCCGCTGATAACGTTTCTAGTTATTATGCTTTATGATTCTGTTTTACAAGACATGATCATTTCTTATTATTTGTTTGGTTGGTTTTGTTTTGAGAGAGAGTGAATTAAGTTTGCATTCAGACAGACTTGTGCGTGCTGGATTTAAGTGAGGCTACCAATATGCTCAAAGTTAATCTGAATAGTTACAAAACTGAGATCAAAGAAGTATAGCTGGCCAAAAAAATCCAAACACACACACACGCAAGACATCAAAACCAAATCAAACAAAAACAAAAGAAAACCCAAAATCAACCAAAAAAAAACTAATGACAAACCAACCACAGCTACCAGTGATACTTCCATTTGGCTTTTGGAAACATCAGAGAACAAAATAAAGAAAAAATTTCAAAAGCTCTTTTAATATATTTGTCTAGCAAATCTTCAAAGGCAATAAAAACATGCCTGCTCAGCTCCAAGTGTTATCACTGGTAACTGTGCATGTAGAAACAACAGACAAAATAGAGGCTTTAAAGATCTCCACAGTGGTTTTTTTCTGCAAACGTAAAATTTGCTTGTGCTGTATTAATCTGTGCCAGCAGTTTCTTGTCTTTGCAAAAAAACCAGTCTTAGCAATGACATAAAAACTGGTAATTATGGGCAACTGAGTCATATCCTTCCAATGTAAACTGGCCTTCAGCTCCCAGTTCATGCCTTTGTCAAACTTCAATGAAACCTGAGGTGACAGAGCATGAGGTCATACTGGACGGTATGTGACCCCCATTCCCTTACACATTACCTTCACAGAGACCAATAAACAATGGTGTATAGACATCTTTCTAAAGTCTGTGTGTGATAAGTGTAGGTTTAAGATAGCAGCAGTGATAACTACACAGTATGCCATTTGCTGAAGGTGTAGTGAGTTTGAGAAAAGTGTACCTAAGTTACAGTAACTACCTTTATACTTCTGCCTACTGATTTACTTGAGGAAAAATGAAAAGCGAAACATTTGACCAGATGCACATATTATATGCTTTTCTTCAGAAATTACTTTTACAGCAACACTGGGCTGGCTAATGCATTGATATTGATTCATGTTTATCCTGCATTACTCAGTAATGTTAGGATGCTTTGACATCTGTCATGTGTCATGGATCTGTGTATTACCTAGCAAAGGTTTTTGTAGATTACACAAGTAGAAACTGTTTTTTTAAGTTGCCTACTTTTTTGATTCATAAATGGCTCTTGATATTTTTATTGAATGTCTTATAGGGGCAGTGTTTTGCCAGCAAAAGAAATCTCCTTAATCTTAAAGAAGTAGGAAGGAAGAAGTAAGGAGAGTGGTTTTTTAATGTTGTGAATCTCTATTGAGCTGCTGCTGAGTTTTATATCAGCATTGTTTTAGTTTGCACTCCTTTGCATACTTTGGCAGTGTTTCAAAAAAATGGCTAAAGAGAGGAAGTTTCGAAGGCTGGGGTCGTATTACTGCCACAGCACCAGTAGGAGCAGGAAAAACAGACTATAAAAAGTTCCCAGGTTTTGCTGAGAAACTATGGAAGTCAGAAGACCAAACGCCTCCTTTTCCTTCTCCAGTCACACTTTGACTAAGTCTGTTCTAAGTAATAATAAAAAAGCCAGTGAGCAGCAAGATTGGCTCTTGTCTTTTGGTTATCTATGCTTTTAACAGAGATGCAACCGCACAAGGTTTGCCAAGTGACAATCACCATCCTTCCAGACCAAGCTTAGATGTGATTTTTGGGAAGCGTACACACCAAGTTTTCTTCTCAACAGGCAGAATAATGGGTGCCACCTCTTTCTGGGGACAAGATAGCTTAGCTGAGGAGATGCAAGCTATGCTGTGACAGGGCATTAGAATAAGTTGTGAACCATTTTCTTTTGGGTAAAGCAACCAAATATTGTAGGGGTTGTTTCAGGCTATTCTGTGCACTCCTAATGACTTTTCTTCATTATCTGCTATAAAATCTCATTTCCTTTTTCTGGTTAGGGCAACATGAGGGGCTAAGCTAAAGCTCTTTCAAAGGTGAGGGGGAAAGAAGAGATAATAGCTAACTTTTTTCTTTATTTTACTTCCTGCTTTGGCATGGCATCTCCAGCCTGTGTAATGACTCTTTGGCTTTGTGGGGGGATGGAAACATGCATGACTGTCTAGAACAAGAGGAGAGGCAGAGGACAAAGAACTAGACATACTGAGTTCTCATTTAAATAGCAATCTACTTTGGGTGGCAGCATTCTACAATAAGACTTCTGTCATAGCTGTCTTGCAATGCTGAAAGTTCAGGATAGAAGAATATTAATGATGTATGACAGGCATGGGATGAGATTTCACACAGTCAGGGTTTCCAGTTAGCACTAAAAACCAAAAATCACACATAATCACAAACATGCATTGTTTCCTCACATTCCATAGTCAAGCACATGAAGGCTAGGATATATTTCTAGCTTTTGTACAACTTTAAGTCTTCACTTACTTGGATGCATTAATTTTCTCTTTGTAGTTGCATACCATCTTTTCCACAGGATCCTTCTCTTCTTTACTCAACATAGCTGTGTAAGTGAGCATATAGGTTGCCTGTTGTGAAAAACAATCCTGGTACTCCTTAACTTAGAAATTATTCAAGTTGTCAATATTCATCACAAATTATTTAATTTACAATAGCATTTTATGTACATAGTCTTTATACATCTTTTAAAGTGATCCTGCTTTGAAAATGGTGTTAAAAGTGCTATAAATTGGATTTTCTTCACTTACAAAAGACTCACTCCAGCTCTGCCCATGTGTTAAGGAGTCTCAGTCTAAATGGCATGCTAAGGAGCTATAGGAAGATGGAAATTAAGTAACCAATCTCTTTTATGTTACACCTTCTTCTGGCTTCTAAACATGTAAATGATAATGAGACTACCTTTCACATCAGTAAAGTGGCTGTAATTAGACACGAGTGGAAGAAAGCCTGAGTTGCAGTTCCTTATACATTACTTTCAATTTGGCACACTTTCAAATTTATCTGATCATCACATCTAATCTTCATATCATTACATCTAGACTTAGCAGAAGAGCTACAAAAAAGAATGAAAGCTATGAAGCTTTCAGCAGTACTTCCCTTTAGCAATAGAGAAACAACTCTTCCCTTTCCCACACAAGAGTTACCAGAGGACAGAAAAGTTTTCACAGGTTAGCTAGTGATGTGGCCTTGGTCATAGGGTCCAAATAACACCTAGTGACCATATTTTGACAGTAAGAAGAAAAAACTTTTCAGGTATGAAGCTACAATAACACAGTTTGTCCTAAAGATGAATGTCAAGTGTTCTGCATTTCCAGTTGGTGACACTGATCAAATTTTGAAAAACTGCTGATCTGAAAGACCAGGAGGAAATAAATGCTAACATTAAGAAATACTTTGTCAGCATGGACACTAGAGGTGTTTTCCTCCTAATAATATATTTCAGGTGAAGAGGAGAAGGATGCAGTTGAAGTAATACAAGTTTGTGCTCAGTAGAAATAATTTTTATGGAAGTCTGGTTCACTTAACAGTGCTCTCTCTTGCTCAGGTAGCATCAAGAACATATTTAGAAAGTTTTAATAAACTGATTGTCGCACAAATACATTTCTGATATCTTCTGCACAGTTCTAACAAAGTTGACTGCTGCCTTTTGCTATGCTGATAGAGTTATTTATACACTGTTCTGAAAACAACTTCAGTGAATGATGTGGGCTAAAAAAGCTCCCCAAAGTGCCTGTGTTTTATTTGGATCATTTCGTTATTCTGTTTTATAGTGTGTTCCTACAAATAATTGCACTGAGATGAGCAAATGTCAGAATGGAGTGAGGAAAGTGGTTGAATTAGTTTTATTGCTAGTAAAAAAATATGAACACAGAGCAATAAAATTTTATTCTCAGTAATTGTACAACGTGCTCAAAGATTTGCAAACTTAGTTCATTGTGTGATGTCCGTATGATGCCTCTTTTTCTTTATTCAATTCTTGTTGCTGTATGGTTGGGTTTGCTTAGAGAACACCTGATGTACCCCATGTTAAAAGTGAAGGAGATGGGCAGCTGTGCATAGCTAGCAGCCCAGGGAACCTTACTTGCCTATGAAAATGTAGGTGTCTCTCAGAATAATTTAAGACTATGGTTTTAAATTTTTTACCTAACACACTTGAAATTTTAGTTACCTTTTTGTTTCTTTTTGTTTCTCAGTCCAAGTTCTTAATTCAGTATTTGAAAATATAAAACTTTTCATGCTAAGTGTAACACTGAAACTCAACTTCAGGCAGATACAGGCATCCTTTCCAGACTTGAATAGTCTCAATTGACTTCAGTCTGTTTTACATTTGTTCTTGAGTGTGCTTCTGTCTCAAATGAAGAAAAAAAAATATATCTATAACCACCTTTGTTGAAAGAGTAAATATGTAACTTGAAAAAAAGCCCAAATACAGAATCTTCAATATCCACCAAGATTTCTTTAAGTGTATTAACAGTTAAAGATCCACTAAAATCTGATTATTTTTTTTTTTGGACTAATGGTATGTTTATAAGCCACAAATTGTTGTAATTCTTTTACAAATATTGAGTTATCTCTCAGTGATAGAACTGTGTTCATATTTCTGTGTTGAAACATCTGTCTGAATTTGCTAAGACTCCTTTTGCTAGGTTCAGGCATTCATATGAACTTTTAAGCCATAATCTGTCCCTCTGTTGATTTGAAAAGGGCATTTGGATAGTTTACTAACTCCATTATACGTTAGACCAGTATTGCTCACCATTTTACATCTCAAGCCTCTCAAACTAGTATTTTTTTTTTACTCTGATAAGAAAAGGGGCTTTATACTTATTACTTGTTACTTGCTTTGTAACACATATAGTAACTTCTTTGAAGAGTAGTGTGGAGAACACAAGTATGTAGTGAGTACCATGTGACAGAACGTTTATTTTTCCACCTGCCTTTTAAGTGCATGAGGGAGAGAAGAGCAATTCAGTAGATCCAGAGGTTTCTAACAGCTGTTACAGAAAATGATACAAATGAAAGTTAACTAAGCTTCTTGACCAGCGGTGAGGTATATGACTGCATGTTAGTCAGGAAATAGATGACTGTATACATTAAAGGCTTCCCCTTAATTTCCATAAGTGTAGGCTAGTTTTGCCTTGGAATAACTCTATTGTCTTGAGTGGAATAGTATGAGATGTTCACTGATGCAGTCTAATGTGGATTAACATCACAAGTAACATCTAAACACTCCAGTTCTCTGGTGACATAAATGGGAACCTTCTCTGTGACAGTACAGCTGAACCAATATGCAACAGTTCTTACACCTATGACATTTATTTGCCTATGAAACTAGCACAATTATCTTACTTGAAAAGCAGGGGATTTTCATTTGCTACAGTACAGGTTCAAAAATTCCTAATTGCACAGGGCCATTTCTGGAAACAATTCAGTGCTCTGGAAAATGGGGTATAAGCAGAGCAGATTTTAAGAGAAATAAATAGTTCTACTTTTCATACATATTTACAAATACATATTCTAAGAAGGGAGCAAAAGAAAGGGAGAGAGATAATGTCTTCCAGATGCCAGCTTTCTGGATGGAATCTGAAGACTAAAGCAAGAGAAAATTTTCATTAACATTCAGATTACATGTCATTTTGATTCACAGTCCCTAAGCAAGCTAATTTGGGCTGCAGCCAAGCTTCTTACTGTGTGGTGACAACACAACAAGCTTCATCGCCTCTCTTTCATTGCTAATGATTCCTTGAGTGACAGCCATGGTCTCTGAGCTCGGCATGACACTTCATCCTGCAGCGACCCGCAGTGTCAGAGCTGTCTCTGTCCTTGGCCCCCGCTGGGCTTTCTGCAGCAAGGACACTCCTCCACATCAAGACAACAGAAACAAAGGGAAAGGTCTGCTCCAGACTGCACTCAGAGAATGGTATGTTTTCTGTGCATATTGCCATGGCGTAATAGCCACAGTGAGTCATTTGATCCCCTCCCAATGCTTTCATCATTTCACACTAAACAAAACAGGAACAAAGGAAAAAATCTTCACCTCGGCACTGGCTGTTTTGTGAAAATGATAGCTGTGACATGCTTCCCTCGCAAATATTTTCAGTAATCTATGGTATTCTATCAATTATTTTAGTTAACATCATCTTAATAAAACAATGGAGGCGTAATACTGATCAAATGTTGCAAATTGTTAAGGATTCACTTCAGGCTATGTGTGGAGTGTTGACCTTAGTTGGATGCTAGGTGCCCACCAAAGCTGCTCACTCCCCTCCTTAGCTGAACAGGGGAGAGATAACATAAAAAAAGGCTCATGGGTCAAGATAAGGCCAGGGAGAGATCATGCAACAATTACTGTTTTGGGCAAAACAGACACAGCTTGGGGAAATCAGTTTAATTTACCACCAATCAAATCACAGGAGTGTAATGAGAAATAAAACCAAATCTTAAAACATCTTTCCCCCACCCGTCCCTTCTTCCTGGACTCAACATCACCCCTGATTTACTCTACCTCCTCTCACCGGGAAGGTAGGATGGAATATGGGTTGCAGTCAGTTCATCACACATTCCCTCTGCTGCTTTTTCTTCCTCCACAAGGGAAGGACTCCTCACATTCTTTCCCTGCTCCAGCGTGGGGTCCCTCCTATGGAAGACAGTTCTTCATGAACTGCTTCAAGTGTGGATCCCTTCCAAGGAATGAAGTCCTTTAGGAACAGACTCCTCCAGTGTGGGTCCTCCATGGAGTTGCAAATCCTCCCAGCAAACCTGCTCCAGCATGGGCTTCTTTCTCCAAGGGTTCACAGGTCCTGACCGGAGTCTGCTCCTGCATGAGATTCCCACAGGTTCACAGCCTCCTTTGGGCATCCACCAGCTCTGGTGTTGGATTGGTCCTTCATGGGCTGCAGGTGGGTATCAGCTGCTCCATTAACCTCTACGTGTTGCAGAGGGATAGCCTACCCTTACNTTCCAGATGAAGTCTCACCAGAGCAGACCATGGTCTCACCATGGTCTTCACCATGGGCTGCAGGGGAATAACTACTCTCATGCTTGGAACACCTCCTACCACTCCTTCCTCACTGATTGTGGTGTCTGCAGGGTTGTTTTTTTGTTACATGATCTCACTCCTCTTTCCTTGCTGCTGTGCAGTTTTTTTTTTCCGCTTCTGAAATATGTTATTGCAGAGATGCTACCACCACTACTGATGGACTGAACCTTGGTCAGTGGTTGGTCTGTCTTGTAGCTGTCTAGCATTGTGTCTATTGGACAAGGGAGAAGCTTCTAGCAGTTTCTCATAGAAGCCACCCCTATAGCCTTTCAACTACCAAAAGCTTTGAACAGAAATCCAATATACTTTGTTAGCATAAGAAATATTTTACCTACTGGATCTTTTGTATAGCTGCTATAACATCTGACCTATTTCAAGGTCTTCCTTCTGTGGCAGCAGTTTAGTCTGAGGCCTGTCAAGCTGTCTATGTCTAAAAGGATAGTTATTCTAATAATTCTCAAACTTGTGTTTATAAAAATGTAGGAGAGGTTTTTAAATCCCTATATATATGTCTGCTTATTTCCCTGTAGAAAAAACCTGGGCACCACCTTATCAGGATTTGGGAAATCTGGACATACGTGTAGGTTATAAAGCACTCGGCATAATTATCCCTCAAGGGAATGAGTCTTACTGGAGGGCTGATACAATATCCTTCAAGTCAATAGAAATGAATGGGATGTTAATGATGTTTGGATTGATTACATATAAAAACAGATATCTAATGCCCCTCCATTCCATTAATTTCAGTGGAATAATACTGTAAATATGGAAAAAAAAGCCTCTAGAACTGCATACTGTATGATATATCCTGTTGAAGTATCACAAGCTATACACTAGGTTGATTTTTTTTGCCTGCTGTTACTATGAATTTCCCTAATGACATCACTGGTTTTACAAGTTATACATATCTTTAGAAGCAGTGTCTGATTATAAAATAAAGGACTAAAGCATTATGTGAAACACCCATATGAACAAACTGGGAGGTTCATTGAGAAAGCTAAGGTCTTGTGTTTAAGCATAAAAAAACTTTAAGAACTGACTTTGTAAATGTGCACAGGTGAAAGAGGAGTGGAGACTCATTAGATCTGGCCCTGCTCCAAGACTTGTTGTGCAATTTTCTTATTTAGAAGCAGGAGTTTAATTTTGCAGCTTCTTTCATTTCCTTTTTTGATGCAAATATGCATAAGACATTTCTGTGTGCACAAGAATTTTAACATAATAAAAGCACTAGAGTGAATATGTGGTTACTGGAACAGAGCAGAAATTTCATCAATTTCATACCAGGATTTAAAATGGGGATTACTTAAAAATGTATTTTTTAAGTCTGACCTACTTTTTAATCTTCAATATTCCAGTGTAGTTTCCTTACAACATGGGGAACTTCAAGGTCTGCTTGCTCCTGCCCACTTTTACTCAGGTTGCTTTAATTGGCATAGGGAAACAGTGTTCATTTGCAGTAGGCAAAATACCTCAACAGACTGCATGGGGCTGGCAACTGCCAAATCCTCAATTCAAGTTTTGCTGGCGATACTGTTTCAGAAGGGTCCCTCAGCTTTTCTGAAGCTATTTGAAAGCATTGGCTTTCACATGCTTGCATTTGCAACTGTGCTAAGACTGGCTTCGGATGATGTAAGTCATGCTCAGCCTCTTCTCAAACCAAAAATGTGCAGAATCTTGGCTTACTGTTATCTTAAAATAGTAGTGAGTTTTGTAAGTCTTACAGAAAAGGATTTCAGTATGAATGAGACAAGTACTAGAATTATTGAATAGGAAATTAATATTGACAGACTCTTACCTTATTAAAAGTGAAACAGAAGTAATAACCAAACTGTATAATATGTGACTAGAAAAAAGGAAAACACTAAACAAGATTAAAAAAAAAAGACAGTATTTAAGATGATGAAATACAAAAATAAAAGAAACAGAGAAAAGATAGGAAAGATTGTTAGTTGCTACTGAACATGATGTGAAAACAAAGTTAGGCAAAATTGTGTGCAGGTCTGAGATGTGTCTTATAAATAAAAAAATTAAACAAAATTTAGACCGTGTATTGGGTTTGGCTGAGATGGAGTAAATGTCCCCATAGCAGTTTTCAGGAATGCTGTGCCTTGGGTTGAAGATAACATGTGATGTTGTGACTGCTGCATGGCTGGCACAGCACCAAAGGGATGGGGTGAACAAGTTTTGGGAGGGGACACAACCGAGACAGCTGACCCAAACTGACCAAAGGGCTATTCCATACCATATGACGTCAGCTCAGAGATAAAAGTTGGAGGGGGGGGAAGGGAACAGCAGCGGGAAGAAGATGTCTGCCCCCCAAACAACCACTACACATTTCAGAGCCCTGCTTCCCGGGAGAGGGCCAGACATCTCCTGTTATGGGAAGCAGAGATTAAAGCTCAATTTTGCTTTGCTTTGCTTTGTGCCCGCAGCCTTGCTTTCCTTTATTTGTTTATTAAACTGCCTTTACTAAAACCCACGGGCTGCTTTCATCACGTTCTCTTCCCTCTTGTCGTGCCATGGGAGGTGTGGGGCGAGAACATGGTAGAGAACTTGGTGGGTGCCTGGCACTCGGCCAAGATTGACCCACCACATACCAGTATATTTTTAAGCACTATGAATTACATGAAGTTAGTGTAACAAATGAAAGGCTGTTGCTGAGACTCTTGAATCCCACAGTGCCAGTAACTGCTGCAGTGTTATTTCTCCTTTGCTGGAAGATTACAACAGAATGATGGTCTTTACTAGTAAGCACAGAATTACAGAATCATTAAGGTTGGAAGAGACCTCTAAGATCATGAACTCCAACCATACCCATCACTAACATACCACTAAACCATGTCCCTAAGTAGAGAATCTATATTTTTCTTAAACACCTCCGGGAATGGTGATTCCACCACCTCCCTGGGCAGCCTATTCCAAGACTTAACAACCCTTTCAGTGAAGAATTTTCTCCTTATATCTAATCTAGACCTCTCCTGGTTGAACTTGAGGACATTTCATCTCGCCCTCTCACTGTTAACACTGGAGAAGAGACCTTCTGCCATCTAGCTACAATCTCCTTTCAGGTACTTAATGAACAGATGGAGAAAATGTTTTTGAAGATTAGTTTAAGGTATTGAAAAAATATAGCTAGGATGCCTCTGTGATATGAGATCAGAGATTTACCACTGTAGATGCTTAAGAGAAGCAAATTTCAAATTCACATATACAAACATTTGCTGAAACCATACCCTAAAGTCTTAGAGGATCCCAGATTATGATATATACATGCTTAGTATGACCACATAGCACAATTTAACATGCCCTCATACTACATTAACCCTTGAAACACATCAGCTTTCTAGTCTCTGATGGAGAAACAAGATTGCAGATGTACTTGAGATAAATTCCATGACTATCCTTAAAATCAATATGGGTTACAGAGAAGGGAAAACGGAACCTTGCCTTGTTCCTGAGCTTCACTACATTTGTTTATTGGCAGCCCATATTTCTGTGTCTTACATATACCCCCGGTGCTTCCACATATCTGATTTCTGGCAAAAACTAATCCTCATAAGCTTCCTAAGAAGATGTGACTACTACTGTAGACCTACTGTTTGTGAACAGAGAAGGTCTTGTGGATGATGTGGCAGTTGGAGGCTGTCTAGGCAACAGCGATCATGAAATTATCAAGTTCTTTATTATTGGAAATGCTAGGAAGAGTAAGAGTAAAACTGACATTTGGGACTTCCGAAGGGCAGACTTCGATTTGTTTGGATGATTACTGAATAGAATCCCTTGGGAATCAGTTTTGAAGGGCGTAGGAGTCCAGGAAGGCTGGACATTACTTAGGAAGGAAATCTTGAAGGCACAGGAGCCTATGTGCCTTAAGGAAAGCTGGCTGCACAGAAGACCAGTCTGGCTGAAAAGGGACGTATTGTTGAAGATAAGGGAAAAAAAGAGAGTTTATGACCTCTGGAAAAGAGGGCAGGCTACTCATAGTGAGTATAAGCATATTGCTAGGTTATGTAGAGAGATGATTAGAAGTTCCAAGGCCCAGCTAGAAATTAATCTGGCTTCAAAAGTTAAAGACTGTAAGAAAACCTTTTATAAATACATTAATNACAAACCTGATCTCTTTCTATGACTGGGTGACCCGCTTACTGGATGAAGGAAAAGCTGTGGACATTATCTATCTCAATTTTAGTAAAGCATTTGACACAGTTGCCCACAGCATTCTCCTAAAGAAATTAACTGCTCTTGGTTTAGATGGGCATACACTTCGTCGGGTTAAAAACTGGATAGGGGGCTGAGTCCAAAGAGTTGTGACCAACAGAGTTCAATCCAGTTGGCAGCCAGTCACGAGTGTTGTCCCACAAAGCTCAGTACTGGGGCACTCCTATTTAACATCTTCATCAATGATATGGACCAGGG
>VWZO01022504.1:65467-77374 GCA_013396975.1 Bucco capensis | reverse complement strand
CATCCCCTGGGCCAAATCATGGATGAAGATGTTAAACAGGAGTGGCCCCAGCACTGAGCCTTGTGGCACCCCACTCGTGACTGGCTCCAGCTGCATTGAACTCCATTGACCACAAAAAGAACACAAAGGGAAGCGTGTGGTTATGCCAAACCTCCCCCTGTGAAAAGGACCTCACGAGCAGCTCCACTCTCACACAATCACTAAGGTTGGAAGAGACCTCCAAGATCAAGTCCAACCACACCTATCACCACCATGCTACTAACCCATGGCCCTGAGTAGAGCATCTAGATGTTTCTTCAAGCCCTCCAGGGCTGGTGACTCCAGCACCTCCCCGGGCAGCCTGGGCCAAGACTTAACAACCCTTTCAGAGAAGAAATCCCTCCTGATATCCAATCTAAACCTCCCCTGCTGCAATTTGAGGCCATTTCCTCTTGTCCTCTCACTGTAAACCCAGGAGAAGAGGCCTACCCCCATCTCACTCCAACCTCCTGTCAGGTAGTTGGAGGCACTACCATGCCATTAAACCATGTCCCTAAAGTGGAACCTCTAGATGTTTCTATACTCACTGTCATGCCATTCTGTTTCCCCCAGTGGAAACCAAAGCCTCTGTTTTCAACTACTGCTTCAGGTTTATCTGTGAGGAACCCACAGCAATGTATCATGTGAATGCTACCACAAGATACAACATACTTGTGACTCCTTAGATTGCCAAATCCCTCTTGCCTTGTAACAGCTCCAATGAGAAGGGTTAGAAATCACATCAAGCATGAATTTCTCTAGAGAAGGGACCTATACTTTTCCAAACAATCCAGCTGCTAAAGGAAGACATTTTTGACATTGAGGGTGGTGAGAGCCTGGCCCAGGTTGCCCAGAGAGGTTGGAGATGTCCCATTCATCCCTGGAACCATTCCAGCTCAGGTTGGTTGGGGCTGGGAGCAACCTGCTCTAGTTGCAGATCCCTGCTCAGTGCAGATGGATTGGACTAGATCACCTGGAAAGGTCAATTCCAACCCAAACCATTCCATGTTTCTATGCATGTCTGAGCATGACCTGTGCATCCTCAAGACTTAAAGTGCAAACTTCAAAAGCCCCTTGAAGCCCAAGAGACAGATATTACTGTTGTGATCCCCGAGACCTCTCCTGAAAGCTCAGCATTAGCCAAGCTCAGCTGGATGTGTTGAGCTTTCAGGATGGATTTGTATGTTCTCTCTTCACTGCCTGTTTGTCTTACATCAGAGTCAGATTAACTCTGGGACTGACAGAGCATTTTCTATCAATGCCAATGAATTTTGGCTTGTTAGTGAACAGTGGATCTGGTCTGGCCTCTCCCATGGCTAGTTCCTTGCTCTTTGGGTTTCTCCTGCATCCCTTGAGGTCCACTTGACCCACACTTTGCTCTAGATGTCACAGTGCTTTGTGTTTCTCTGCATGCTGTTGCAGAAGCACTTAATACTGCAAAAAAGCAGACTGGCATTCAATATTTACCACTTCAGAGCAAACTACTAAAATCAAATAGTGGCATGTTTTGCAGAAGGATCTGACCAGGCTAGGTCAATGGGCCAAGGTTCCACAAGGCCAAGTGCTGGGTGCTGCACTTGGGTCACAATAACCCCAGGAATGCTCCAGGCTTGGGGCAGAGTGGCTGGAGAAGGACCTGGAAGTGTTGAATAACAACAGCTGAAGCTGAGCCAGCAGTGTCCCCAGGTGGCCAAGAAGGCTACCAGCATCCTGCCTTGGATCAGCACTAGGGTGACAGCAGGATTAGGGCAGGGATTGTCCTCCTGCACTGGGCACTGGGGAGGTCATACCTGGAATTCTGGGTTCAGTTTTGAGCTCCTCACTCCAAGAATGACACCGAGGTGCTGGAGTGTGTCTAGAGAAGGGCAAGGAAGCTGGGGAAGGGTCAGGAGCACAAATATTGTGAGGAGTTGCTGAGGGAACTCAAATACTGTGCTCAGTTGAGGCTTGCCAGGGCTCTGGACAAGCTGATCTAGTTGGGGATGTCCCTGGCCACTGCAGGGGGGTTGGACTAGATGAGCTGCAGAGGTCCCTTCCAACCCAAACCAGTCTAGGATTCTATTCTATGATTCTATTTGTAGCCTCCCACAATACACAGATGGAACCCACTCTAAAGCTTTGCTTTCCAGAGGGTTTGTAAGGTAGACTCATCACTAACCTGTGGGTTCAAGAAAGCCTGAGCTGCTGTGTGGTAAAGGTGGTGTCCCAACAGTTGTGGCCTTCTTCTCCTCCCCTTCAGCTCCATCTTTTCCTGTCTCCAGTGTCTGGGAGGAGGTTGTACTCGAGCGACCAAACCTGGAGAAGAGCATCCCGCCGAGGCCTTTGCCAATACTAGCAGCTCCTGCAGCCAGGGGAGGAAAACCAAACCCAAGGCAACCTCAAGCACAAGGTTAACTAAATCCAAGTGCACATTAAAAGTCCTTGAGGCAGCCATTCATTAGAGTTGAGTGCCAGATGAAGGAAAACACTCTTCATGCTTTTCTAAGGTGGGAAGAGTTTCTGTGAGTTCAGCGCACACTGTTTTATCATGAGACTGATCTAGCATACAAGCCAAGGCTAGAATTTGGGACCTGGAGTTAGGAAAGCAAAACTACATGAGGATACTTCTGCACCAAGAAATCTTCTATGGATATGGTGTAATTCCTCTAGGCTAACACTATGACAAAAATGCTTTATACCAATGTTAGTCTCTTCTGCACATAAGAATCCCATCGAGATGTTTATTACATGCTTTATGTTGGCATCACACTTACAGACATCTAGAGATGCTCTATCATCCTATAAAAGGACTATTTTGGGTGCTCAGGAAGAGGGGTGTGGAAATTGAGGCCAGATCTGTGATGTTTTCTCCTGACTTTGCTGCCACCTTATGGACAAGACATTCAAGTTACTGTAGCAACACAGCAAAAAAAAGCAACTTTGCTTTAAAAGACCAAAGACTTCTACTTAAGGATTTGACTGATTTGATTAGGAAGATTCCTGGCACTAGCCTTCTTCCAAATCCCACACAGAGAGCTACAGAAAAGCCTTAAGTCAACATCAACTGCAAGTGCATGCTCAAATGTAAGCTCCAGTGAAAGTGAATTTAAGCTCACTTAAACCAGGGCTTATTTGGAATCAGAAAGCCAGAAAGGGACAGACTTCAGACTAAAACAGCCTGAATATCCTATTGTGAAATCATGAGTTAAATGGAACTAGAATAGCTTACACAGAGGGAGTTTGCTCCTATTTGTCAATACCAGAAAATGCAGTCACAAACCAAGCTTTAATGAACTTTTTTTTCCCATGAAATACAGTGGTAAGATACAGGCCCAGGTTGCCCAGAGAGGTGGTGGCAGCCCCAGCCCTGGAAGCATTGCAGGCCAGGCTGGCTGGGGCTGGGAGCAAGCTGCTCTAGTGCCAGGTGTCCCTGCCCATGGACCTAGAGGAGCTGGAAAGTCCCTGCCAACCCTGACAAGTCTGTCATTCTAAATCACCAGGATGCTACCTCAAGAAGGCAGCAAGATTCTAAACTCCTTGACCTACATCCCCTCCCCACAAGCCTTGCCTCCAAACTGTCTTTTCCTCAGAGTAGATGTCAGCTGGGATTAAACCAAGCCACAGCACAAGGGCTCAACCAAGAAGCTCTGAGGTGCTTCTGGTTGCACATCAAATAAGACAACAGGAATCCTAGAATCCTAGCCTGGTTTGGGTTGGAAGGGACCTCTGGAGCTCATCTAGTCCAACCCCCCTGCAGTGGCCAGGGACATCCCCAACTAGAGCAGCTTGCCCAGAGCCCTGGCAAGCCTCACCTGCAATGCCTCCAGGGATGGCAACTCAACCACCTTCCTGGGCAACCTGGGCCAGTGTTCCACCACCCTCGTGGGGAGCAACTTCTTTCTAATGTCCAGTTTAAATCTCCTCTTCTCCAATTTAAAACCATTGCCCCTTGTCCTTTCCCTGCAGGCCTTTGCAAACAGGCCCTCTGCAGCCTTCTTGGAAGTTCCCTTTAGGTCCTGGAAGGTCACTAGTAGTTCCCCCTGAAGCCTTCTCTTCTCCAGGCTGAATGAAGCAGTAAATCTCTACAAGAAGGTCCTAGATATAAAGAAAAGGGCATAAAGATCCATTACCTAATATACTTGCTTTGCCTATATTGGTTATAGACTCTCCATAGTGACGTCGAACCATGACTGGGGAAGTGGTTGGGCTTGGTCCAGTGGAAATGCTTTCACTCTCTGTAACTGAGGTAGCTTCTTTTGTTGGGTTGAGGAAACTTGGCTTCATATGCTCATAAGGTAGAGGGTTTGCAGTGTTATACCAGTGGATCTGAACAGGGGAAATGTTGCTGTAGTGTTTCAGAATTAAAGGTTCTAATCGATAGGCCTGCAAGAGGAAATCAGAGAAGAAAAGCTTGAGTATCAAGGATGAAGGTAAAAGAAATAATCACATTTCCTTCCTATACACAGTCCTCTCCAACCACAAATCCAAAAATACCTGTAATGAGTAAAGCCTAGAAAATGATGGCATTATGTTCTGGAAGCTGCCTGGTTGCTGCACATCCCTCTGCAACACTTCTACTACACACAAGTTAATATCAACTGATGTTTGGTTATTATGCCTTTACAGAGCAAAGTTGCTATTTGAGTGTTGATGTGCTGGAGGGGAGGAAGGCTCTGCAGAAGGATTTGGACAGGATGGATTGATGGGATGAGCTTCAATAAGGCTAAGTGCTGGGTGCTGCACTTGGGTCACAATAACCCCAGGAATGCTCCAGGCTTGGGGCAGAGTGGCTGGAAAGCTGCCCAGAGGAAAAGGAGCTGGAGGTGTTGGTTGAAAACAGCTGAAGCTGAGCCAGCAGTGTGCCCAGGAGGCCAAAAAGGCCAACAGCATCCTGGCTTGGATCAGCACTAGTGTGGCAGCAGGACTAGGGCAGGGATTGTCCTCCTGGAATGGGCACTGGAGAGGACACAGCTCAAATCCTGGCTTCAGTTTTGGGCCATTCACTCCAAGTAGGACATAGAGGTGCTGGAGTGTGTCCAGAGAAGGGCAAGGAAGCTGGGGAAGGGTCTAGAGCACAAGTGTGCTGAGGAACAGATGAGGGAACTGGGGTTGTTCTATTGATGCTTTATTTCTCTTTGTTTACTTTGATGTTAAAAAAAAAGCATTCTACATGTACTTATCTTAAAACTAAGTCAAGTTACTATCTGCCTAACCAATTGCCCTAGATGTCCCTGGGAAATTCTGGGTTTGGAGTAGCTGGTGCTGAATAAGATCTTGAGATGAGTAGATGGCTTTTCTACAGTATCTTGTGAAGCCTTTTTGGAGAGCAGAAGTATCTTTGGATACCAAGTCAGTAAGTTAAAGCCAAGCTGGGATAACAAAAGTGTTATGAGTGGCAGCTGAGGGAACTGGGGTTGGTTAGGCTGGAGAAGAGGAGGCTCAGGGGAACCTTCTCACTCTCTACAACTCCCTGAAAGGAGCTTGGAGTGAGGTGAGGCTCTGTCTCCTCTCCTAGAGAGTAAGCAACAGGACAAGAGCAAATGGCCTCAAGTTGCAGCAGAGGAGGTTCAGATTAGATGTTAGGAAGAATTTCTTCACTGAGAAGCTTATCAGGCATTGGAAGAGTCTGAAATCACTGTCCCTGGAAGTGTTCAAAAAACCATGTAGATGTGGTGCTTGGGGACATGGCTTAGTGGTGAGCATGGGAGTGTTGGGTGGATAGTTGGACTCGATGATCTCAGAGATCTTTTCCAGCCCTAACAACTCTGCAATTCTACTCTATGAATTTGCCTGAAAAGAACCCCCAGAGGAATCTCAAATCTTATGCTTATTAATATGAAAAGAGAAGCAAAGTTCATGGTCTTTAAGGCAATTAAAGTTAGGAAGTCTTATTCTACAGTTACAACCCCCAAGACATCGAATGCTAATCATTAACAAACAATCCTGTGCTGGTTGGAACATGTTTGCTTTGATTCCCATGCTTTGAAGATCACACACTATTAGCACAGCTTGATGCTTAAAAAAAACCCAAACAAACAGTCCAAAGAAGCGAAAAGCTTGCATCTGCAAGCAAAACTCACCACTGGATCTGTAGGGTGAAAGATATTGAGTAAGCGGTTACAAATGGTTCTGGGCAGGATGTGGTCCTGACTGCCGCTGCTTCCCGGCCGGATACCACGCAGTGCCAAGAACACTGCTAAGGGAGACCCCATACAGAAGAAATTCTCAACCTAAAGGGGAGATATGAGCCATGTTTATAAGGATGGAAAACTGCAAAACCAAGTCAGATGTCTGAAATCACAGAACATTCATGGCTGGAAATGACCTCTCGGATCACTGAGTCCAACAAAAAAACCCCAAACCCAAAACCTAAAACTGACAAACAAACAAACAAAACCCCCAAACAACAACAAACACAAAAAACCCCAAACAAACCACCCAACCCCTGCCCTCACTAGAGCATGTCCTGGAGCACCACATCTCCATGTTTCTTAAACACCTGCAGGGATGGAGACTCAAGCACCTCCCTGGGAAGGCTGTGCCAGTGCCTCACCACTCTGTCTGGAAAGAATGTCTTCCTAATATCCAATATAACCCCACCCTGTCTCAACTCCAAACCATTCCCTCTGCTTCTGTCATTAGTTACTAAGGAGAAGAGGCCAACCCCCACCTCTCTACAAGCTCCTTTCAGGTAGTTGTAGAGGGCAATGAGGTCTCCCCTCAGCCTCCTCTTCTCCAGACTAACCATGCCCAGCTCCCTCAGCCTCTCCTCATATGGCTTGTCCTCTAAACCCCTCACAAGCTTGCTAGCTCTCCTCTGGACATGCTCCAGCATCTCAATGTCCTTCCTATCATGAGGGGCCCAGAACTGAACACAGTACTCCAGCTGAGGCCTCACAAGTGCTGAGTACAAGGGCACAATAACCTCCCTTCTCCTGCTCACCACACTATTCCTGATCCAAGCCAGGATCCTGTTGGCCTTCTTGGCCACCTGGACACACTGCTGGCTCATATTCAGCTGTCCCCCAGCATCCCCAGGTCCTTCTGTGCTGGGCAGCTTTCCAGCCACTCATCCCCAAGCCTGTAGCATTGCCTGGGGTTGTTGTGCCCAAAGAAATGAAATGAAAGAGGGTCTCCCAACACTGGAAAGACTTGAGCAAGAATCGGGAAGACATGAAAGAAATGTGAGGAGTTTGCCCAAGACTGAGCTCTGATGTCTCAAGGAAAATTCCCAAAGCTTATCCCATCTCTTTACAAGTGCTCCATGGTTTGTTTTGCTACACACACTCACTGAGGAAATACAAGTTACACTGAGTATTCAAGCCAACCTAAAGAACAGCCCAGGAGGGCTGTGGAGTCTCCTTGTCTGGAGCCATTGCAGAGCTGCCTGGACACATTGCTGTGTGAGCTGGTCTAGGTGCTCCTGCTCTGGCAGGGGGGTTGCACTAGATGAGCTTTCTAGGGTCCTTCCAACCCCTGACATACTGTGATTCTGTAATATTTGGAGTAGGGCTTGTCAGAAGTGGCATCATGGCAAGGAACCACTGCCCCAGCCCAGGCTACCAGGACTTTTCCTCTAACACTGAATAAACCTGACTTGCAACTGCTAACCCATCTGACAAAGGTCACTGAATGACTTTTGGTCACTACCAACCTGGGTTGGACTTCAACAGTCACCTAGAGGTGAATGGCTTCATAACTCATTACTAACTCTCAGGCATCATCTCCTAGAAACATCACATGTAAAACTCTGTAGTTAAAATGCAGATTAATGAATGGTTTGGGTTGGAAAGGATCTTTAAAGGCCATTTAGTCCAAATCCCTTGCAGTCAGCAGGGACATCTGGAACTAGAGCAGGTTACTCAAAGTTCCAAACTATCTGACCTTGAATGGTTCCAGGGATGGGACATCTATGACCTCTCTGAGCAACCTGGGCCAGTGTTTCATACTTTCCTAAGTCACTGCAACTTTCCCAACAGCTAATGCCCAGTTTGCAGGCCACTACAACTGAACAACTCCTAGTGTGCAGCTACTAAACCAGCAAGAGAAAATGCTGCATTCTTGCTCAGTGCACGTAGAGGACACTTGGATTCCCACATGCCTTCCCTATACATCAGCATATGGAGTGAGGGTGGGCAAAGAATGGGCCTGTTCATCTCTCAGATTCCAGCACTGCACAAAACATTCCTCCTCCTCTGACTTGGCACTGGTATCCCAGCTCTTTCCTTCCAAAAAGAATGCACAAATGCCAATTCAATGGGTAAAAAGCAGCTAAGGTCTTCAGCAAAGCAATTCCATGTCATATACTGCAAAGCACTGCTCTGTCATCTCCATTGTTCCTCTAGCCTGCTGCAAAGCTGCTCTCCCTTCTTAGAATCAAGCCTTACACAGACCCTTATAGCTCTGCAGTGTGGACAAAAAGCTTTCTCATCTTCAGATACAATAGAAACAAATATTAACTGCACAATCCTTTTAACTGAGTAAGTAACCTTTAGCTTTATCCATCTGATACTCCTGTACCCAGCACCTGGAGCACACAATTATGGTCTTTCTGCTTCAGAAAGACATCAGAAAATCACTGCCAGCTTACACTTTGCTAGCAGATGGCTTAAAAGATGTTTTGGGCAACTACAAAGCTCTCAAAAGGTAAATAGTTTTGCTAGTTATCTATTGATAAGCACAGGCTTCACAGTGTCCACAGACAGATCTCCTTTCTTCTTGAAGGTCACTGTTCTTTGTTATGTATTTTCTTACACATATGAACCTTTCAACGTGGTCTTCCAGCTCTGGAAATGCTTACAAAGATCAGGTGGCTACCAGACCAACCTTAAAGCAGTGAATGAATGCTAAAAATCCAAAGTAAACCTTCCAAAAACAAAGTCCTTTACATTGCAGCCAGTAGACTCTCAGCACAGTTGCAAAATGACTGAGGAGATGAAACCTCCTGGGAACTGAGGACTGAAATCTCTAGAAAACACTTATTCATGTGAGTGTTTCTCCTAGAAGCAGGAGTGAGGCATTTCCCAGACACTCCTGTCAGAATATAACAACAGAGAAGAAAAGGTTTAATATTCAGGCTAGCACTTTTCTCCTGGGGATGACTCATAAACAGAAGGCTTAATGAATTTATTTGTCTTTTAAGCAGAAGCTGAGCCAGAGAGTCATCCATTCAACTGCAAGACTGCAGTATTTTCAGAATTAAATAATTAAAAAGAGAGGAAAAAAAAAAAAGATAAAAGCTGAACAAACCCATAGCAGTGAGGGAGTGTAGCTCTTCTGTGCATAGGGAAGTGTTAAACCAGAAAGGAAACATCATTTCTGTTTCTGTGCTGCCTGGAGGATCCCAAAGATCCTCTCAGAGAGAGCAAACAGAGACCTCTGCACCCAGGAATGTTCTGCAGACAAAGGGGACAGAGACTTAACCCCAGGATTACATGGAGAATTGAGCTGAGCAGTTGTCTGTTGAACTATTAGGGCACATTTCTGCATTCAGTTTAAAAGCTTCCTCCTCTCAGAGCATCCCATTAAGGTCTCACAATTCATGTACATGTTGTAAATCACTAGGATCTTACAAAGAATTGGTGATCAGCATTGTCAGATGATGCTACATAGAACCCACAAGGTCAAGTACAAGCTAGAGCTTCTTCCAGAAGAGTCTCTCTGTAGCCCTGGGTGAATGAGAAGAGCTAAGGAATCCTGAAGCACTTTGTCCAGATTGAAATGAATTTCCTTTGCAGTACTAAGGAGCAACTGAGATATGTCCTGCCCTCCTTTTCCCTGCTGTGACTGAAAATCATCCTGCCACATGATTATTTTCATGCACCACAGGGTCCTAGAGAGGTATGTAAAGCACCATTCCACATCTTTTCATGTCCTTCAGCCTCTTGAGCCTTTAAGTCTGATTCCTCTTAGGTAGTTGATGGGGAGAACAGTTTGCTTCTAAGCTTTACATGCACAGTGGGGTGTTGAGTTTGCTTTTAAGCCACAGAGCTCCTACTGATTTAGCAGTTTTATGCCCTCTGAGAAGCAGAGGAAGAGAGACAAAGATACCTCACACTCTCAAACTCCCATTCTGGTAGCTAGTCTAATACATTATTAAAGTACAGGACACTCCCTATCTTCAGGTTTGGGGTTTTTATTCCTCCCAAAAGGGTCAGTCAAGCACACAGATCATTTCCTCTACCATTAAGTGAGCTGCTGTATTTCTTCTTGCACTTGCCTTGCCAAAAGCAAGCTCAACATCAAGCATGCTTAATCATCATGGAAGACTAGTGACTCTGGCTCATCTTGGGAAGCTGAATTAGCTACAGTCCATCAAAGAGGCAACACACAGACAGTGGCTAGCCTGTTTCATTACAGCTCTACATGTCTGTCTCCTTGTGTAACACAGCCTAAGGACATCAGTGACCAAAGACTCCAGTCTCCTGCATTGCACACACCAAAAGAATTTGTGGATCAAGCATTTGTGGTGACTAGAAGCTCAAAGCAGAGCTCTGGCCTGCCATGAAGAGCCAAGGTACAGGTAGTTGGTCCTTACAAAGCTCTCTCAACCAGCTAGTCACCCTCAGCAAGCTTGCAGATGAGCAATTGTCTTTCAATCATCCTGTTGAACTTTGTAGAGAGTAGGGTTAATGGTTGGACTTGATGAGCCCAAGGGTCTTTTCCAACCTGAATGATTCATGGAAAGCCTCTTTCTTTCCCTGGAATTCTGCCTCAAGGCAATGGGAGTCACTAGAGTAAAGCTTCACAGAAACAAAACACCTACCTTCCTTCCAGTAAAGGTAAGAAAAAGGATGTCCTGCAATGGAAAAGGAGCTAGCAGTAATTTAAATAGATGCAGTCCTCTTTTCCTGCTCCCTCTAAAAAGCATCTGTTCCAAAAAAACCCCACCATCTTCAGTTTAAGCACAACTGAAGGAAGAACAATTTCTCACAGAGCTGGAGGAGTATCAGCCTGACTCCAGCTGCCTTGATGGCAGAGATAATAGTGATGGAAAAGAGAAGGCTACAACAAATTGAATTATGGTTAGTTTCCTCTCTTTTTATGGCTCAAGATTGACCTTGGTGCCTGGGAGTCCTTCTGAACTTGGAAAGAAAGAAAAATAGCAAGTTAAGAAATGCTAATCTCTTCCCTTCTCATTTATCATGTCACATTTTTTATAGTTTAAGATCTCAGGATATGGCTGAGCAACTAGAAAGTGTCACCAAGAAGCTAGCAAATTGCCTTTTCCCAGTGATAAAACATCAGAGCAATTTGTAGAGCTGATTAGCAAGCAGCAGACTGAAAGTAACTTGTGCTAACTGGCAGAGCAGAAGAATTTAGAAGGAAAAAAATCCACTGCTAGAGGAAATTCAATCAGATTTGCTCTGAGATGTGACTTTCCTGAAGTAGCCTCCAAGGAAAATAGATTAGTCCAAGTAGAACTGAAATGGTTTAAGGTATACGATGAATTTAATTAGCTAAATGGCTTTTCCCTTTCCACCTTGGAAATATAGTAGTTAATATATTTACAGATACACCTCTATTTGTAATATATTTACAGATACACCTCTATTTGTAATATATTTACAGATACACACCTGTGCTAAATAAAGTTTCTTAAAATGATTATCCTATTCCATGAGAATCAGCATGGCCAAGTCAGATATGGCAATGCACTTTCTAATAACTAATGGCATGAAACAAGGCTGTGTTCTTGCACCAACTCTACTCACAATCTTTTTAGAGCATGATGCTCCAAAGGGCCATGGCAGAATTTGATGACCAGGATGGTATCTCCATTAGATATCATACTGATGGCAGCCTATTTAACCTAAGGTGTTTGCAGGCCCATACTAAGCCCATAAAGCATCTTGTCCAGGAGCTGCTTTATGCTGCTGACACTGCCCTTGTTGCCCAGACAGAAGTAGC
>VWZO01022504.1:45384-65168 GCA_013396975.1 Bucco capensis | reverse complement strand
TGGATGGAGCCCTCCCTGGAGCTGCGTTCACAAAGCCTGGCCATGACAGATACACATCTATCTGTAATATATTTAGATACATATCTATTTGTAATAAATAGTGAATTATATATCCAGTACCATGTTTATACACACACTTCAACCAATCTATTAAAACGATTCTATCATCATCTACCAACCAAGGATTCTACAATGTCTAAGGACATGGACCAAAAAACATCCAGTAAGGAGACTAACTCATCTTACAGGTGGATTAGTTACAGCAACTAGAGCATTCAGTCAAAACCTCTCAGATATACATACCTTAAATTTTAAGACAGGTGGTTTTGATATGGTGGATGCCTTTAAGCCATGTAACCTTTCTTCTATCTCTCTCAACCTAGAAAATAGAGATCTTTCTGAGATCCAATATAAAAGGGAGCCTTAACCTCTCTGATCCAAACAGGCATTCCTGTAGGCTCCAACAGTTTGTCTGCTGGGAAGAGAGAGGGATGGTGTCAGTATTTCTTGGAGGCAGTCCTAGGGATTTAAGAATCAATAGATGTGAAATCCTGCTTTTATGCCCACTGAAGGAATCAACTGAGACAGAACAGTTGCCTTACATCTGCCCACCCTCTTTCCTCAGGACTAGGTGACTCACCTACTGGTTCCCTTGGTCTTTTTGCAGCCAAATCACCTGGTTTGGTTTGGTTTTATTACAAAGAAAAACAACCAACTTCAAACTAAACCCCAAAACCAAAGCTATAAGAAACTCCATGGCTGTTCTGTATATAGTATATATAGATATAGATAGATATATAGATATAAATACAGTTCTATATAGAGAACTGTATATAGTTCTGTATTTTGGTGGACTATAAGGAGGATTTATCATTTAAAAAAGGTTGTTCTTCTGGTCTTTGCCTGAATTCAAAAGGCAGCTGCAATAGACACTCCAGGAATCCACTATGTGTTTGCCAATCTCACAACACTAGAAATCCAGAAGTGAGAGGATGTCTGCAGTGTATTTTCTATTGTTTCAGGCTGAATTGCAGTAAGATGGCTCAGGAGCCATCTCTTTCTATAATAAAGTGCCAGTGTCCAATGGTACCTTAGGATTACTGTGGATGCAACCTGAAGCACTTCAGAAGATGCCTCAGGAGCTGGAGCATGAGTGTGAAAAAGGCAATTTTTCCCTGATCATATGCTAGTGAAATGTCTGAAGGGTCAAGTTCATCACTGGAAAACTTCATTAGACTCAGAGAATGGTTTGGGCTGGAAGGGACCTTAAAGATCACTTTCTGTCATGGGTAGGGACACCTTCCACTAGAGCAGGTTGCTCAGAGTCCCATCCAACCTGGCCTTGAACACTGCCATCCATCTCTGGGCAACCTGTGCCAGTGCCTCACTACCTTCACAGTAAAGAATTTCTTCCTTATACGTCATGTAAATCTTCTATATCCAAGCTTCTAAAGTACTGCCAATACTAAGTCAGGCTTCAAAAAGGCCTCAAACATATCTGTGATCATGATTTATCCCTACTTCCCCACTGGGAAGATGGAAACACAAGCTCAAATCACCTTAACACTGTGGAGACATGATGATGATGTGCAAGGTCTCCTAACACTGAGAATCCCTAGCAAGTGTTTGTCACAGTGGACAGGGATGCTTTGCATTCCCAACAGCATTAACCTTGCTAGATGGCAGNGCTTTTTCCCCAGGGCTGTTTTCCAACACATCAGTTCCCAGGCTGGACTGATCCATGGGCTTGTTCTTTCCCACATGCAGTACTGCACACTTCCCCTTGTTAAATGTCATTCAGTCTCTCCCTGCCCATGTCTCTAGCCTGTCCAGGTCACTCTGGATGGCAGCACAGCTCCTGGTGTGCCAGCCACTGCTCCAAGCTTGGGATCATCATCTGCAGCAGAGAAGCAACCCCAGAAGACCAACCAGAGCAATTACAACATCTGTATCTACTTGGTGGAGCTCAGCTTGGAAAACTTCTCATTTTCCTCTAGAAACTTGGGAATTTCACTGCTCAGGTTGTGCTCAGTGTTACAACTCACTGCTGACCTGTCAACTGCTTTGTTGTGTTGCTCCTCAAATCACTGGAGAGCTAATAGTCTGAACCTGCTCCTGGCTCTCTAGAACTACCTGAAGGGAGGTTGTAGAGAGGCAGGGACTGCTCTGTTCTCCCTGGTGGAGAGTGATAGGCCAAGGGGAAATGGATGGAAATTGCCCCAGGGGAGGTTCAGGCTAGACATTAGGAGGAATTTCTTTCCTTTTCAGGGTTGTGAGCCATTGGCCCAGGCTGCCCAGGGAGGTGCTTGAGTGCCCATCCCTGGAGGTGTTGAAGAGCCAGGTGGATGTTGCATTGGGAGGCATCATTTAGCAGGTTGCTAGGGCTAGGCCAAAGGCTGCACTGATGATCTTCAAGGTCTTTTCCAGCTGGAACTCTTCTATGATTCTATGATTCTACCACTGCCATTCAGCTGAAGAACATCAACCACTGCAGACACTCAAAAAGCATCATCTAGGGGATGTGTTTTTTCTCCTTTAACAACCAGAAGTGGATGCATTACCTTTGTTTAGTTATGTAAAGCTCTTCAAGTAAATGTTGCTCCTCATAGCTCATCCAACGGTCTTCAAGCTCCTCCTCTTCCTTCTGCAGCAACTGTTCATAAAGCCTGACTGGGTTCCAGCCAGTCATGATGTCATAGGTGATGACACAGCCCAGAGAATGGGACACAATGGAGACTTTCCCTCCTTTCTCCTCAAACTCAGGATTTCGGGAGCAGAAGAGTGTGTAGAGCCTGTTCAGCTCCTGCTGCAGTCCTTTCACCAGCTGTTTCCAGAAGGGAAGGAAAGACAGTTTAATCTCAACATCTGGAGGTGTTTAAGGAACATAGAGATGTGGTAGTTAGGGACATGGTTGGACTTGATGATTTTAGAGGTCTCTTCCAACCTTTATTATCAACATCTTACTCCTCCTGTTCGTGGATGTTCATCTACTACACTGAGAAGCTTCTTGAGCACTTGGGCTGGGAAGATAAACTTGCTTGACTGGCACTGACTCCATGGTTCAATTCTCCCCTCCAGACCTAGCAGCAACTTGGAATCAACTCATATCTCTGCCACAAGCTTGGCACATAACCCTAGACAAGACATACTCTCTATTCTCCATCTATCCAGGTGAGCAACAGAATGGGTTGGGTTGGAAAGGACCTTTTAAGTTCATCTAGTCCAAGCTCCCTGCACTCAGCAGGGACATCTGGGTTGCTCCCAGCTCCAAACAACCTGAGCTGGAATGGTTCCAGGGATGAATGGGACATCTCCCACCTCTCTGGGCAACCTGGGCCAGGCTCTCACCCCTCTCAGCGTAAAAAAATCCCTTCTAAAAGGGTTCTAAAACTCTTCTAAATCTCTTCTCTTTCAGTTTAAAACCATCCCCCCTTGTTCCTCCCTCATTACAGGAGATTTGGGAAGATAAATGCACTAAAATGGAGATGCTTAGACACTACAGTAACAGCATAAATGGGTTCTGGGAAACATCCTCAAATTGCTTTTGGATCTTCACAAAGCATCCTTGAAGTCTTTCATTATTTTGCCCATTGCTTGGCTACAAGGAGCTGCAGCTTTCTGTCCTCCTTCCACTCCTGGACTGCACCTACTGTAGAGGAATTTCTTCCCTGCAAGGGTTGTTAAGTCTTAGCCCAGGCTGGTGATGAAGTCACCATCCCTGGAGGGGTTTAAGAAACATCTAGCTGCTCTCCTTAGGGCCATGGTTTAGTGGCATGGGAGTGACAGGTCTGCTTGGACTTGATGAGCTTAGAGATCTCTTCCAACCTTAATGATTCTGTAATTGAATCCAAAGAAATCTGGAGGAAATGAGGCTGCAAGAATAAAAAGCTTCATCTTAGACCAAACAAAGAAAATCCACAAATGAGATAGAATCAGAGTTGGAAGAGACCCATAAAGATCATCAATCATGCACAGGACAACCCCCCCAAAATCACACCATGTGTCTTAAGAGGATTATCCAAGTGCTCCCAGAATTCTGTCAGCCTTGGTGCTGTGACTAATTCCCTGGGTGCTCCATCACCCTCTGAGTGAAGAAACTCTTCCTAATATCCAACCTAACCCTTGATGCCATTCCTTTAGGTTCTGTCCCTGACCACCAGAGAGAAGACATCACCTCCTGCTTCCCCTCATCAGGAAAATATTGTTTATATTTGATATAAACAATGCTAAGATATCAGAGTTTTCTGGTTATAGGTTTCTAGGAGGGTTTGGGGAGTAAAACTAGGGATGCAACATGGTTCTCAAACATCATAAGCTAACCCTATAGTATTAGAGCAATAAATAGAATAGGTCCTATGTTAACTAAGTCTCTGAGAGGTTTATCTGCTTCAAATCCTACACTAGGCATACAACTGTTCAGATTCACAGAAAGCTGATGTTGCTTTGTTTTAAGAGAGTATTTTTTTCCCTTGAAAGCTGTGAGATTTAGGAGCTAGACAATACAGGGGAAAAAAACAACCACCCAGAAGCAGCTTTGCTTGTGAAACTCAGCATGGGAACTGAGCAATGCTCGTGGCACAGAGGAGGACAAACAAGCAATTGCAAATCATTCCCTTGTTAGCAAGAGGAAATGAAAGCTATAGAACATGTAATTTGAGGATGGTTTTTCAAGAGCCTGAATCATTACTTGACTATAAATCTGGATGGCACCAGGGCTGGCAGCATTTGAGACATGTTTTCACTGAGGGAGAATCCAAACATTGAACACTCTGCTTAAAAGCACTGTGAAAGGATTAATAAAAGCTTTGCTACAGCTTGGAGGTAAAGGTATTTTAAAGCCTTATTTTTAAGTGGTTTTGTCTGTGACACTGCTTCTTCTTGAGTTTGGCCACATGAGCAAACAGGCAGAGCTTGGAGCTGAAAAGAGAAATCAGGACTAGCTTTGGCTGGTTGGCATTTTCTCCAGGATCAAATATTTTGATTAAATCCCAAAACAAACCAGCAGAGATCTGCTGAAATCCAAGTGGTTTGGGATTCCTGCCAGGAGCTCAGTGAAATGAGAGAGAATGCTGATAGCCAGTGGTTTGTGTGGCTGCCTGCCAAAGTCCCCTTCAAGGGAGCCAACAGACATTGTCCTGCTGTTTTGGGGACCTCAGCAGGGATCCCCCCCCCTAGGCATAGAACAGAGACTTTGGATGGGGCATTGGCTTCAGGTTACAGACTAACTAGTGCAGGACTCATCCCAGCTTCCAGCATCCCTGTCAGTACAGCAGCTATCACTGCCAATGTCCTGCCCCACTTGCTCAACACCTCTGTACCCTATTCTCCTCTACCCTATTCCTGCACAGCTTATTTCCCTGGAAAAGCAGATCTCTTCCAGGAAGAGTGATATTATGTCAGCCTCCTCTACAGCCCATAGGCACAGAGTGGGTAAGTAATCTTCTGGCATCATGCTATTTCATTACAAAGGTTTTGTTCTCTTGCATAAAGCAGAATATTCTTGGGAAGTCCTGGCTGGACACTTGAGTCCAATCCTGGTTTTAACTGTTCTGCTCTTTAAAATCATGCTGTTCTTGAGGAGTTAGGCCAAAGCATGGAAAGCAACTAAGAAACTGCTCATGGATTTTGTAGAATCACAGAATTGTCAGGGTTGGAAGGGATTTTCAAGCTCCTCTAGGTCCATGGGCAGGGACACCTGGCACTAGAGCAGCTTGCTCCCAGCCCCAGCCAGCCTGGCCTGCAATGCTTCCAGGGCTGGGGCTGCCACCACCTCTCTGGGCAACCTGGCACAGTGGCTCAGCACTCTCCTGGGGAAAAACTTCCTCCTCATATCCAACCTAAATCTCCCCTCCTCAAGCTTGTGTCCATTCCCCCTAGTCCTAGCACTGCCTGACATCCTAACAAGTCCTTCCCCAGCCCTCTTGTAGCCCCTGCAGATCCTGGAAGGCCACAAGAAGGTCTCCTGGGAGCCTTCTCTTCTCTAGACTGAACAATCCTAACTCTCTCAGCCTGTCCTCAGAGGAGAGGTGCTCCAGCCTCTGAGCATCCTCATGGCTCTGCTCTGGACATCTTCCAGCCCCTCCAGCTCTTTCTTGTGCTGGGGGCTCCAGAGCTGGATGCAGTACTCCAGGTGAGGTCTCCCCAGAGTGGAGCAGAGAGGGAGAATCACCTCCCTGCCCTTGCTGGCCATGCTGCTCCTGCTGCAGCCCAGCCTAGGCTTGGCTTGCTGGGCTGCAAGGGCACACTGGTGATTCATGTTAAGCTTCTCCTCCACCATCATCCCCAAATCCTTTTCCTCAGGGCTGCTCTCAAGCCACTCACTGCCCAGCCTAGATCAGTGCTTGGAATGGTTTCTAAACTCCTAATCACTGGGTACCTAAAATTGTGGAGTGGAAGGTGTGCTGCAGGAAAGCCTCCAGATTTTCAGGCACTGGTGTGCTGCTATGAAAAAATCAGAAGCTTTTCCACCTGCAGTGAGCTCTTATTGTACCTTGCCAACAGTTCTGGATCAGTACTAAGATTAGAAACTGAACCTCTTGGTATATAGCAGAAATAAAAACAAAATGAATATGTTTTTCCTTTTAAGTCTCAGCTGAAAAAAAAACCCTGTTTGGTTAAGTAGTATATGAAATTCAGACATTTAATCCTGATTTGCTTGTTTAAGTCTTCAAAGCATACAGTATTCTAACTTGTCAAAGAAAAGCTTGGTTATAGAAGGGCTTTAGTCCAGCAAGTGTAACATGAAGTGCTTTCAAACCTCTTTTGTTAAACTTTGATATATAACCTAACACTTCACAGCCAAACACCTTCTATAAGCACCAATCATCTATTTGTTAAAATCAGTTACTTCAGTAACATCAGAAACAGAACTTCACATCAAATTTTCCTCCTCTGAACAGAGAAAGTTGAAATCAGTGGAATTAAAACCAACTTTTTAAGAGCTGGGGTTTCTTTTGTTTAATCCACAGCTTGTGGTTTTGCTCACCCAGAGCTTGCTGCCAGCTCAGTGCTCTCACTGCACTTCCATCCCATGACTTCCCAATCTAGGGAGCCCTTTCCCCATTGATTTCCCTGGTGTTTCTTGCCAATCCCAAACCTCACTGCCTGCCATCCATCCACAGGATCTGTTACTGTGTGCTTAGGAAACACCTGCTGCTTCTGCCTGAAAACAGGAAAGCAGGAATCATCCAGGATAAACACAGCAACCCAAGGGGAAGAATGGAATGCAACCTGACCAGAGTTATCTCTCTCTTTCCATCTCCCCTTTTGCCTCCTCCCTGCCAGTTCCCACCTTATATTGAGACCATTCCAAGAGCAGTTTCTCCAGCCCTCCCAGCAGGGCTGCTCTGCTTTGCTCCCTCATCCTCAGCTCTTCCAGGAGGACCATTGGAATGCAGCCTGCTGACCTGTCTGTTATTGAACATATCAGACCTCTGTAACACAGGAAACACTTATTTCTTCCAACAACAGCCACATCAAATCCCTTCCTCCCAAACTGACCTTTCTACCATAGCACTAGCTCAGCTAGCTCTGGGGTGCAGCTGATAAGTTGGAGGAGCAGGATGTCATCCAGAAGGACCTGGACAAGCTGGAGAGCTGGGCCCAGGGGAACCTCAGGAGCTTCAACAAGACCAAGTGCAGGGTCCTGCCCCTGGCTCAGAACAATCCCCACTATCAATCCAGGCTAGGGGATGAGATGATGGAGAGCAGCCCTGCAGAAAAGGCCTTGGGGTGCTGGTGGCTGAGAAGCTGCCCATGAGCAACCAGTGCACGCTGGCAGCCCAGAAGCACAATGGCATCCTGGGCTGCAGCAAGAGAAGCGTGGCCAGCAGAGCCAGAGAGGTGATTGTGCCACTGCACTCTGCTCTGCTCACACCTCCTCTGCAATACTGGGGCCAGCTCTGGAGCCCTCAACACACAAAGGCCATGGAGCTGCTGGAGCAGGTGCAGAGGAGGCCACGAGAATGCTCAGGGGCTGGAACACCTCTGCTCTGAGGACAGGCTGAGCGAGCTGGGATTGTTCAGCCTGGAGAAGAGAAGGCTTCAGGGGAACTACTAGTGACCTTCCAGGACCTAAAGGGAACTTCCAAGCAGGCTGCAGAGGGCCTGTTTGCAAAGGCCTGCAGGGAAAGGACAAGGGGCAATGGTTTGAAATTGGAGAGGAAGAGATTTAAACTGGATATTAGAAAGAAGTTGCTCCCCACGAGGGTGGTGGAACACTGGCCCAGGTTGCCCAGGGAGGTGGTTGAGTTGCCATCCCTGGAGGCATTGCAGGTGAGGCTTGCCAGGGCTCTGGGCAAGCTGCTCTAGTTGGGGATGTCCCTGGCCACTGCAGGGGGGTTGGACTAGATGAGCTTCAGAGGTTCCTTCCAACCCAAATTATTCTAGGATTCCATGATTCTATAAAGGTTGGAAAAGACCTCTGAGATCACCAAGTCCAACTATTGACCCAGCATCACCATGCCAATAAAACAATGTCATGAATTGCCATGTCTACAGGTTCTCCGAACACTTCCAGGGATGGTGACTCCACCACTTCCCTGGGCAGCTTGTGCCAATGCTTAACCACTCTTCAAGTGAAGAAATACTTTCTAATTTCCTAATGTGATTTAGGTTGGACATTAGGAACAATTTCTTCCCCCAAAGGCTTGTCAAGCCCTGGAACAGCTTACCCAAGGCAGTGCTGGAGTCACCATTCCTGGAGGGGTTGAAAAGCCATGGATATTTCATGCTGAGGGATATGGTTTAGTGGTGAGCTGGCAGTGTTGGGTTAATGGTTGGAATTAGTGATCTGAAAGGTCTTTTCCAACCTAAATTCTCTGACTCTAATACTGAAAGCAGCACAGCTACTTAAGAGAGAGCCTTTGACACAGTTTGACAGGGCAGCATTCAAGAAATAAATGCATTTTGTTCATGTTCTAAGCCTAGTTCCAAAGGGCAAGGGACAGACTTGATTTCCAGCAGTGAAACAGCTCAGCAAAGCAGGGTGACTGGAGAAAAACCACCACCAGACAAGCTCAGCAACTTCTGAAGCTCTTCTGGGAATGTCTCTCATTATTGCTTCATGAAAAGGAGATTGATTGCTAAGTTGCCTGAAGCTCCCTTTATCAGCTGAAGTTTTGCCAATAAACCTTCCATGCAGGAAACCCAAGCCCACAGCATCAAGTTGCTCAGAAGTCACCAGCTTCCATTCTGACAAACTGAGGTTAAATGCTCTGTGCCCTTCACAAACCAAAGGAGAGGCACAAAGCAAATGCTGCACATTCATGCAGAGGCAGTGTGACAGCCATGCAATTTGAGGGGAAGCCAAAAACTAGGCTGTTGACTAAGAAATGAGTTCATAGAATCATAGAAGAGTTCCAGCTGGAAGAGACCTTGGAGATCATCAGTGCAGCCTTTGGCCTAGCCCTAGCAACCTGCTAAATGATGCCTCCCAATGCAACATCCACCTGGCTCTTCAACACCTCCAGGGATGGGCACTCAAGCACCTCCCTGGGCAGCCTGGGCCAATGGCTCACAACCCTTGCAGCAAAGAAATTCCTCCTCATGTCTAGCCTGAACCTCCCCTGGGGCAATTTCCATCCATTTCCCCTCATCCTATCCCTCTCCACTAGGGAGAACAGACCAGTCCCTGCCTCTCTACAACCTCCCTTCAGGTAGTTCTAGAGAGCCAGGAGCTCTCCCCTTAATCTCCTCTTTGCCAGCCTAAACAGGCCCAGATCCCTCAGGCTTTCCTCCTCAGGCTTATGTTCTAAGCCCTTTAGCAGCTTGGGAGCCTCTGTCCCCTCTCCAGCACCTCCATGTCCCTCTTGGAGTGAGGAGCCCAAAACTGGATGCAGTACTGGAGGTGAGGCCTCCCCAAAGCTGAGCAAAGGGGCAGGATCACCTCCCTGCTCCTGCTGCCAACACTGTTCCTGCTCCAGGCCAGGATGCCATTGGCCTTCTTGTCCCCCTGGGCACACTGCTGGCTCCTGTTCAGCTGTCACTCAGCACCCCTAGGTCCCTGTGTGCCTGGCAGCTCTGCAGCCACTGCTCCCCAAGCCTAGAGCACTGCTGGGGGTTGCTATGGCCAAGGGGCAGCACCTGGCATTTGGCCTTAGTGAACTTCATGGCATTGGCCTTGGCCCAGCCATCCAGCCTCTCCAGATCCCTCTGGAAATCCTCCCTTCCCTTAAGCAGATCCACACTGGCACCCAGCTTGCTTGCTATATCACTTCCAAGAAGTAAAATACCAGCCCATTGCACTCATTCAGGAATCCTGGTGGCAAGGGTAAGACAAGACAGGAAAGGAATGAGACATGCCACTGTCACCTCAAGCAGAAGAAGGGGCTGTGGCAAGGCTGATAAGGGCAGAAGGATCATGTCTCTAATCACCTGTTGGATATTGGGGAAGGCTGAACTGCTGGATCCTGATGAGGAGCAAGTAACTGTGTAAGCAGTGACACATCCAGAGCTGTTGTCTGTCTCAGCTGCAGCCCTTTCGTGTAACCCATTAACAGCCTCTTGTGCTAAGCAGCAGAAAAACAAACCTCTACATCTCCATCACCAGCTTCCAAATCAGCTGTTCAAGTCCTCCTCTGATGCAAAAGAAGCCTCAGGAGACAGCAGCATAAATGAGCATGCAGAAGGAAGTCAGTCAGCAGTTTTCATGGTGGACAAACAGCTCCTGGAACTCACCCCAAGGAGATTCAGGCACGAGGAAGAACTTAGCATTATAGAATCACAGAATGGTTTGGCTTGGAAGGGACCTTTCAAGATCATCTAGACCAAGCCTCCTGCACTCAGCAGGGACATCTGCAACTAGAGAAGGTTGCTCAGAGCCTCAACCAACCTGACCTGGAATGGTTTCAGGGGATGAATGGGATATCTCCCACCTCTACAGACAATATGGGCCAGAGTTTCTTCCTTCTCTCTAGTCTAAATCTCTCTTTTAGTTTCAAACCATCTCCCCTTGTCCTATCACAAGAGGCCCTGCTGAAAAGTCTGTCCTCATCTTTCTTATATGCTCCTTTAAGTACTGAAAGAAGGTCTCCCTGGAGCCTTCTCTTCTCCATGCTGAATACCTCCAAACCTGATCCTCCTGCTCAGAGCAATACACATTCCAGTTCATTAAGGAGGTGATCAGCCCTTCTGCAGATGATTAGAATGAGTCTTGCAAGGTCAGACTTGTTCATCCCCTTGGGAGAAAGAGCTCCATGCCCTGCCAAGCACGATTCCTCCTTGGGCATCTCACATACCATGCCCAGAGGTCTTTTCTCTCTGCTGTCTCCACAGGACTTTCACTCACTGAACAATCTTTTCACATGAACAGCTTGAAAGCCAAGAGGAAGAAAGAAAACATAGCTACACATAAAAAGGGAGTGCAGGAAACTTGACCTCTGTACCCCTCTAGCTTGAATAGCATCACTAGTTTTGTAGGCTTCATGGGAAAGGAATCTGAAGGAGATCTGAGGAGCACTGTGTTTTGCAAGCAGCTCCCTCCAAATGTCAAGAGAACTTCAAGAGAAAAGTGCAAGCTTGTTTGAAGTTCAGCAACCAGGCAAGAAGGAGGTGTGTGAGCCAACTGGAGGTAGAAAAAGGTCCTTAAAAAAGCCAACAAAAGAGCTGCAGCTCAAAAATGGATTGTAAAGGACCAGGAAAGCAAAGACAAAGAGTGTTTGCTTCATGGGAACCAGAAGACTGTGCCAGCACACAACACAGACATAGTGAGACTTGATGACCCTCCAGAAGACAACAGTTGTCACACTCCCTGATGGCATCACTGATGGATGCCAAAAAAGTGTCACAACAACAGATGAGAGGCCAGAAGGAGACTCAGATGTGTGAACAGACAGGAATGTCTATGTGTCTTAGTGATATTACAGACAGAAGAAGGCTCTGTGGCTCTGCCCAAAGCTCTCTCAGTACTCCTCTTGCTCTTGAAAAGCTGAGTCTAAACCATTTCTAATCAAGCCACTGTGTTCAAGAGTAAGTTTAGGTTCAGGCAGCTCCAGTAACCTATCACTTTATCAAGTTGAGAGTACATTCAAGGAGAATCAAATGAATTAAGCAAGCCATGGAAGTGCTGCCAAGCAGCTCCTTGACATTAGGTTCAACAGAAGGAGCAAAAGCAGTGTTGAAATAGTCTCAGTTGTGAAGTTCTTGCTTCACATCCCTCTCCTTTTCAAACACACTCCTTTTCAGCCTTTTATTGCTGAAAGGAGTGTTGAAGTGTGTCCAAAGTAGAGTAATGAAGCTGGGGAAGGGTTTAGAGCACAAGTGTGCTGAGGAGAAGCTGAGGGAACTGGGGTTGGTTAGTCTGGAGAAGAGGAGGCTCAGGGGAGACCTTCTCACTCTCTACAACTCCCTGAGAGGAGGTTGAAGCAAGGTGGGAATTGCTCTCTTCTCCCAAGGAACAAGTGAAGGACAAAAGGAAACAGCCTCAAGTTGCACCAGGGGAGGTTTAAGTTGGATATTAGGAACAATTTCTTCCCCCAGAGAGTTGTCAAACCCTGGTCCAGGCTGCCCAAANAGGTGAGGCTTGCCAGGGCTCTGGGCAAGCTGCTCTAGTTGGGGATGTCCCTGGCCACTGCAGGGGGGTTGGACTAGATGAGCTCCAGAGCTCCCTTCCAACCCAAACCATTCTAGGATTCTATGATTCTATGACAAGGTCTTTTCCAACCTGAACATCCCAGCCTCTGGTTTCTTTGTTTCCTCTCTTTAGCTAGTGAGAAATGTTCAATATCCATCATCTTGTTTCCCTGCTCTTCAGCTAGGAGTAATCCATAAACATCTCCTCCTCATCTTCGGAGGCTACTGCAGTATTTGCACTAAATCTTTAAGAGCTCTTGGCATGACAGATGTAGATAATATTTATCCTGCACTAAAGGTATTTTTCTGCCAAGGCAGATATCAATAATTGACAGCATTATAATTAGCCTGCAAGTAAGTACAGTGAAGATCAGGCAAAAAAAGCACTTAACAACAGAAGGAAGGTGACAACCCTTCAATTTACTATGCATCAATTAGGCTTTTTAATCTGTGACAGCCATTTATTATTGAAGAAATCTGAAGCTACAGTGACCCAGATGTGAAACAAACTCATCCACTGAAGACACCAAACCCCAAGATTACATTACCAGAGATGCACTAGCAAGGTCAGAATGAAAATGGGCCATCTAGAAATAGGCACATCTGCACTAAACTATCCATTGCTTGCTTTTCCTTATTATTTTTGGCATGTGGAAAGAGAGATTCTGTTTTACATCACTGCCTAGATGAGGACCTGCACAGTACAATTCACTTTCAGCCACACACAAATGCTCTGTTGGCTGCAGATATCCTCCCCTGAACCCTGAGATCAGCCTCTCCCTGTAGGGCTGCACTGAATTATTCATCCCTGGTTGGTATTGCATGACATGTCAGAAGCTAGAGGCACTTTCTGGCTATTCTCCTACCATGCTGCAGGAGAAACAATACTTGAAATCAGAGAGGAGGTTATCCACCATGCTCCTGGAATGCTTAGCAGAGCAATCCTACATCTGAAACAGCCTCTCTGTTACCTCCTGGGAAAGGCATCTTGCTTCTAGATGTGGAGAAAAGCCTTGGAAGGAGAAAGAAACCTCCTCTCCAAGTATTATTGAGTGCTGTCAGGTGTCTAGTGGCTTTTCTAGAGGCTGAACTTGTGGTTGCATTGCTCCATTTACTTCACATGAGCACAGCAAAGTTTCATTAGTTCCTTTTGAGATCCTTTTAGGATTTCAGGGTGGAAAGCACTAGGAGTGTCCAAAGCATAAAAAGAACCAGGTCAGCATAATGAAAGAGTGAGTGGGAATACTACTTCTGAGCAATGTGTGAGAATGTGAGTACTTGAAGACAAGGCTCATTCTGAGCTGGAAGGAGCACTTGGAGCAAAGTAGACTTATTTAGGTTGGAAAAGGCCAACAAGTANCTGCCAAGCTGCTAAAGGGCTTAGAACATAAGCCTGAGGAGGAAAGCCTGAGGGATCTGTCTTTTCCAACCATAGTGATTCTATAAGGCAATGAAGCTGCTTTGGGCATATTTGCACAAGCTGCCATCCCATCTGACACAAACAAAATGACCAATGTCCACTCATTTTGCCAGAGGTATTAAGAATCTCAGCTCTATGGACTCCTACTGCTCTGAACATGAAGATATATGAAAATACCATAAAACCCCCTTTCCATTTCTAAGCTGCTGATGCAGGCCCATTTCAGATAGCCATTTCTGCTCTAAAGAAATGACACTGAGAGTTCTTTTTGCCCTTTCTCTACTCCTCTCACTCTTAAAGCTCTGTATTTTGGCTACTATGGATGACTCTTCCATACTTGCAGTGTGTTAGCATTCTTTATGCAGGGTTTTTTCAAAGGGAAACTTCACTTGCACTCCTAATTCCAGTTTTTTATTCAGCCTTTATGCCCTGCTCTAGTAAAAATGCCATGAAAACACACTTACTTCATCTCTGTAAAGAGGACTTGTATAGTACATGATATCCATGGCACTGCTGTTGAGCATATCCCTCAAACCTCTCACTTTATCTGGAGTAATGGAGTCCACAGTGTCTGGGAATATAAAAGAGACACACAGGAGAATGAAAAAAACTTGAGAACAGGGTAGGAAATTTTGGGGGACAATTTTTCAGGCTAAAGAGCAACAAAAGAACTAAGTGAGTTCTGTACCTCCATCAAGGGTGAGTTTTGATCTCCATTCCACTGGGAGAAATTCAACATGTGTTGCAAGATTGGAGAAATATTTTTCTTCTATTTTTCTTGCAGTATCTCTCATCCTATAGAAAGAAAAAAAAGAACAGAATATATTTACTGTAAAGATGGCTGTTGGTGCTCTTAGCAACTAAAACCACTGCATCCAGTTATAATACACTTCTCACATGTCTCCTGTTCAATATATGCTCTCTGCTTTTGTTATCAAGTACTTCAATCCTCATATAATGAAAAATATAATGCTTTACATGCTCAAAAGAAAAGAGTTTTTTAAACTTTAAATGTATTATACAATTGGCTGAACACAAACCACCTAAATTCAGTTGAAAGATATGTTTAACTCTGGTAGAATGTGACTAGAAATGAAGAATTTTCCCACTGGCTTCAAGTCTTGAATCCACTTATATATCAAGAATTTAGGCCAGCATGTAAAGGAAGATCATTTGGTGCTTTTAAGCATGATGAAAACTATTCCAAATAGTGCTTGAAAAGCCAGAATTTGAATGTCACATATCAAATTGGAATGCTTGAGAGCTCTCAGAGTGAGAAACAGGAATATTTATTAGCATTTGAGCTTGCAGTAGCAGATGAGCAGGGTAATTGTCCTTTGAGAAGACCTTTCCTCTTTAATGCATAGCTGATAGATGAACATTGATGCACCTCTTTGAAGGCATGTGAGGAACTTTAGAGGATATCTGACTCTCTTTTATGGGGGAAAAGATGAATAACAGTTATGTTCTTTCCTTTTAAAAGTGCTACTTTACTAGTGGTGTGTGAAAGACTGAGCAGCAAAAAGAGAAAATACTAGTGGTGTGTGAAAGACTGAGCAGCAAAACAGGAAAACCAGCAAGAAATCACACAAGTTAGTAAAACAACCCAAACATTCAGTCACCAGACTGAGAAAATGTTCTATTTTCCTTTCTTTCCTTTACATGAATCTTGGTTCCCAATGGAATGAATAGTTTTGAACATGACAAACTAAATCTGACCAAGCAGAGTGTAATATAACCTAAAATATTAGGACATAAAGTACTTAGAGAGGTGGTTTTTTTGCCATCAGGTGCAGTATTCTGATGGATTTCTGATAAGGTACAGAGGGGAAAGGAGGAGGAAAGGAGGAGGAAATGAGGAAAGAAAGAGAGAAGGAAAGAGAGAAGGAAAGAGAGAAGGAAAGAGAGAAGGAAAGAGAGAAGGAAAGAGAGAAGGAAAGAGAGAAGGAAAGAGAGAAGGAAAGAGAGAAGGAAAGAGAGAAGGAAAGAGAGAAGGAAAGAGAGAAGGAAAGAGAGAAGGAAAGAGAGAAGGAAAGAGAGAAGGAAAGAGAGAAGGAAAGAGAGAAGGAAAGAGAGAAGGAAAGAGAGAAAGAGAGAAGGAAAGAGAGAAAGAGAAAGAGAGAAAGAGAGAGAGGAAGAGAGAGAGAAAGAGAGAGAGAAAGAGAGAATGAGAGAGAGAATGAGAGAAAGAGAGAAAGCAAGAGAAGCCAGAGGGGAAAGAAAGCAAGAGAAGCCAGAGGGGAAAGAAAGCAAGAGAAGCCAGAGGGGAAGGAAAGAGAGAAAGAGAAGCCAGAGGGGAAAGAAAGCAAGAGAAGCCAGAGGGGAAGGAAAGAGAGAAAGAGAAGCCAGAGAGGAACAAAAGCAAGCAAGAGAAGCCAGAGGGGAAGATCCTTTACACACTTTCTTCCAAAGCAGTTACTGACCAAACAGCCAAGAAACTCAACTGCTCAGCATCTCTGTTTTGAAAGCCTGGTTTGATTGCACTCCTAATCTCCTAGTCTCCAGTCCAACTAGATGGCAAAGATTCAAGTAAAGCAGACTTTTCTTTCCATGGTGATGCAAAACAAGCTATTCAGCAAAAGGATCTGCTTAAATTAGGGTTGATTTAAGGCCTGAGCTGACCTAGCCTTGCAAAGCACAAAACAACTCTCCCTACCACCACCCAACAGAATAAGGACACTCATTTGTAAACTGATGGAATCATCAGTAAATACATTCACATGCCTGGAGTCCTTGAGCAACCAAAAGAAAAGAGGAACATGCCTGGCTGAATCAAATCACAAATGGAGAGACCTAAAATCTCATTGCAAAGGCTACAACCAACCTGACCTGGAATGGTTCCAGGGACTTGGGACATCTCCCACCTCTCTGGATAACCTGGGACAGTGTTTTACCACCATCAGCATTAAAAAAAACAACCCCTTCTTCCTTCTATCCAATCTAAATCTCCCTCTTCTAGTTTCAAACCATCACCCCTTGTCCTGTCACAAGAGGCCCTGCTAAAAAGTCTGTCCTCCCCATTCAAAAGCACTTGGGTACATTAGAAAACTAAACCCCTAACTCTGTGCATCTAGTAAAAATGCACAAAAGCTATTTCAACATTTTGTTGTTGTTGTTTGATGTTCTAAATTCTAAAGAAAACTGTGGTATAATTGCCAAGCAATATGGTTGTGCTCACATAGAAAAGCCCAGCACACATAGCTGGTATCCAGATGCCTATCTGTTCTGCTATAAAGATGTTTGGGGTTTGTTTGTTCCTCCTTCTGTTTGCTTTAAAATATCTATTTTGAGCTATTTTCTTAGATAGCAAATTCCTCTCCTCATCTCCTAAATCACACCAACTCAACCAATAAATCCACACCTAAACAGGCTGAGAATCCCTCTTTAATATAAATGGATGTTGAAATACTGGCCCCAAAGCAACAATTACTTAATGTATACATCTAACACATGATAACTAAAATTTATGCTATTTCTAAGGTAAAAAAAAAACCAACCTCCCCTCAGGTGCAGATGCACCACATACCTTAGAAAGCATTTTGACATATTGCTCTTTTCCAGGCAAGAAGTAATGGCCTGAAAATGCTTCGAGGCTCAGCATAAATAAAATGTGCTTGGTTGCCTTTCTCTGATTGAAACAATAAATAATCAACTTGTCTTTTCACAGGTACACAGCCTTGCTTGAGCAAGTACATTCTGGAGGTATATTAGCATATTTTCCATCATGGCTGTGTTTGCTACTAATTATACTCTTGTGAAGCATTTACAAACAGTACATTAAGAACTGGAGGGCTACAAACAAGTTTGCTTCAGCTACTTTCACCAATTTCATTAAATGACCTTGACAGCTGGGAACAGAGCAAAATGCCTGAAGGCTTGAAGATGTTACTCATTTTATTCCCCAAGTCATTTCTGCAGACTCTTTTCAGTCAGAAGATGCATAAATAAGAAGAAGGGAATGGTTTTTAATTTAGAAAACATTACACCAGTCAACTTCTTCCTTTGAAGTAAGATTTCAGAGACAGNCTCAGAGCAGAGGTGTTGCAGCCCCTGAGCATTCTCGTGGCCTCCTCTGCACCTGCTCCAGCAGCTCCATGGCCTTTGTGTGTTGAGGGCTCCAAATCTGGCTACTGCCTGTAAAACTGTGTGGATCCATTCCTGGATTTTAGTCACAACATGGTAAATCATGCTCTAAAGCATTGCCCAACTGCTTTCAGCAGCCTGGAGTTTACAGACTGGTAGATGTTGGAAGGGATCACTGGGGATCATCTAGTCCAACCCTTCTGCTAAAGCAGGGTCACCCACAGCAGCTTGCCCAGGATCACATCTAGGTGGGATTGGAATCTCTCCACACAAGGAGACTCCACAAGCTCTTTGTCCTCCTGTTCAGATTGAACCTCCTGGCTTGCAGTGTGTGCCCATTGCCCCTTGGGCTGGCCCTGGGCACCCCTGAGCAGAGTGTGGCCCCAGCCTCTTGCCCCCTGCCCCCTTCAGCTCTTGCTCAGCATGGAGCAGCTCCCCTCTGGCTCTGCTCTGCTCCAGCCTCAGCATTGCCAGGGCTCTCAGCCTTTCCTCCTGCCACACATGCTCCAGTGCCCTCAGCATCTTTGGAGCCTCTGCTGGACTCTCTCCAGTAGTTCCTTGTCTCTCTTGAAACAGAACACAGCACTCACTGCCTCTCTGAGGAAATAATACCATGAGTTATTGAGGAAACAGAGGGCTGGCTTGAGCTAAATATGGTAAGCCAAAGTGAGAGCAGCAGGCATGAGTAATAAAAATGGAGATCTGCTCAAGCTAAAGGAAATGAAAAGCAGGCTGTTTTCAAAAGCTTAGCTGCATCACAGAAATGCAAACTTGTCTTACTCAAGGCAGATTTCAAAGAGCAACTGGAAGACTTAAGTCTTCTTCTGCCACTATGCTTCAGGGATTCAGAGGCTCATTGAATGGTTTGAGTTGGAAGGGGCCTTAAAGATCATTTAGTTCCAACACCCTTACCATAGGAAGGGACATCATCTGCTAGACCAGGACCAGACACATTAAGATCACTGCTCTAGGCCATATGCCTCCTATTGCTTCAGGAGAAAGATGGAAATTCTAGCTGGCAAACAAAGGAATCACAGACTGGTTTGGGTTGGAAGAGACCTTAAAGGTCATCTAGTCCAATCCCCCTATACTCAGCAAATACATCTGCAAGTGGAGCAGTTTGCTCAAAGCTCCACACAACTTGACCTGGAATAGTTCTAGGGTTGGGGCATCTAGCAACCTCTCAGAGCAACCTGGCTTCATCATCCTCAGACTAACAAATTTCTTCCTTATATCTAATCTAAATGTCTCCTTTTCAGTTTAAAGCCATCAGCCCTTGTCCTCATCTTTCTTATAAACCCCACTGAAGCACTGAAAGGTCACAAGAAGGTCTCCCTGGAGCTTTGTCTTAGATGTTTAGGACAACTAAGTGCTGAGTAGGCAGTTAGAGCTTCCATCCAACATGCAGTCATATACACAAAACAAGCTCTTAATGAAAGTATTGGATGCCCTAACTATCACCTTTTACCTTTGGGGCTGAACTTCTCTTTTAGCTTGCAAAATAAACTCAAGTTGAAACCTGTGAAGATTATTTTGGCCATTGGGATAGTTAATAGCAGAAGAACATACAATTATTAGCAGCACCTGAGAATGGAAATTAAGCATGTAATATGTATTTCATACAATACAAACATTTAAATGGTAAATAAGCAAAATAGAAAAATAATATAGTTATTTATATCAATAAATATATAAAATATATATATTTATA
>VWZO01022504.1:13291-45148 GCA_013396975.1 Bucco capensis | reverse complement strand
TATAATTATTATAAATAATATAATATATGTCTATATTATATGTTAGATTATATATTATAAATATATAATTATGTTATATAAATATATAATATACTATATAATACATATATACTATAGTATATATTATAATATATATAATATATATAATATATATTTCTATATTATATTATATATATTATATAATGTATCATTTATATAAATATTAATATAAATAAAAATAAATAAAAATAAGTAATAAATAGAAATATTTATTTACAATAAATATTATGGTAAGTAAGCTAAATATAAATAATTCTATATTCTTTATAATATTATAAATAAATTTCAATAAATAAGCCCCTATTTCATGCACTGAAAGGCCTTTGAGAGGCTCTGCTTGTGTACTACTGGAAATACACCAGAACAGCTCTTCTGAGGTAATTATTAGAATGATAATCCACCATTAAAATTCTTCCTAATGAGATTTGCAATAAAAAGGTAATTGTTGCTCGTGGAACACCAAGATGATGTTGGTTGTGCAGGCAGCAGTGTTTTTGTGCTAGGAGCAAAAATGCTTTTCAAGTCCCAACAGGAGATGTAGGCAGAGGCAGCCAGATAGCAAGCAGCTTGAGGGGAAGAGCAGCCTACAAGTGGCACAACATTACAGCTCTGCTGGAAACACACAGAACAGTTATTTCATTCCATTTTTGAAGCCTAGGAGCTGATGAAATGGAGTGAGTCAGACTCAAGGTCTGACCTTTACCTAAGTCAGGTAAAACAACAGGATTAATTTGTCTTTTAAAGGAAGCTAGACAGTAAGATCCCTAAATTCTATTTATTATGTATAAGGATACCTCTTCCCCCATCCCAGTCTAGACACACAAGTTCCAGAGATTAGGCTTTAGTGAAAAAATATTCCAAATAACAATATATCCCCAAATCATTTAAGATAACACTGTACCTTATCAGAAACCTGTCAGAATGATGGCAAAAAAACCCACCTCTCTAAGTACTTTATGTCCTAATATTTTAGGTTATATTACACAGAAATACAGAATATCATAAAATCACAGAAAGGTTTGGGTTGGAAAGGACCTTTCAAGGTCATCTAGTCCAACCCTTCTGCACTCAGCAGGAACATCTGCAACTAGAGCAGCTTGCTCACAGCTCCAACCAACCTGAGCTGGGATGGTTCCAGGGATGAATGGGACATCTCCCACCTCTCTGGGCAACCTGGGCCAGGCTCTCACCAGCCTCAGCATCAAAAACTTCTTCCTTCTATCTAGTCTGAATCTCCCTCTTTTAGTTTCAAACCATCACCCTTTGTCCTGTCCCAACAGCTCCTGCTAAAATGTCTCTTCCCCATCTTTCTGATAGCTCCCTTTAAGTCCTGAAAGGCTGTGGTAAGGTGTCCCTGGAGCTTTCTCTTCTCCAGGCTGAACAAGCCCAACTCTCTCAGCCTGGCCTCACAGCAGAGAGCTTCCAGCCTCACATCATCTCTGTGTCCTCCTCTGGATGTTCTCCAGCAGCTCCATGTGTGTGCTGAGCACTCCAGAGCTGAACCCAGCCCTGCAGGTGAGGTCTCCCCAGAGCAGAGCAGAGAAGCAGAATCCCCTCCCTGCCCTGCTGGCCACACTGCTTTGGATGCAGCTCAGGACACAGTTAGCTTCTTGGCTATGAGCACACATTGCTGGGTCATGTCCAGCTTTTCACCCATCAGTACTCCCAAGTCCTTCTCCTCAGGGCTGCTCTCCATGCCCTCATCTCCCAGCCTGTGCTGATACTGAGGATTGCCCTGACCCAGGTGCAGGACCTTGCACTTGGCCTTGTTGAAGTTCAAGATGTTGCCACAGGCCCATTTCTCTGCCTTGTTTAAGTCCCTCTGGATTTAAGAAAGAAGCAATATTATCTCCTTCTTTAGCTAACCATCCCCTAGGCTCACCAGATGTTATTCTGTGCACGTTAGGTCAGCTGAATCACAGTTCCAGCCTGGAGGAGGGTAAGAGTTTCTTCCCAGATGAGTTCTGCACTTAATATCAGCACTGACAGGAGCAGCTTGTTGTACCAGCTGCTGTGCTACATTTAGATAATAAATGTGTTTAACTACACTGTGAAGAGACAAAATCATGGCAAATCTACCAAAGACCTGCTCAGTCAAACATCAATAAAATGCATCTCTTCCATTTACCTACTCACAGGACACCAGGCAACTACAAGGTCTAACAACATTAATGATTAGACTGAACTCCATTCCCTAATGAAATTAGTGCATATAGAATGTTAAATTAGCCTGGAAGAAGAGTTCTGTTTTCACCTCTGCAATCAACAGGATCTGCCTAATTGATGCAGATGCATCACATGAGCTGCACCAATATCTTCTTGAGGTGGCAAGCTGAGGACAGAGTGTATCAAATGCTCTAGCAAGAAGACAAGAGGAAACAGCATCAAGTTGCACCAGGGAAGGCTGAGGTTGAGAGGAATAATTTCTTCCCCAAAAGGGTTGTCAAGCCCTGGAAGAGGCTGCCCAGGGAAGTGCTGGAGTCCGCATCCCTGGAGGGATTTAACAGACAGTTAGATGTGGTACTGAGGGACATGGTTTAGAGATGACTTGGCAATGCTGGGTTAATGCTTACACTCAATGATCTGAAAGGTGTTTTCCAACCTAAATGATTCTAAGTTAGACATTTAGCACGGCTGCAACTCCAGGTTTCTGAATTCTTTTGTCCTTAGCTTCTGCTTTGTAGTGTGAATANGGAGCATGTGCCCTAGGAGGACAGGCTGAGAGAGCTGGGTCTCTGCAGCCTGGACAAGAGGAGACTGAGAGGAGACCTCAGCAATGCTTAGAAATATGGGAAGGGTGAGTGTGAGGAGGAGAGAGCCAGGCTCTGCTCCATGGCATCCAATGGTAGGACAAGAGGCAATGGGAGCAAGTTGGAGCACAGGAGGTTTAGTATTAAGCTGAGGAGAAACTTGTTTGCAGTTCAGGTGCCAGAGCACTGGCCCAGGCTGCCCAGGAGCCTGTGGAGTCTCCTTGTCTGGAGCCATTGCAGAGCTGCCTGGACACATTGCTGTGTGAGCTGGTCTAGGTGCTCCTGCTCTGGCAGGGGGGTTGCACTAGATGAGCTTTCTAGGGCCCTGCCAACCCCTAACATTCTGTGATTGTTTAAAGAAGGAATGGCAATGTAGGGCAGTGCTGCTGAGCCATCAGTGTGGTGTGGATCATCATGTCAGCAGGCTCTTGTGCTCCTTTAGCTTGTCATTCCTCTCCAGTGTCCTCTGGTGTGACAGAGGAGACCTCTTGATTTCACCACTGTATCATTTATCATCTGAAAGCTATCACCTGCTGCTCCCAACTCCCCTTGTTCTGGCACTTCACTGCTCTTTCCTTTGTGTTGCTGAAGAGCAAACAATCAACACCAAAGAGGATCCAGAGAACCTTGATAAAAAGCTGAAGTTAGCAAATCAAATAAATGTGAAAACCTACATTTTTGTAGGATGCAATCCCACTGGAAATGCAAATACCCTAAGTAGAACTGGCAATTTGAACAGTCAGGAGAAATACTACTTTGGAATTATTAAGGTTTTCAGCTTTTTCTTTCTCCTTACCCCATAAGAAGTCTTGCTTTCACTGGCAGACTATTACTGTGAAATCTTCTCTCTAAAAAGGAAACAAAACTTGCTGTGCTTCACTAAATCTCACTAATATCCTCAAGAAACATCACACAGTATTGCCTAACCTTTTATAATCCTAATTACTGGCATCAATTGTGTATTTTGTGCGAATGAAAGGATCATTTTAGATTGAAAGTTTGGGGTTTTTTTTTTTCTTTTCAGCTTAAAACTTCTCAGTGAGGAGCATCCCATATGTTCTAGGAAGAGATTTTAGAGGCAATGTCTGCCAGGCCAGCACAATGGCAGCTTTCACAAGCTATGCTAGCACTTTCTGTTAGCACCTTCAGCTGTGATATATGTCTGTCATTTTATTGAATTATTTGGGGTTTTTATACAGTCTTTTGCATGAGGGCCACAGCGAGTCAAATGCTGGGGGGAAAAAAGGAGAAGATGGATAAGGAGAAATTCTTTTTTTTGACCATTCACAGTATCACAGTATAGATTAGGGGTTGGCAGGGCCCTAGAAAGCTCATCTAGTGCAACCCCCCTGCCAGAGCAGGAGCACCTAGACCAGCTCACACAGCAATGTGTCCAGGCAGCTCTGCAATGGCTCCAGACAAGGAGACTCCACAGGGGCCTGGGCAGCCTGGGCCAGTGCTCTGGCACCTGAACTGCAAACAAGTTTCTCCTCAGCTTAATACTAAACCTCCTGTGCTCCAACTTGCTCCCATTGCCTCTTGTCCTACCATTGGATGCCATGGAGCAGAGCCTGGCTCTCTCCTCCTCACACTCACCCTTCCCATATTTCTAACCACACTTCTTAAGTTTGGCTATGAGGATACCATGGGAGACAGGTAAAGAAAGGGAGAATCACAAAGCTTTTACCACCAAATCAGCAATCCCATGCTGTCACTGGGTAGGTGTCACAGCTTTGATGGAACATGGAGCTATTTGGGACACACACACACTAAACCATCTGTGCAACACAGATCTGCAGTTAACACTTCTTCAGCCTCTTCTTTCAGCTAGTGCAGCATTGCTTAACACCACCTTGTCCCCCATCATGCTGTCATCATCAGGACTTCACAATTTCTTCTAAAATTCAAAGATCTTTTCAGGTAGAACATTCTCAACACCTCAGGAGTTTCTTCCAACCCAAACTAGTCTATGGTTCTATGGTATGATACTGGCACAGGTTGCCCAGAGAGTTTGTGGATGCCTCATGCCTGGAAGTACTCAGGGCCAGGCTGTCTGAGGCTGTGAGCAATCTGATCTAGTTGAAGATGCCCCTGATCACTGCAGGGGAGTTGGACTAGGTGACCTTTAAAGGTCCCTTCCAACCCAAACCATTCTTTCATTCTATGATTCCCACTAGCTCCCCATTCCCCTTCTTATCATAGAATCCTGGAATGGTTTGGGTTGGAAGGGACCTCTGGAGCTCATCTAGTCCAACCCCCCTGCAGTGGCCAGGGACATCCCCAACTAGAGCAGCTTGCCCAGAGCCCTGGCAAGCCTCACCTGCAATGCCTCCAGGGATGGGAACTCAACCACCTCCCTGGGCAACCTGGGCCAGTGTTCCACCACCCTCGTGGGGAGCAACTTCTTTCTAATGTCCAGTTGAAATCTCCTCTTCTCCAATTTAAAACCATTGCCCCTTGTCCTTTCCCTGCAGGCCTTTGCAAACAGGCCCTCTGCAGCCTGCTTGGAAGTTCCCTTTAGGTCCTGGAAGGTCACTAGTAGTTCCCCTGAAGCCTTCTCTTCTCCAGGCTGAACAATGCCAGCTCCCTCAGCCTGTCCTCAGAGCAGAGGTGTTGCAGCCCCTGAGCATTCTCGTGGCCTCCTCTGCACCTGCTCCAGCAGCTCCATGGCCTTTGTGTGTTGAGGGCTCCAGAACTGGACCCAGTATTGCAGAGGAGGTGTGAGCAGAGCAGAGTGCAGTGGCACAATCACCTCTCTGGCTCTGCTGGCCACGCTTCTCTTGCTGCAGCCCAGGATGCCATTGTGCTTCTGGGCTGCCAGCGTGCACTGGTTGCTCATGGGCAGCTTCTCAGCCACCAGCACCCCAAGGCCTTTTCTGCAGGGCTGCTCTCCATCATCTCATCCCCCAGCCTGGATTGATAGTGGGGATTGTTCTGACCCAGGATGCACTTCCCACTTTCCACTTGCCCACTATTCTGACAACCAGCAGGAACGACAGTGATTTCCCCTTGATTTGGCCCAAATGAACAATCTCTGCCCACTCAGCAAAGTCACTGACCACAGCTGCAAGAAATTCAGGGGCCAGCCCCTTAAAAGTATCTTTGCTCTTCTGGCTTGCAGCTGCTCTCACTAAGTGCACACATCCAAATTAAGACAGAAAGTACTGTACACACAATAGAAAGACTAATGCCTCAGAAGAAAAGGAGCAGAAAGAAACAGGACCCAAGGGTCTGCTGTCATTTAGAACATCAGCCTTAGAGTCAAGCTAGAATTGGTACTGCAAACATTCCACAAGCACTCACATAGCTGTATTTTTGATGATCCTTCCTTGGTCCATTTTCTGCCCAATGCCATGCACAACAAACACAATGTGACTAGTTTGTGGTGGCTTGTCTTCTAAGGTAGCTTCTTCTACATAGCCTCTGTGTAGCCTTGTCCCACTACTTGAAGCTGTAGAGAAAACAGGAGCCTAGATCAGTTATGTTCTATGTCTTACATCTTGGCAGAAGCTTGACTTTTCTCACACCAAGACATTCAAGTATATTGAAAATAAAGATTATACAGAGAGGAATGGCATAGATTTGTTTAAAATAGCTGCAATTTTAAGACTCCTGAGAGATTTCAGCAACAAGGTGCTATTAATTCTATCAGCCAATGCATTACTAGGCTATGTCTACTGGAAAGAGAATTGAATTCAGGGATGGTTTGAAAAATCAACTATTTAGACAGCAGTTGCCTAATTGTCCATTCATTTTTACAACACAATATGCTGCTTCTGCTTATTTCAATCACTAAACTTCCTTTTATCTCCACTAGCATCCCACAGCATGGAAGGATAAGGGCAATGATCTAACCACCCAACTCCTAAGTGTTGTCACCCTCTCTGACCCAATGAAGAGAGCTGGTTGAAAAAGCTGGTTGATGGGGCAAACTTATGGTTTATTTCCAGCTGATCCAACCTCCAATTTCTCCAGTTCTTTGGCCAAACCAAAAACCAATTTACCCAGGGGAAAGCTGGGTATTCTCCTCAGATGCTTGAGAAAGCCACAGGCACAGCATGTCTCCATCCCCCTCTAGTGACAGACCCATTAGAGGAGCACAGAACCCCTTCAGAGGGAGGCACCATCATTCCCAGCCACAAAAAGGGATCAAAACCCAACTTGTTTTAGTTTTGAAGAGGACAAAACCACTACAAAAATGCTAAAGGCAGTTTTCACATCCATTTTTTTTTTTGGTTACCAAATAGGCTTCTATTTGATATTTCTCTCCTTAGATTATTTAGGGCAGAACTTATTTCTTACATTTATTACTAATCCAAATCATGTTCTGAATACAGAATACTTCATTTCTTCTTGAACTGAAGCATTGAATTATATTCATTTTGGGCAAACATTAATTAAAGTATCCACCCAGGAGCCCTGTGAGGTAAGAGGAGATTAATTACAGGACAGAGGCATGGAGATGAAAGCTAAATCTATGACCTGATCTTGCCTTTTTAGAAATCAAGGAATAAAACATGTTCTTGGTTTTGTGGTTGTCCAGCAGTGCATAGAAAACACCATCACAGAGAGGACAAGTTCCAGTTTTCTAGGCTAGCAATAATCTGCTTTTTGCTTGTGAGAGATCATCCTCTCTTCCAACCATCTCAGCCTTTATGAGTGGTAGTTTTGAGCTACTGGAAGCAATTTCTGTCTAAATGTTTCACCTCTCACTTCCAACATCTGCTTAAATGAGTGGAACAAAAAGGAAGGTGTGAGCATGGATTTAAGGGATGCATCCCAGCATGCAAAGACACAGCAGTGAAGTTAAGGTTGGAAAGGAAACTCCTTCTGATATTCTAGCTGTAAAACTCTGCCATTGTCACCTTTTCACCTGCTTATTATGTAATGCTGTATCCAAAGGAAGAAAATATGTAATACTAATGAGTTACAGCCTATTCACATCTAAATATAAACATTTACAACCACCCAAGGACCCTGACACACTGCAATGGGCTAAGTCACCTGTGAAAACTTCAAACTTATCATCTCCTTTCTAGCTTTAAAGTAACATACAGGTATTGATAATATTCTTGACAAGCTCTGAGCAAAGATTACCTTTGGAAAAGCCCAACTTTTGGGTCACAGTTCTTGCAATTTTAGAGGTGGTTGCATCACTGTAAAGATAAACTTCATCCACACTGTGCCAGTCCACGTGGTTGCGGCTCAACTTGAGACTATGAATAGCTGCAGCAAAAAAGGAACAACATTTCATTTAGGGGGGAAAAAAAAACCCCAAACCTCTTCAAACAGAGAGAGAAAAGAGTCATTTACACACAGGTTAAAAGCTAGAGCTCCATTATAGCTAAATCTGTATTAGTTCTTACCTGGAAAAGATCTTACATGTAAGATTCATCTAGCCCAGAACAAGCAACAGATCAACTCTGAGGTTGTTTCACATCATTCATCTCCCATCCTCATTTTAGGATGGTAAAGCACCAGTTTGGAGATCACCTCTGAGGTTATTTCACATCATTCTCCTCCCATCCTTACTCAAGTCATGCTTGGTCACTTCCTTCCCATAATCAGACCTTGGTCACTTGGGTAGACAGAGTCAATGGCTTTAGTGACAGAAGAGATTTAGACTGGACAGAAGGAAGACATTTTTCACACTGAGGGTGGTGAGACACTGTCCCAGGTTGAAGAGGGATATATCCCATCCCTGGAACCATTCCAGGTGAGGTTGGTTGGGGCTCTGAGCAACCTGCTCTAGTTGGAGATGTCCCTGCTGACTTCAGGGGGTTGGACTAGATGATCTTGGAAGGTCCCTTCCCACCTAAACCAGTCTGAGTCTGTGTCCAAAACAATCCCTTAGCTGAAAGCATAAAATAGGGGGAGGCAGGGCAATGTCTCCTGAAGCATACAGCTTGGTGTGATGACCAGGTTGGTTGCCCCAGGCACTCTCAGCACTAGAAGAAGAGCAATTTCACTGCTATCTCCTCTCTCCTGGCTCCATACAGTGAGATCTTGGTTTTGCCTGTCCTCTGCAGTCAGGCTTTCAAGGCTCCATTACTAGAAGGCCTCCACTGCATTTAGAATCATAGAATCCTAGGACAGTTCCAGCTGGAAGAGACCTTGAAGATCATCAGTGCAGCCTTTGGCCTAGCCCTAGCAACCTGCTAAATGATGCCTCCCAATGCAACATCCACCTGGCTCTTCAACACCTCCAGGGATGGGGACTCAAGCACCTCCCTGGGCAGCCTGGGCCAATGGCTCACAACCNGTGTGCCTGGCAGCTCTCCAGTTTCTTTCCTTTCAGAAACATCTAGGAGCTGGCAATGCAGTTCAATGAGAAAGCCTCTGAATGAGTCATTTCTGGCACAGAACAGAATCTAAACTCTTTCAAAAGCTCCAGTAGTTGTTCTTTTAGGTGCACTTCTTGTGTATTCCAGATTTGGAACTGATGGAGCTCTGGGACCAACCTCATGACACACATTGCCTGATTGTTGGCATTAAACACAGCAGGCATGTTAGACTGCAGATGAGAATCTCTCATCCTAAGGCTTACAGCTTGCATGAGCAAAGTAGGACCACAGCTCTATCACTAGTCCTTTGGATTTCACCTAAAGTGAGATGAGACCCAAGCAGCAGATTCCCAAAACATGGGATATGCAACATTTGGAGAGCTGACAACAGCAATAGCCCTGTGCCAAACATAAAAAAGGAGTATTATTTAACTGTCATCAGCCTTGCTAAAAAGTTCAAAGTCGTGGAAAACACCCAGAGGGGTTGTTTTGGGTATGTTGGTTTGGTTTTTTTTCCCATAACAAGAAGAGCTCTAACCTGTCTCCTACTTGAAGGCACTCAAATGAATTTTTTATACTCTCCTAAAAACATTCAGAGACAGCCTGAGCCCATCATGATTTCCAGCCACAGAATCCTAGACTTGTGAGGGTTGGCAGGGACCTTCCAGCTCCTCTAGGTCCATGGGCAGGGACACCTGGCACTAGAGCAGCTTGCTCCCAGCCCCAGCCAGCCTGGCCTGCAATGCTTCCAGGGCTGGGGCTGCCACCACCTCTCTGGGCAACTTGTTCCAGTGTCTCATCACCCTCCTGGGGAAAAACTTCCTCCTAATATCCAACCTAAATCTCCCTTCCTCAAGCTTGTGTCCATTCCCCCTAGTCCTAGCACTGTTTGATGCTTGTAGCAGAAAATCTGTGGAGAAGCTGGGGAGGTTAGCACACTGCAAACATCCTCCCAGCTCAAGTGCTTGAGGAGCTCAGCACCTCCAGCAGCAAGTGCAGACAGGTAGGCACTTGAACAGGGCATTTCTTGGGGCCAACAAGTTAAAATGAAATACCTTTTAAAGGCAAGCACCTGTGGGTTGGTTTGTTTGGTTTAACTTGCTACTTTCACCCATCCATCTGCCCAGACCAAATAACATGAGGTGATTCTCTTCTACCAGAGTTTGACCATGGTCAAGTCAAAAATCAATCTAGAGGAAAGCATCTTTGCAGTGCTAAGAGCTGATCTCACCTCCACCTCTGCCACAAAGTCATTCCAGTCAGGGCTGAAGAGCACAGGAGGGATATGAACTATCTAAAAATCTTCTCTGCCTTCTGGCTTTTTTTTTTTCCCAGGGATCTTTAAATTAACCTCTTTTGCCATCAGTAAGTAGTGGTTTCTGCTCCAAAGCCTGCCACATCACACAGGTAGCTGAGAGCATCATTTGGCCCTTATTGTTCTTTCTCAATCAACTCTGAAGTTCTGGTAGGTAAACCTGCTGTAGATTCTAAAACCTCTGCTTATTTATTTAAGTAACAGAAGCAAAGCCATTAAAAAGGCTTCTGCTTGTGCTATTTCACATGGCTGTCATTTTTAGGTTGTTCTTTACCACCTCAGTGTCACTCTTATTTCTGCACTGACTTTTGGAATTCACAAGCACATTCATTACCACACAAAAAAAATAAAAGGTAGAAGCTCTTTCTTACTCCTCTTATTCACCTTTAACAGTTGCATGTGTGAGAAAAAGGCAGGAAAAGGTTAACTGTTAAACATTTCAGTTCAAGGCACTTCCATTTGGACCCAGTCATAGAAAAAACAACACAATTAAAGTAAAAAGGCAAACATTTATGCATGGCCAAGTAAATTCTCATCCTTTACAACACATCTAGGAGCTAGACAAGGTTAACTCTAAACCTAACCACGTGCATTGACATTTTCAATTGAGGATGCAGTTGTCAGAAGTCTAGTTCCACAGCCACTGAAGTCAGTAAAAGTTGAATCACTCCAAGCTTTATTAGTGGCAGAAAAAGAGCAGTGACAAGTCCTTTTGAGCCTTCTACAATCATTTTCATGCTCCCTGCAAGATCTACTTCTACCTTTCTGAAACAACTTGGCACAACATCAGCTGCTGCAAAGCTCCAAGCTGTTTTCTGCAACCACAGCAGCCTTTAACATGTATTCTGGAGAGCTTCCCCTTTTTCTAGGCTATATCCCAAGTCTCATTTCATTCCAGTGCTCTCACAAAAGCTGCAGTTAAAATAATTTATGGCTTAAAATTCAAGATGCATCCACTAACCAAAAAAAGTGGCAAACAAACCTTATCTAGTAGAAACTCTCCATGCCTTCTCTGACATCATTTCTCTTAAACCACGTCTAAAAAAGTTACTTTGAGTTGATGGAAAAAGCCAAACCACACATAAATAGTGAAAGCAGCAAGCAGTTTTCATCACAAACAACTACAAGAAGGATTCCTGCATGATACTGTCAGCATCTACTTTGCTCTAAGATTCACAACACTTGGAAGATTTAGGATGCTAAATGGCATGGATAGAGCTCAAGACATTGCAGCATGTACATCTAACACATTGAATTGGTAGAAGCAAAGTAGAATTGAAAGCTTCCTAAGCTAGGAATACTACAAAAAGAGAAAAATCTACAATTACTGTACCTTGGGAATGCTTTCTCTTAAGACATGCAGCATCTGACTTCTCCTTATATCCTCTCCATTTGAACAAAGAAGGGAGGGAGAAGGGAGGGAAGTAGTAGAGAACTAAAAGTAAAAACACTGAGCTTCAAAGTAAAATTTTTAAAAGGGGTGTCATTTCTTTTGTTTTCATTAGTATTTATCATTTTTAGGAGAGAGGAAGAAAAAACTTGGCACATTTTGTCAGAGAGTTGATACACTTAGAAAAGTAGCCAAAAAGGAGCACAAGTGTCAGGTCACATTAGGTAAATTCAGTTTCTTCACTCTTCAGGAACAGTTATAAGAAAGCAACAAAGCTGACAGCATTAGTAAAAGACAGCTGGGACACTGTCATCTATATAATGTCATATATAACATGACAGGATAATCAGATTCACCAAGTGCCTTTGCATACACAAAAGCATAAACACTCTAGTTGTATAGAGTAGAACCAAGTAAGCTTTAAGTATACACTAAACATCTGGAAAAAAGAGTAAAAAACAACTTCATTTTAAGCACAGCTCTATTATTCTCCCCCTCAATAGTATAAAAGGATCATTAAAAGGTACATTACACAAAATATCCAACTGTTAACCCTAATTTGGAAGTCCCCATGGAGCTGATGAACTTCCCCTTGGACTTTCAGTCATGAGAACACTAAAATATTGCACAGTAATCCCCAAAAAGTCTTTTTTTTCAGAGACTTCTGTCTTGGTGCTGTGTGATTCTGGAAGGAATACTTGCAGGTAAGTGAATGTTGCTCTGAGGAGCAGGCAAAGTTAAGCAAGAAGGAAGAAGCTGCTCTTGGCACTCACACAACAGGAGTTGGCTTCAATGTTAGCTCAGCTATGATAGCTAGATACCTTCTACTCTTCTTCAGGAGTTTTTTGGGCAAGGCTTCAAAGTCCTACAAACCTACATCTTCTATGTCACAGCTCTGTGACTCCTCACTCAGATGAATAGTTTTGGCCTCAAAAACCTGATAGAGCCAAGAAAGTGTATTTAAGACTCTCCAGCCTGGCTTCTGACTCCACTGTCATTAAGCTGTGATTACCTGAAATGAATTTGTCTGCTGGACAGTGTGGAGTAATGCAACTGAAAGACACTTTCCCTTACAAATATCAGGAGTAGCTAACACTCCCTGAGCCAGTAACTGATGCCAGTATAAGTGAGGGATGCTCCATGCTTGTGTCAAGAGCTGAGACTGCCACAGTGATGCTGGTCCAAGATCTCAGCTCTGTCAGCAGATGCCTTAACACACAGGTAAGTGGTGCAAAATTATGCTTAGTGCTACTGCTTTTAGGGCTTGATGGAAGAACTGAAGTGTCTAGAGTATTTTACTAGCTCTGGAAATACAACACTCACAGAGAAATATACAATTGTTTTCAATTTTCTCTGTAAGAAAAGATGTTTTTCACAGTGAGGATGGTAAAACACTGGAGCAGGCTGCCCAGAGTGGTTGTGGAATCTCTATTGCTGGAGATATTTGCTCCAGCTTTGAGCAGAGAGAGTGGACTAGAGCATCTCCAGAGATCCCTCCTGATCTGCACAACTCCCTCTGAGTAGGAATTTCCATCTAAAAGTTAACAGCCAGCTGTGACAAAATCCTGCACACTATTTTCTCTCTTCATCTTGATTTGAAATCTAAGACAAAACAAATCTATTCCAAATGAAATTGTTATCCTTTTTGTGGCATCTAACAACATGCTGAAATTCCATGAGAAGAAAACCCAAACTTAATGCTGTTTCAATACTAGTGAGTNCCAGCGTGCACTGGTTGCTCATGGCCAGCTTCTCAGCCACCAGCACCCCAAGGCCTTTTCTGCAGGGCTGCTCTCTATCTTCTCAAATTATTAATTCATAAGGTTTTTTTGTCCATTTCTTATCATCTAGCCCAGAATCACAGAATCACCTGCTTGCTAACAGCTCCTTTGTGCTTGGGATATGTAGGCTCTGGCCACAGAGTAAGAGAGAAAACAACAACATTGAAGTAGCAACTTTGAGCCTCCATCAAGAAGCACTTGGTCTGAACATTGTCTTTACAGAATCACAGAATCATTAAGGTTGGAAGAGACCTCTAAGATCAGCAAGCCCAACCATACCACTAACCCATGGCCCTAAGGAGAGCATCTAAATGTTTCTTAAGCCCCTCCAGGGATGTCGACTCCATCACCTCCCTAGCCAGCCTGGGCCAAGAATTAACAACCTTTTCAGTAAAGAAATTCCTCCTTATATCTAATCTAAACCTCCCCTGGTGCAACTTGAAGCCACTGATGCTGTTAGCAAAAATATCTAGTCTGAGAACCCTTAAAAACCTGCTATGACCCAAGTTCATGCTCTTGTTTTATCTTACAATGGCCTTGATGTTAATGAAATCTCTGGAGAATGCTACTCCTTTGCTAGGCTACTTTAGATAGGTCCTGAACTCCCTGAGTAGGCATCACAAACCATCTCTAAATCTGATGTGACTCTGTCCATTTGAGGCTTGCAGACTGCTAAAAGGTATCATGATACTCTCTGTACTCCCTTCAAAATGGTTTCAGCTGAAATATTGCTCCACAGAACAAGAATTAGAAGCCAGGGCTTTCTCAGAAATATTTATAGGCTTATTTTTTACAGCAGTAAGTGTATTTAAAGTGTATTTCAGGGTAATCCCTGGGTACATGCAGTATCAGAAAGGGCAGTGTTTCTGCACAAAAGAGAGAATCCTTTCTTCTTGTAATCAAATAAACATCTCAAACCAGGATATTATCCCAGCTATTTGAAAGGTGGAAATTTGGATCCAATAGGTAGAATTTTGAACTGAAGGATTTAATCCAGAAGATCACCTAACATCTTATGTTGCTATTAATGAATGGATATTAACTTTGGGGTTCCTTCTTAAGAAGCACAAGCAAAGGCAACATATGAGAAAGTCTAGTGTTACCTTGATTAAAAATACACACCCTCAAATGAATTTGAGCACCCCAAACCCCTTCAGTGTTGTCTACCTATCAACAGAGGATCAGAACAACAAATTAGACCTGGAAGCCCACATATATCAAATCATTGGAATGGGATATAAGGTTTCTTAAGATGTTATGCTACCCTCCTAAGGGTATCCCAAAATTAAAGCTATGAGGAAAGAAGAAATGCCAGCAATGCAAGAGGGAAGCTGCTCAAAAAGCTGAGGATGCTAAACCCCTAGTCAACCTGCTCATAATTCTCTTTTCACTGAAGGAATTCACAAGACAATCAAAGAAATGAATAAAGGTGATGAAACTGCAAACAAATCCTCAGCTGAGTTTTGGATACTAAGCTCCAGGATATCATCTGTTGCTCTGCTATTAGCAGGCTGAATAAGTGAAAATTACCCAGAATATGAGCAGCAAAGTAGAAGCTACTCCTGATTTTATAGCCTGCTGGCATTGTTTAGAGCATGGCTGGGGTCAAACCAAGAACTGACAGGTTTTGTCTGCTCTCTATCAACAAGATAAGATGCTTCCTGACAAGTTACTTTTTATTATTGGTGATATAAACTGATAGTTTCATATAGGAAAAGGAATGATGTCTAAGTGTTAAGAGGCTGTAACAGCAAATCATCTTAATTTTGCTGAGGAATGAGAGGAAATAGCTGGTTTTGAATCACTGACAATGCCTTCCTCACAGCACTTTGCTTCCCAGTGACACTGACAGATCTAACTTCCACTAGTCCTAAAGAACAGCTACCTGTGAACCTTAATGGGACCAAAATCTCTCTCACATAGGATGCAATTTAGCAGCAAATTGTAGCATTTATGGCATTTAGGACTTGAATCCAGCACTGCTCCAACTAATGATGTTTACTTCATCAGCAATGAGGCAAGTTGGAAAGCTTCTCCCAGGGCCACGTGCAGCTGATCAGAGATGTATTCAGAGGCATATTAACATGACAAAACCACTTCTCACACACTTAACTGAGAGCTGTAATTTTCCTGCAATTCTCACTTAACTCCTAAAGAAATAGCTATTGAAAATTATTGGTGATTTGACACTTATTCCATCTGGAAATGTCTGCACATATAGCTTGGGGGTTTTAGTGTTAGAAAAGGCACTGGGGTCTGAAGTGGGAGTTTCTTTCTCTTATCTTTCATAAATATCAAGGATTATATCTGTCTCATCACTCTCCCCAATCTCTCCTACCTCAAATTCCTACTCCATAGCTCAGACTTCTTCTAAAAACCCTTAAACTCTCTCCATTAAGGAGAATCCAAGTACAACTGAATCCATCCATCCTTTCCTTCCTTCCTTCCTTCCTTCTGGAGTTAAGCTCCCCAAAGCTGGAAGCACTCAGCAGTAGAGGCCAAGTTAGAGAGCTATGCATTGGATGGGTGACTGTTCAGTGGATAAGGAACTGGCTGGCTGGTCGCATCCAGAGGGTAGTGGTCAATGGCTCCAAGTNATTGTTCAGCCTGGAGAAGAGAAGGCTTCAGGGGAACTACTAGTGACCTTCCAGGACCTAAAGGGAACTTCCAAGAAGGCTGCAGAGGGCCTGTTTGCAAAGGCCTGCAGTGAAAGGACAAGGGGCAATGGTTTTAAATTGGAGAAGAGGAGATTTAAAGTGGACATTAGAAAGAAGTTGCTCCCCACGAGGGTGGTGGAACACTGGCCCAGGTTGCCCAGGGAGGTGGTTGAGTTCCCATCCCTGGAGGCATTGCAGGTGAGGCTTGCCAGGGCTCTGGGCAAGCTGCTCTAGTTGGGGATGTCCCTGCCCACTGCAGGGGGCTTGGACTAGATGAGCTCCAGAGCTCCCTTCCAACCCAAACCAGTCTAGGATTCTATGAATCCAAGTACAACTGAATCCATCCTTTCCTTCCTTCCTTCCTTCTGGAGTTAAGCTCCCCAAAGCTGGAAGCACTCAGCAGTATGGGAAGATGTTTTCTCCCTGTAAAAGCACACTGATCTCCCACAAACAGCTCCCCCAGTGAGGGTGCAGCTGTACCAACAAAGCTGAGCTTTGTACCAGCACACTGGAACAATAAATCAGCACAAGAATGAGAGTAAAATGCCTTTTTTGGGAGGGCAGTTGTACAGGCACAGTGCTGGGGCTCAGGGCTCACACTATTTCATCCACCTGCCTCACAGAGCTGTTGAAGGAGAAGGCTGTACTTTAGACATGGCAAGAGGAAAAGATCTTCCAGTACCCTCAATAGAGTCTTGCTCCAAATTTCATAGCAAGTTTTTCCTCGTGTGGTCATTTAGTTCACAGGGAAGAACTTCTCCATGCTCATGGGCAAATTGTAGCCACTTCTGCATTCTCTAACTGCTTTGTACAAAGTTGTAGTGGAAAGACTTCAAAATTCAAGTTGATGTCTAAAGAATAACACAACCAAAAACTCAGTAAAATATATTGTGAGGCTTCTGCACTTGCAGGCCTTTGGTTTGCAGAGTGTTCAGCAAGTGAGAACCAACAAAGCCAAGTGTGAAAGCAAAAATAAAACACCAAAATTTTGCTGTGCTATACTTCCCCTGAGCGACCAATTCAACTCTCTACTATTTCAATAGATCAGTAATTTCAGGAGGCTACTCTTCAAAATGTTAAATGCATGTGACTGAGGTTCTCAAGAACACTAACTGAATCTCCTCAGCCTGCTTATTACAATATAAGGACTTCCATAACAGAATGATTGCCCAAAATTTCCTACAGCTGAAAACTACTCACCCCAGACTAAACAAGAATGGAAAATGCCATGTGATCTGTAAATCTTATACTCCTTTTAGGGCAGAATTTGGAATGCTGGCCAGAGACTAATAGGCACTTTGCATCTGGACACTGACTCTTCTTGTCCCATCAAGAGATTTCAGTTGGAAGTGAAATTTCCAACACAATTAAACATGGGAAGCCAAATGGGAACAAGAAGTTTTAGCCATGAATGTAATTTGTACAGTGCTTATCAAATGGGCTGCAGCAGGAAATCCTACAACATCCAGGAGCACTGAAGAACAGGGAGAGGAAATTGATGCCTAGAACAACGTTCCCAAAGATGTTGGTTGGAAAATCATTACAGATCACATTCTTAAACAACACTAGACCCCAAATACCCAGAGAACACACCATAAAAATAGTGATCTAAACAATCTTACCCTCCTTCCCATCAACAGGTTTTGATACTTCCATATCAAAGCTCTCTTGCAGCTGCTGGCCTTTGAAGCGGTTGAGATGCTCTTGTTCTATCAAGTTACTTTCCTCCTCTTCCAGAGGTTGCCAAGTACCATCAATAAACCACTGTCCACGCATTACAGGGATCTTCTCTGTCTCTAAAAGCCAAACAAGAGAGATATAGACATATTTTTATGTAACAAATCACAAGGTAAGAGAGAAAGGGAATTCCCTTTGGTGTTTTGGTGACAAAGTTCGACTCTCGCTGCTGGAAGCCTCAAACAAGGGAAGCACAAATGCCTCCAGAAGCATCAATCTCTCAGGAGATTGAAATGAGTACTGAAAAGTCATGTTGATCTGCAAAGACTTGAGCTAAGGAGGCTAAATTTTCAGTGTGTGTGAAGATGTGACAGTTCACAGAATCATGAAGGTTGGAGGAGACCTCTAAGATCATCAAGTCCAACCATACCTAGCACTACCATGCCACTAAACCATGGCCCTAAGCTGGACAGAAAGATGCAAGTGCCCAGCATTTGTTGTCCATGTGGTTAAGAGATTTCTCTGTGAAAAATGTATCCTGGTGTTTATTCTTCATCAAACTGTGCTTGATGCCCACACTAACTAGTGAAGCTGCAGGGAGCAAGAATTCTCCTCTTCCACCCACTCCACAAGCAAACAGAGACAATAATATCCATTGCAGCTCAGCTCAGAATTTCTCCTCCTACATCTGGAAAATCAAGGAGGAGAAATATTGTGTGTGTCTGTGCTTCACAAGCCTGTAAGATCTCAGCCTCCAGCCTCATGGGACCAGCACCAGGTCTGCTGAGAGCCCAGAGCAGTTGTACCACTGAACTCCAGTGCATGTTGTTGTGGGCTGCTGGATCCTGCATACCTAGAGAAAGATTCAGCCAAACACAAACATCTTGTGTGTGTGCACAAGTTTAGGTCTCCAAAGCACTGAAGAACTCAACCACAAGAAGAAGAGGCTCAAAAAATAAGGAGATTGGGGGAAAAAAATAGGCTTTACTAGTCAAAGATATATTCCTACCTAGAAGGTGGGGGAAAAAAAAATCTGATACGGACAGCTTGGAAAAGAAACAATAGATGCAGAGAAAGAGTAAATGAAAACCAGGTAAAAAGCAAACAAGAGGCATGGAGATTTCAGAGTTACTGAGCAAAGGACAGGATCTCTCTGATCTATCACCAAACCAGTACAAAGGCAGCTGGGTGAGGTGACCCAGCCAAGGGCAGTGCTTTTTAGCCCCAGCCATATCACTCCTTTAGCTCAGGTCACAACAGCATCTGCTTCACAGAGCACCACAATAGGAATGGGCATNCCCTGGATCATCTGCAAACTTGCTGAGGGAACACTCTTCACTTGGTGCTTGCACACATATCCACCAGTTATCCAAGAGTTTTCCTGACTGGGAATCCTGCAGGCAACCCTCTAAATCTGCCTCTCTGTGTACACACGAGACGAGGCAAAGAGTAAAGCTCCCAAAACAACATCTCCAAGCCTCCCTCATTCCAGCCTCCCATAGATCCCTGTTTTTCTTCATCAGGCAATGGGCTTGCTGATTCACTCCTCCCAAGTCTCCCAAAACCCCATTCAAGCTCTTTGATCTCCTGCATCCTCAGCTATATATAACACAGATGACTCAGGCCTTGTTAGCCTGACCAAAATGCAGATCCAAGTAATGCAAGACCCAGTTCTGCCACTCAAATTCTCTTTGCACTGCTAAAAAAGCTAATCCAGAGAGGAGCCAATTGTGCTGAATTCCTAACGGTTTGGATGTTGATCATCCATCAGATGAAGAGAGCTTGGAGTCTTCAAAGAGCATGCTTATTTTAATCCCAAATATATCAGAAGAAGAAAGTTCTGAGTGGCTTTAAAGTGTAGGATCATAGAAGGTTTGGGTTGGAAGAGACCTTAAAAAGCATCTAGTTCCAACTCTCTGCCATAGCCAGGGACACCTTCTACTAGATCAGGTTGCTCATAACTCCATCCAAATTGTCCTACAACACTTCTAGGGATGAGGCATCCATCACTCTCTGGGCAACCTGTTCCAGTACCTCACTACCCTCACAGTGACAGTTAATAATCCCTAAAAATGACAGAGAAAATTCAACTGTCTGTGAAAATTTGACCTAACTTTAGAGTCTCCATCCCATCCATGAAGTGTGAACCAAGAGTATTTAGTTTTCATGCAATGAAAGCTAACCATTAGAGCCATGTAAGATCTCACCATAGCCTCTCCCCATGAACCTTTGCTGTGTTCCTCTACATTTTACACCTGCTAGATAGCTGCATTTTTAAGGAGAGCTAATATACACAGAGGCAGTCAGGCTCCTCTTACAAACAAAGCACTATCTGCAGGGAAAAAAAAAGATGAAACAGACATTATATGGAAGTGTAGATAAAGGATCTCATTGTTGCTGAAGCAATGACAGGACCATGTCAGATGTTAATCCTTCCTGGGAAAAATCTGTAAGCAATTCCTTAATTCTTGACTAGGCTCCATTCATTGAATCCATCAAAAAGATGATTATTTTTCTACAAAACTAACCGAATGAATATTATTTTGTACTCCACAGTGAATGAATATATTGCTTTTTCTCAGTTTTGAAGGGCTTTCAGCTTTTCACATGGGAATTTCCACCTACAGATTTCTGAACTTCTAAACATAAAGCAGTAAAATAAACATTTTCAGGCTCTTTTGGTTTTTTTTTTTGCCTAAGAGCAATTTTCCCATAGTGGTTCTTTACAAGAGTAGACTATAGAACACAACAGCAGCTCTCAAACCTTAAGATGGGCAATGCCTTTTCCAGAAAGGCTTAGCCAGGAAAAAAATTGGCATGTTTGAAAGAAGAAAAAATTCATTGTAAAATCTTGACAGGACAGTTTAGATTGGGAATAAATAAATATAGCTGGCTCTGAATCTGGAAAGGGCATTGATATGGAAATAGAAACCACTATTATTATGATTATTATGAAGCTTTGTTTCCAGACTAGGAAACTTTCAAGACTTGAAACCTGAAGGATGCAATTCTGTTTTCCAGTGGGATTTTAGAAGGACACAGAAGTTGCTTTCCCCTCCTCTCCTCCTTTAAACCACTGCACTAAGCATGCAGCACAGCACCCTGAACCTTAAGCTTGTCTTACTTCACATCACCAGCTGGAGAGCAGCTTTTGATCTCTGTGCTACTGGGAAACCTCAAGAGAAAACCATCTGGTAGAGGAAATGAATCAGTGACATTTCCTTCCACCAGAAGCAGTTTGGTTTTAAGAAAATGGAATACTGTCTTTCAAAACTAAAACTAATTTGTGATCGTGGCCCTCAAAGAATGGCTTGGGTTGGAATGGACCTTCAAGATCATCTAGTCCAACCTCCATGCCATGGGCAGGGACATCTTCAACTAGATCAGGTTGCTCAAAGCCCAATCCAACCTAGCCTGGAATACTTCAAGGGATGAGGTATCCACAACTCTTCTGGGCTTCCTGTCCCAGTGTCTCACCAACCTCCAAAGAACCATTTCATCTCCTCTTCATTACAGGGAAGGCTTGGTAAACTGGGGAAGCACAACTTCCCATTAGAATCTGTGCTTTCAAAACAGAAAGCTTTGATATTGGCTCTAATATTAGAAGCGTGTATTGCTGGATTTCAGGTCAAAGTCTAACTCCAATCATGATGATGATAATGGCAAACTACTGATGCTAAAAATCCCTGGCTCCAAAAGCAAGTGAGATCTCACTAATGAAGATAAGTTGATAAGTTGGAGGGGCAGGATGTCATCCAGAAGGACCTGGACAAGCTGGAGAGGTGAGCCCAGGGGAACCTCAGGAGCTTCAACAAGACCAAGTGCAGGGTCCTGCCCCTGGGTCAGAACAATCCCCACTATCAATCCAGGCTGGGGATGAGATGATAGAGAGCAGCCCTGCAGAAAAGGCCTTGGGGTGCTGGTGGCTGAGAAGCTGGCCATGAGCAACCAGTGCACGCTGGCAGCCCAGAAGCACAATGGCATCCTGGGCTGCAGCAAGAGAAGCGTGGCCAGCAGAGCCAGAGAGGTGATTGTGCCACTGCACTCTGCTCTGCTCACACCTCCTCTGCAATACTGGGGCCAGCTCTGGAGCCCTCAACACACAAAGGCCATGGAGCTGCTGGAGCAGGTGCAGAGGAGGCCACGAGAATGCTCAGGGGCTGCAACACCTCTGCTCTGAGGACAGGCTGAGGGAGCTGGGATTGTTCAGCCTGGAGAAGAGAAGGCTTCAGGGGAACTACTAGTGACCTTCCAGGACCTAAAGGGAACTTCCAAGCAGGCTGCAGAGGGCCTGTTTGCAAAGGCCTGCAGGGAAAGGACAAGGGGCAATGGTTTTAAATTGGAGAAGAGTAGATTTAAACTGGACATTAGAAAGAAGTTGCTCCCCACGAGGGTGGTGGAACACTGGCCCAGGTTGCCCAGGGAGGTGGTTGAGTTCCCATCCCTGGAGGCATTGCAGGTGAGGCTTGCCAGGGCTCTGGGCAAGCTGCTCTAGTTGGGGATGTCCCTGGCCACTGCAGGGGGGTTGGACTAGATGAGCTCCAGAGGTCCCTTCCAACCCAAACCATTCTAGATTCTAAGACATACAGGTGTATTAATGCTAATTACACTGAATACTCTGGATTGGGTCGGGAAATGAGGAGATTTTTCACTATAATCTGTTGACTTGTGGGAAGGAGTAAAGGCATACCAACACAAACACAACTCCTCTGTTTAATCTTGGACACGTACTCTTATTAAAGACTTCTCTGTGATTCATCCAGAGAACTTGATGCAAGCTATTAGGGTAACCACTCTGAAAGAAGAGATGAACCCAAATTGCCATTTTAGCATCCAACATCACTCATTCTTGTCCACCTTCAATAAACTGATTAATGTCACAGAATCCTAGACTTGTCAGGGTTGGCAGGAACTTTCAAGCTCCTCTAGATCCAACCCCCCTGCCATGGGCAGGGACACCTGGCACTAGAGCAGCTTGCTCCCAGCCCCAGCCAGCCTGGCCTGCAATGCTTCCAGGGCTGGGGCTGCCACCACCTCTCTGGGCAACCTGGCACAGTGGCTCAGCACCCTCCTGGGGAAAAACTTCTGCCTAACAGCCAACCTAAATCTCCCCTCCTCAAGCTTGTGTCCATTCCCTCTAGTCCTAGCACTACCTGATATCCTAAAAAGTCCTTCCCCAGCCTCTTGTAGTCCCTGCAGATCCTGGAAGGCCACAAGAAGGTCTCCTGGGAGCCTTCTCTTCTCCAGCCTGAACAATCCCAACTCTCTCAGCCTGTCCTCACAGGAGAGGTCTTGGCTATCTAAACAATTTTAGAAAGCTGCATGCAGTTATTTTTTGTTGGTGGGAGTACTGAATACACAGATATTTACATCATATTGTAATTTAACTCCCGCTCCCCCTCCCCAGCAAAGAAATCCAAATCTATACTAGGAAGTGTTACTTATCTTTGTCTTTACAATCTTGATCCCTAGGGAAGGATTTGCCTTGATTTCTTTACTGCCTTAAGTCTCCTGCCATGTAATCTGTAGTTGGCAGTGTTTCAAACTGAAAGGCACCAACGTATTTGGCTGCTTGTGCACTTGCATGGTTTACTTATACAAGAATTTCCAAATCGATCTGAGTGGCAGGGATTATGAGCTGCTGAAAAGCACTTTAATTAGTCATACAGATTTTACCACTTTTAAAGGAAAATACTTGAAGTGATCCAGACTGCAACAAAGGATTTTGATTTTTTTTTCCATAAAAAGGGATTTTTTTCCCCCCCTGAAAATCCAAAGAAGAAAAGAATACAAGTGTTCTAATTAATGATGTTAGGGGACAATAACATGAGTGATTTGCATTATGATAATCATCTGAATCATGCAAAGAAGAAAAATTATGCTAAAATAAAAACTGTATCAGCAAAGCATACAATTGCTTAGGTTGGAAAAGACCTTGAGGATCATCAAGTCCAAACATTAACCTAACACTGCCAAGTCACCACTAACCCATGTTCCTCATCACCACATCTACATGGCTTTTAAGCCTTTTTAGGCATGGTGTCTCACCACCTCCATGGGCAGCCTGGTTCAGGGTTTGACAACCCTTTTGAGGAAGAAATCACAGTATCACAGAATAGATTAGGGGTAGAAAGGGCCTAGAAAGCTCATCTAGTGCAACCCCCCTGCCAGAGCAGGAGCACCTAGACCAGCTCACACAGCAATGTGTCCAGGCAGCTCTGCAATGGCTCCAGACAAGGAGACTCCACAGGCTCCTGGGCAGCCTGGGCCAGTGCTCTGGCACCTGAACTGCAAACAAGGTTCTCCTCAGCTTAATACTAAACCTCCTGTGCTCCAACTTGCTCCCATTGCCTCTTGTCCTACCATTGGATGCCATGGAGCAGAGCCTGGCTCTCTCCTCCTCACACTCACCCTTCCCATATTTCTAAGCATTGCTGAGGTCTCCTCTCAGTCTCCTCTTGTCCAGGCTGCAGAGACCCAGCTCTCTCAGCCTGTCCTCCTAGGGCACATGCTCCACTCCTTTCAGGATCTTGCTGGCCCTGGGCTGGACTCTCTCCAGCAGCTCCCTATCCTTCTGGAGCTGAGGGGCCCACAACTGGACACAGCATTCCAGGGGAGGCCTCCCCAGGGCACAGGAGAGGGGAGAAGAACCTCTCTGGCTCTGCTGGCCACGCTCCTCTTCATGCATCCTAGGATGCCATTGGCCTCTTGGCCACAAGGGCACATTGCTGCCTCATGGGCATCCTCCTAGCCACCAGCACTCCCAGAGCTTTTTCCCCAGGGCTCTTCTCCAACACATCAGTCCCTAGCCTTTACTGATCCATGGGGTTGTTCTTTCCCAGATGCAGTACTGCACACTTCCCCTTGTTAAATGTCATTCAGTCTCTCCCTGCCCATGTCTCTAGCCTGTCCAGGTCACTCTGGATGGCAGCACAGCTCCTGGTGTGCCAGCCACTGCTCCAAGCTTAGGATCATCTGCAAACTTGTTGAGGGAACACTCTCCCCCTTCATCCAGATCATTGAGGAATATATTGAACAGTCCTGGCCCCAGCACTGACCCCTGGGGCACACCACTAGTCACAGTGGTGCTCTATTTTTGAGCCATCCTCCTATGCTTGCTGAAGCTGTACATGGTTCCTGCTGCTGAGTGCTGGCTAACAAAAGCTGATTGATGAGTGCTTGCCACACACACACACTTAGGGCTTGAGGGTCAGATTGTGCAATAGTCCTGTGACTGCTGATGGGAATTGGGCACATGCTTCCATTTGGGGAGGTCCTCACATGTTTGTCATGTGGCCCAGGCAGGCTTTTGTGGGACTGTTTAGCTTTCACCTGATGTGGTTTTAAAAAAACAAAAGCAAGTTTCTCAGAGTGATGAGAAAAGAGCTGAGAAAGGATCAGCTCCTTACAGCTTCCTGCCTCCAGCAGCAAACAGTGGTGGTGGAAGTGCTTTACTTCAGAGGTGCTAGTGTTGAGATTTGGTCAACTAGTTCCATGAAAATAAAGCTCTAAACTTAAAACCACAGCCCTCTTTCATGTTTCACCAGTCCAAGGTTTTTTTTTGGTGAGGGTTTCCTGCTCACCCCACCTGGAGTATTGTGTTCAGCTCTTGGGCCTCCAGGTAAAGAAACACATGGACCTGTTGGAGCAGGTTCAGAGGAGGCCACAAAAGTGATCCAAGGGAACACCTCTGTTGTGAGGATAGGCTGAGAGAGTTGGGGTTGTTGAGCCTAGAGAAGAGAAGGAAGGCTCCAGGGAGACCTTCTTGCAACCTTTCAGTAGCCAAAAGGGACCTACAGGAAAGATCTGTCTAGGAGTGTATGCCTGGAAGTGTTCAAGTCCAGATTGTTCAAGGCTGGTTGGGGCTTTGAACATTTTGCTCTAGTTGAAGATGTCCCTGCCCATGGCAGGGAGATTGGAGCTAGATGATCTTTAAGGTCCCTTGTAACCCAAACCATTGTATGATCATTGACACAGCTAATAAATGAGCTTTATGATTTTGAGTTCATCGTATAAACTGAATAAAAGTGGTTCAGGGAAGCACAGTTACATGCTGATGCTTGAATAATTCAGGTGGTCTTAGTGGAAAAAAAAGAGGCAGTTTCACCTTCAGAGTGGAGCAAAGTAGAGAAGCAAATGTGAAGGCTTCCACCTGTGGCTGCTCTGGAGCTGAGAGTCTTGAAAGCAAATCCCATCTGTGGCAATCAGATTGCTCTTAATAATGTGCTTAGTCTCTGTGAAACTCAGAAGTAACTTCTACCTGTAATTTTGAAATTGCTTAGAATTATTTCATGGACCAGCAAAATAATATCCTTTGCTGCTCAATGAATTCAGCTTCTTGTCATCTCAGAGACTGAATCAAAAATGCAAGGCTGGCTCTCTAAATTCATGTCGCTCTGTTAAGTCTTCTGAGGCCAGGATTTCACCCTTGAACTCCTCTTCAGGTTATGTTGTTACTTTTGAAAGAGCAGAACAGATTGCATGTGTCACTAGTTAAACAAAGAGAGGTCACCCAGGCTGTGGTTAGATGAGTGGCTCTGTTTATTTAGATGTCAGGAACCTGCTCTATTCTGAACTAATAGGTTAGGGAATAGTTAGAAAGCTGTAGAACATTAAGCTATTTAAAAAATAAGTTTAAAAGACTGTTTTGTTACAGGAAAGAATAGTTTAGGGCTGTTTTATTATGATATCTGTTTGTTCACCCAGCATGCCCAATCATGTCACTGACAGAATAAAGTAGGATTCTTCAATCTATTCTCATTCATGTCTTCATGAGCTTTTCTTTCTCTGTTTTCCTCTACAAACCAAGCAAGAGGAACAGCTTTTGTCCTACAAACTGCCCTCTATGCCTTTGCTTTGGCACAAATAGAACCTGCAGATTGTTATCCTCATTGCCAAACTTAAGAAGTGTGGATTGGGAGACTGTGCTGTGAGATGGATTGGGAACTGGCTGAAGGACAGAGCCCAGAGAGTTGTGGTTGGTGCAGCAGAGTCTAACTGGAGGCCTGTGACTAGTGGTGTGCCCCAGGGTCCCTTCCAACCCAAACCATTCTATAATTTTATGATTCAAGGGCACACTAACCTTGCTTTCACCTCCTTTCCTCTTCCTCCTCTCAGGGATCTTTTTTCCTGCACTCCCCTCCTAACCACAATTCCTTTTTCTGGCTCTTCCATATTCTTCTTGAGCTCCTCTCAGGCCAAAAAGAAGCTCTGCCCAAGGTTTCTCTGCCTTCAATATATTGTTTTCCCCCTAAACAGCATCTCTCTCTCTCTCACAAACATATATGCAGAAACTCATCCTGTCACCTCCAAATTAAATCCCATCCTATCTCTTTGATATCACCACAGCTGAAGCAGTATTCAAGCCTGAATTCAAGTCAGAACTTCTGCTCCTTCTCATCTCACAACCAGTTTCTGCTTTCTCACTTACTGCTCACCTATAACTTGTAACCCAAATACTCCCTGCATCTTGGTTCTTTTTAACTTGTGGATCACATCCAACAGGAAAGGTTCTGGAGCATATCAAAGGGCAAGAATAACTTGCTTTCTAAGCAAACTCCTGCCAGAGAGCAAGTCTAGGATTCTGGGATCATTTCAAGCAGCAAGATAACAAATTCCATCACTTCAATAATACTAAACTAAAGTTACAAGAGCCTTTTGGAAGGATGGTATGGTAAGAACAGAAGGAAAGTAAAACCCAGGAAGGATTTTGAGTAGCAAAAGTCATGTTTTACCTTGCTATGTAAACAACCAGCATTTTATTTGCACAAGAATAACATGCCTGGAGAGAAAAGCAAGAAAATGGTATGTAAGAACTGAGTCTTTGATCAAAAGGTCCTTTAGATAAAGGAAACTCTGCTGACCAAGTTCAAAGACTGTTCAACACACCAAAAGCAGTGTTCTAAGCATGCTGTCAAGCAAACAAAAATGTGCTCTGCTGCTAAGAACAGACTGACACAAATGCAAGCCACAAACACACTGCTAAACTTTTGATTCCAAACCTTTCATTTCCATCTTGCCTCCTGAATTGGTTTTAATACTATTCCTATTGCAGAATACAACCCAAAAAGAAAACAGTCTTGGATATTTCCTTTTACTCAAGTCCTATTTCAACTTTAAAAGCTACAAGAAAAGACATCAGGCAAGGTGCTGAGTGTCCCCAACACACAGAACTGAAACTGGAGAAGCAGCTGGGATGAAGATGACTGCCTGGAGAGTGAAGGTGTAAGGAAACACTGCCTGCAAGAACTAAACACAGGCAACTTGACAATGTAACCATTAAAAAGCAAAAGGAAAGCAAACACCCAGAGAAACAATTCCATGGGACAAGCCCACAAAGCAAGGAAGAGGAGGGAGTCATCCAGAAGTCCACAGGTTGTAGATTTAACAGCCTCACCCAGGACTTTGACCACTAGACTGAGTAGTTCTATAGAAAAAGGATTGTAAAACAACTCTCTTCAGAGGCCTGGATAATCTAAGAAGATTCAAACAGAAGACCCATGTATAAAACACCACTCACTGTTACATCCACAGAAGACAAGCAGCAGCCCAACTCCCAAGTTACTCACTTTATCTGCAAGCTTAGACTAATAATTTTCATCCTCTGGTGCCATCTTTGCTAGTTCTACACCACTAATTAAATAAATCCCAGAGGTCACAAGGTAAGGATAAAATGCTCAGTAATTAATCTGCTCAAATTGTAACTTGGGCTGATATTCCTGGTTGTTACAAAGGAAGCCTGTGATGAGCTTGAGGTGTCTGAAGATGAGGAGTGAGCAAATGCCAAGCTATAATCAACATCTCCCTGACATTCAGATGCCACAACAGCTGGAGAACTGTCAGGGGGTTGAGTGTTATAGCTGGGAGATAGCAGCCTCACTTGAAGTAGCACTCAAATGTTGAGGAAGAGCAACAAAACAGGCAAGAACAACAAGGGTAAAAGCTTTTGGCCTTTGCTCTGAACTGAAAGTGTGAATCAGCAAAAGCAGAAAGCAGTTTCTTTACTCTTGAATGTGCACCTCAGCATATCTGAAGTCAGTTGTACTCATTAATCTTCATGCTTGTGGGATCAGAGAGTGAGATTCTCCTTCCTTACTCATGAGTTTTGCTCATGTGAGATCTGCTTTGCCACCACAGGCTCTCTCCTGTGCAGAAAACCAAAGTGCTATCTCCCCTTTGGAGACAAAATTACACACATGCTATCAAATAGGAATACTTGGAGAATACCAACTACAAGGCCTTCAAAAGCACAGGCTGAACCCTTGGAACCTGACCTTGCTGTTTTCTCAGGTTAGGAGGAAAGAATGGGAAAAAAAGGCAAAAGCACTCATGTACACAGGGAACAGAAGCAAGCAAGTGTGCAGGTGAAGGAGAAGTTAGACCAGGAGACACTTGACACACCAAAAGTTTATCTTAGTCTGGCTAATAAGAAAAGACTTGAGCACTCTTGTTAATCAGCTTTCCTGAGGACTATAAAACATCCCTGTCATTAGTCTGCTCAGGACCAGGAGTTTATTTCTCCCTCTGCCTAGCACTGCTTCTGGTGCTAACCTTGGAATCTCTCCTTCCAAGCATCAGAAATCTTCTCTGCAACAGTGTGTGTTGTCATTTGAAACATCTGCTCCTCAGGCTTAAGGAGACTGAATCAGCTTCCAAAATGGACAAGGCACAGGGTCAAGAAATTAAACCTTTAAGCTGCTGCCAAGTTCAGCCTCCTGCTCCCATTGCCTCACCTGACAGTTCTGCTCACTCCCTCTCCTTCCTCCCTATGGCACAGTTCAAGAAAGGATGGCAGCAGTTTCCTCATCCCTGTATCATCTCTTTCTAGTATCCCTGTGGCAGATGCATCAAGCACCAACAGCAGAAGCTTCAGGCTGGTGATAAGGAGAACCACCTCCACTTTCTGCTCCAGCAACTGTGCCCAGGCTTCTCTAACCCAAAACACACACGGACTGAGTCCTCTGCTTGCTCCTCAAGCTCAGTGCCTGCCTGCTAGGGGAATGATTTGAAAGACAATTTGTCACATATATGGGAATTGTTCCCCTGGTATTGTCAATTTATGGATCCCCTTCCCATAAAAATGCTGATAAAGAAGAAACAACCACAAGCCCTAGTTTTCTGCACCAGGAACAGTTCTGCTTTCCTCTGTGACTCCCACTTAAGTCAAAAACACACAGAGACAAGAAAAACATGCCTGCCTCTCTCCCAAGGCCATGCCAGGACAGTGTCCATTGCTCAGCTACTCCCCATCTCTCACTCTGCTTCATAACCTTTCCCTGAAGGAATTTCTTGAAGGAATGCAGTTAGAAAGCAAGTCCTCAGGGATGGGAGGTGAGCAGTGGCATGGCTTGGTTGCTCCAGGAGAGCAGATGCTCACTTGTCCAGTGAGACCCTGGGAAACATTCTCTCTAAAGGAAGCAGCAAAAGAACTGAGGTGTCTGCTCTTCTTTCACCTCTTGTTCCCCAAGGTCCTCTCTCCTTCAGCAAAGGACACACGAAAGCAAAGGGGAGAGAAGTAAAGGGGGTGCATTACCACCTCATTTTGAAGTTGAGAGGGTGAAGCAAATTCCTCTCTATTGAAAAAGTAGTAAGGACTGTGTGTGTATCTGAGATGCCTGTTGCATCCCCTCCAACAGAAAGGAGGGCAAGTCCCACTGCATGCCCCCTCCCAGTCGGCAGGTGATGGGGAAGGGAAGATGAAGCATAATATTATCTTCCTAGTAGAGAGAACAAGTGTAGCAAAGGGGAAGCCAATTATCAACCCTATCTTCCACCATTCCTCATTAAATAAGGATCTGAATCATGTGTGTGGCAGAGAGGCAGTGGACAATTGCTGTTTCTCCCTTGCTTCTTCTGAAGGGTGTACAGGTTAATGGAAGCAAGGGAACGTTGAAGGCAGATATTCACCCTCCCTCACTCCTTGTTTAGCAAAAGGGAAGCACAAGCAAGAAGGGTCTCAGTCACCCTACCTCCTGCTTTCTTCTGAGTGTCAAGAAATAAGATGATGCCCAGACCTCTCCTTCCCATGTCTCTGTATGCCAGGTGTGAATGCCCCGATCCCCAACTCCTTCAAGCGCATGTGGACAGGGTGGTGAGAGGGTAAGATACCCAATTCCCTTTGCATAGGGTGTGAGAGTGTTGGGGGTTCCAGCGCTTCCTCTCCCAAGCACATCCTGAGGGATGCCCTCACCACTTCCCTTCTGGTTGTGCTGGGGGAAGGATGGGATGTCCAGTACCACCATTTCCCCCCACATCTGAGACATGGAAGGGAGAGTTCCCAGTCCCTCCTTGCTTATGGGAGATGGGGACTCAGTATTCCCTCTGCCTGGACAATGTTTTTCCTGTATCCCTAAAGTGCATACAAGCAGCAAGCAGTGCCCAGTCCCTTTGGCCAGGCTGGTGTGATGGCGAGTGCCCAGACCCCCGTTTACCTGTGTGGGGGCTGGAAAGGCTACTCAGTGTCCCAATGGAGGGAAGAGGGATGCCTAGTGCACACAGGGGACCCTCCAGGGGGACAGCAGGAGGTCAGAGGCAGCCTAGCCACCCTCAAGGTGCCCGCTACGGTCTGAGTGGGAGAACACCAGGACCCCACAGCCCTCGGGGATGGAGACGGGGTGCTCCCCCCGGTCCCCAGAGCTGGGGAATGTAGGGTCTCTCCCCGATCCCCGAGGGGAGGTACGGCAGCACTCACGGTTCCAATAGACAGGGTAGCATTCCGAGTTGGCCACATCCACCTCGTAGAGCCCGCTCCGCACGCACACCGGCTCCACCGCCGCCGTCTCACCCTCCCGCGGCTCGCCGCCGCCACAGGGTCCGAGGGCGCGGTAGGCCAGCTCGATCCGCAGCGAGTCGTAACCGATAAAGGGCTTCCAGGTTTTGCGGTCCTCCCGGTAGAACCAGCGCACCTCCTCGGCGCCCAGCTCCCGTACCACCTCATAGCGGGGCCGGCTACCGCTACCGCCGCC
>VWZO01022500.1:95858-116846 GCA_013396975.1 Bucco capensis | reverse complement strand
CTAACCAACCCCAGTTCCCTCAGCTGCTCCTCACACTTGTGCTCCAGACCCTTCCCCAGCTTCCTTGCCCTTCTCTGGACACACTCCAGCACCTCAGTGTCCTTCTGGGAGTAAGTGGGACCCAACACTGAACCCAGGATTTGAAGTGTGGCCTCCCCAGTGCCACTGTCCTCCAGGAGGACAATCCCTGACCTAGTGCTGCTGCCACACTAGTGCTGATCCAAGCCAGGATGCTGTTGGCCTTCTTGGCCACCTGGGCACTGCTGGCTCAGCTTCAGCTGCTGCCAACCAACCCCCCAGGTCCTTTTCCACCAGCAGCTTTCCAGCCACTCTGCCCCAAGCCTGGAACATTCATGGGATTGTTGTGACCCAAGAGCAGGACCTGGCTCTTGGCCTTGTTGAACCTCATCCCATTGGCCTTGGCTCAGTGATCCAGCCTGGCCAGGTCCCTGTGCAGAGCCTCTGGAGAGCCTGATCCTCTTCACCATTTAAGTTCATCTTTCTCCCTGAACTGTGTCTGGAAGATGCTCTCAAGCACTTCACACCAAAGTTAATTGCCCAGACCCAAGCTATCACAGCCCACAAATCCTTTAAAGGTTAAGAACTGATCTAATGCTGGATGACTGCCAGGCTCTCCCTCACTGGCAGCCCCTGGAACAGCTTTCTTATCAATACATGGAGATTCCTGTGTGCACAACACCCAGGCATGGCAAAGGAAATGCCTCTGCTTTGAGATTAGGAGATGCCTAAAGGGTTGCAGGCAGCAAAGAAGTTCTAAGTGCAGCTACAGGCCAAGCAAGATGCAGATCCCAAATAAACCATGGCCCAGTCTCCTTCCAGAAGCATAAGAACAGCCAGACTGGGGGATGCTGTGAAAACATCCACATTGCCACAAGCTGCTGTGTGCCAAAACCCAAGACAGTGCAGTCTTCCTCAGCAGGAACTACCTGAGCTACCTCCAGAGGCTGTTGGTCCAGGAGGACTTCAGTGGTGATCATTGCACCAGCACAAAAGCAATCTCTTGTTTCAGCCCAATTAGTGCTGAGCTAAATCATCAGCCCAGGCTTTGCCTTTTGCACTTGAGAGAGAAAGAGAGAGAGAGACATCTGTGAGGCTCTTCTGGTGCATGTGGTTTCTATTATCCTCCAGCACATTGTGCATAAAGCAACTCTGTTCTGTGCTCAGCCAGCACCTCATCTGGCAGCCTGAGAGCCATTTCTGAGGGGTGGGCACCTGTGCCATTGCCCAGATGGAAACTGAGGCAGGAATTAGCCCCAGACTCCCACAGTGAGTCAGCTGCAGAGCAGAGCCCATTCGTTGTTGTGGAGTAACACCTCGCGTCCAAAGAGGGAAAGGAGTATTCCCACCCCAAAAAGGGGGCTTGTAGAATATTAAAGCATGTCCCCAAATGCCACCCTTGTCCATGTTGAGAGCAGTAGTTGGTAGGGGCTGATTCCCCTGGTAGCCAGGTACCTCTGTTTCTCATTACACAAGCACAGCAGAGGAAGGGTTAATATGCCTGAAAGCTTTTTCCACCTCAGTTGGTCTAATAAAAAAGATTGATTCTCCCCACAAATCTGGCCTTGCTTTAACAAATCACTTGATTTGACACCAAGGACTATATTCAGATAGTTTAAATTCCACTTTAGTCCCTGAAAATAAAGTTTCTGATGGGCTGGATACTTAGAAACAGCCAATAGGAAACCCCAGGCAGAGACACCCACCTTGGGCAGGGCTGGAAGGGCCTGAGTGTGGCCAAAGGCATCTGCAGATCTCTCTGTACTCTAGTGCTCCTGGAGGCTAGCAGCAATGCCAGAGCCTCTTCACACAAGGCCAGCATGGCAGGGGCTGGAGGAGACCTCTGCTGNCCCAGTATTGCAGAGGAGGTGTGAGCAGAGCAGAGTGCAGTGGCACAATCACCTCTCTGGCTCTGCTGGTCCCACCCCTCCTGCTAAAGCAGGCTCACCTTCTGTACCTCCTACAAACACAGCAGCAACTCACACTTCTGAAGCACTTCCAGTACATAAACACGACACAGTGTGACCTCCCCACCTTGCCCAAACCAGTGGGCCAGATGCCTGGAGTGACATTCTCAGCTTACCGGGCTGCAGATCACCAAGGTGTAGATAAAACCCATGACAAAATTCAAGCAATTGAGGCACTTGCATTAGAAAATGTTCAACTTCCTTAGCTTGTGAAGGTAGAAAAGTATCTGCAGTCAGATCTTTACTGCAACCTAAACTAGGTCTAATTCTTCACTCTCCATTATTCCCTCTTGGTCCTGTCTATATCAAAGTGAATGGATGCTACAACTGGAAGGAGCTGATTTGACAGTGCTCCTGCCCTCAGTCTGCCTATTCTCTGCTCAGGTGATAAGCAGCTTCATGGAGAAGCACCTGGGAGTGCTGGGGGACAACAAGTTCCCCATCAGCCAGCAATGTGACCTCGTGGCCAAGAAGGCCAATGGGCTCCTGGGGTGCATTCAAAACTGTGTGACCAGCAGGTTGAGGGAGGTTCTCCTCTTCCTGTCCTCTGCCCGAGCCAGGCCACCTCTGGAGTCCTGGGTCCAGTTCTGGGCTCGCCAGTTCCAGAGAGACTAGGAACTACTGCAGAGAGTCCAGCAGAGGCTCCCAAGATGCTGAGGGCACTGGAGCATCTGCGGCAGGAGGAAAGGCTGAGAGCCCTGGGGCTGCTGAGCCTGGAGCAGAGCAGAGCCAGAGGGGAGCTGCTCCATGCTGAGCAAGAGCTCAAGGGTGCAGGGGGCAAGAGGCTGGGGCCACACTCTGCTCAGTGGTGCCCAGGGCCAGGCCAAGGGGCAATGGGCACAAACTGGAACACCCCAATGGCTGGTGAACCTCTCTCCTCACAGGAGAGCCTGCAGTTGTATCTCCTTGAAACTGAGAGAAGTGGGACATTTCACTTTAGCTCTTGGTCAACATAGATAAGATCCCCCATTGCTAAGATTTCCAGCTCCTCTTTTCCTTGCCCTCCAGATACTTGAGGGAAACTGAGGCAAAGAGCAAGCAGAGACTCACAGGCCCCCTCCCATACACTTCCCCCACAAGCAAAGAGCATCCCTGGCTGCCACAGCTCCCTCCCAGGGGTGCATCCCTCCTCTTCCCTCTGGGGCTCTGCCCTTCCATGCTGTTTGTGTTGCCCACTTACGGTCCCGGTTGGAATAGTAACCGTGCTGGCGGCCAGAGGAACCTGTGGGGGGGAGACAAGGCAGTTATCACTGGGAAGGTGTCAAACCCTCCCCTGCACAGCCTCACTTCAGCACACAAAAAAACAAGTTTTCTCAGCTTGAGGAGCAAAACTTGGTGAGGTTTGAAAGTGCTTTAAATTCTCTCTGCTCAGTGCCTCCACACTTGCCCTTCCCTCCCACAGCTGACACCAGGCACAGACACACAGCCTCCTGCTCCCAAGGGGCTGAAATAAGCCCAGCAAAGAGCCTCCTGCCTCCAAGGGGCGTGATGCTTCCAAGACATACAAGCACAGGAAAACCTACTGAATGAAACAGGCTGTGGCAAACTGTTCTCCATAGGGAGACCTCCTTGCTCTCTGGCAGAACTTCTCTCTCTCTCCCTGAAAGGAGGCTGGAGTGAGCTGGGGGCTGGTCTCTTCTCCCAAGGAACAAGTGATAGGAGAAGAGGAAACAGCCTCAGATTGTGCCAGGGCAGGTTCAGGTTGGACATAAGGGAAAGTTTCTTCCCCAGAAGGGTTGTCAAGGTCTGTCCCAGGCTGCCCAGGGCAGTGCTGGAGTCACCATCCCTGGAGGGCTTTCAAAGCCATGGAGATGTGGTGCTGAGGGCCATGGCTTAGTGGTGACCTGGCAGTGCTGGTTAACTGTTGGACTTGATCTTAAAGGTCTCTTCCAACCAAAACAATTCAATCGTTCTATGATTCTGGTCAAACATAAAAAGGGGCTGGGATTGGTTTGGGGTGTTTTGGGTTTTTTTGGTAACAACAGTTATTGCCTCAATTGCACATTGTGGGGAACAAATAGTCCCAAGTTGAAGGAAGGAGAGCAGCTGCTATCATTTTGGCTGAGCCACGGGAAGAACAACCCAGCACCTTCCCAGCAGCTGGTGCCATCTGCTCAAAACCAAGTGTGTGACAACAAGAAGAGGAATCACTTTGGAGGGAACAGCCTTCAGCAGGATGAGCACAGCAGCATCTCCCAGAGTTTAGAGTACACTTCAGGGGCTGTCTGTCCCCAGCTCTGCCACTTAACCTTCTTCTGCCTCCCAGTGTAAAACCAGAGATGATGACTCCAGTGCCCTTTGCAAACCTTTCTCAGGTCTGTGAAGACCTCATGGTTTAAGTCTATAAACCACAAAGCACTTTCATCTGGAGAGGACAATGCATGAGCAAAGCAGTGTTTGTGTCTTCATGCATTTGTTATCATGGAAGGGGGGAAAAAAAGGGAAAAGAAAAATGCTAAACAAGCTGAGGAAATCCTTCTCCTAGTACCAAAGGTCTCCCAGAGCACTGGAGGCTGATGGTGACACTGATGGGTATTAGTCACAACCAGCACACATTACGTCCCCCTGAACATACTAACTACAAACAACTGTTACAAGGTTTTACAAGAGTGTGTTTGCTGTACCAGTGTCCAGAAACATGACATTAAGAACAAACAAACAAGATCAGATAATTGCTTGAAATATGGTTTTGGTTAGTTTGGGGTCCTGGATGGTTTTGTGTGGATGCCTAGAAAGCTGAGCAGCAGGATTGCTTAGTGTCCTCTTCCTCCTCCTCTTCTCTGAGAGGAAGAGCAGATGTTGGTTCAATGACACCAGGGCAAATCTGGACAAGGTCTGGAGGCTCTTCTAGCTCAAGTAGTGGGAGCCAGGAGGCAATGCCTGCCTCTGGGAAGTCCTCTAGGGAGCCTGTGCTGGTCCTGCTGCTGGGGATGCAGCCCAGGACTCAGTTGGCTGCTGGGCTGTGAGACAGACAGGGGAGTCCTGACCTCTCACAGAAACCTCTCTCCCAATACTGCAGCTCCTGATCCTTCAAACTGATGAGTTTCTACCTCTGCTACCTCCTGCTATAGTTAATGAACCTGTCTTTGGCCATGGCAGTGCCCTGCTTCTCAGAAGCCAAAAGCACTCTGCTCCCTGTCTTTGCAAGGGTCTTTGCAGCTCTAGCACCTTCCCCACCTCTCCAAGACAGTCAGCTAGGGGAACTCCCAAACTTGGTCTTCTGAGAGAAGCCAGAGCAAGGCTCAGTTATCCAGGTCAGCTCCTAGCCCAGAGAAAGCATCACAGATAGGTGTCAAGAAGCCTAGAAATTGGTTATCTTGGCCCACAGCAGAAGCCTTCCATGTCAGGGAAGGGCACAGCAGATGCCAGAGAAGCACAGAGAAGCAGGAGTCAAGCCCCACTCTTTAAAATCCTAAGGCCAAGTTTGACCAGCCTGAGGTCCCAAAGTATCTGTGACAGAAAATTTAAGCCAGGTAGAGTGCCCAGATAAGAAGCTAGAGGCTACCAAGGCTGCAAAGCATTTGTCTTGTGCACTCACAACTGAATCTCTCAGGAGGGGAGTTGTCCTGGAGCATCCTCTTTTAACTGGGATTGTCACCGCATCCCAGAATCCCAGCATGGTGAGGGTTGGAAGGGATCTCTAGGGATCATTCAGTCCAACCCCCCTGCTCCAGCAGCCTCACCCACAGCAGCTTGCCCAGCATCACCTCCAGCTGCCTTGGGAATCTCTCCACACAAGGACACTCCACAAGCTCTCTGGGCAGCCTGGGCCAGGGCTCTGCACCCTCACACCAAACAACTTTCTCCTTCTGTTCACATGGAAGCTCCTGGGTTGCAGTTTGTGCCCATTGCCCCTTGGCCTGGCCCTGGGCACCACTGAGCAGAATCAGGTCAAGTCATTGCAGTGCTTGCAGCCAGAACCCAAAGAGCTGGATCAGTCACATTGGTTTGTGATTGTGCTCTCTGAATGAGGAGGACTGATGAGGACCAGAAAATTAACTTAATCTTTCAGTGCTATACCAGCTTTGAGGACTTAACCTAAGAGCAACCAAATGCATCCTGCATGAGATCTGTGGGAATGGGTGATCTCAGAAAGTATGAGATCTAGGTTACAGGCAGTGCCCCAAGCCACTTTGGTTCTGAACACCTTGCTTCCAAACTCACTGGAGCCATAACAAAATCCTCAGAACCACAGACTTTTGTACTCTTAACTGAATAATGTCATAAACACCATGCAGGAAACTTCCTTTCCTTGTTCCACCACTAACAGCAAGTACAAACCACCAAGTTCTGCTTCTACTTTGAGGAGCAGATAAAGATTCCCACTTCAGTCCTTGCCAGTTCAAATGAGATCAATGTTTTCTGCCTCCTGCAAGAACTGCAGAGTCAACAGAAACACCAAGGGCCAAACCCAGAGGGATCCTCTTACTAAACTCAAGATCCACCTAGAGAGTTAGCATCCACACTGAGGCATGGGAAGCTTCTCCTCTGGCTCAGCAGTGCCAGGTCAAGGTCAATGACATTAAAAAAATATGTTTACAAGGTCTTTTGGGTAACAGCAACAAGAAAGAGAGAACTAAACCCCAAGAATGACAGAAGAAAGGCCAATCAAAGGCAGAAATGTATTCCCCAGCCCTGCAGAGGCAATCCATTCCTGGAGAGCTGCCTAAATCCCTGCATCCGCCTTCTGCTGGCTCAGCCCCCACTGCTCTTGGCAGGTGAGGCAGAAAATTGGTTCTAAAATGAGCCCAATATTTTATAAGTTTCATAAACATTTTTTTCCAAACACTGGAACATGAGGTATTCTCAGAGAGCCTGTGCCAGAGAGTAATGTGGGCTAACTCGGAAACAGAGTCCCCACCTGTTCATGGCAACAGCTCTTTTCATCTTCATCCCTGCTTTAGGAGCTGCCCAACACTATTTTATGAGCTGACAATTAGTTTAGGTTGATTGAATTAAGCCAAATTGATTGCATTCCCCTCTTTCTTCAAGGGCAGGCTTTCTGCAGGAGTAAGGGTTTGAATCTCTTGGAGCCTGGGTCAATAAAGCACTCTTCCAGATCTAGAGGGCAAAAATGATCCCAGGCAATCAAAGTCAATACATGTCACACAGAGATGTTCTGGAGAGGTGTGAGAGAGAAGAAGACAAGCTCTGGCCTCCTGGTTACAGAGGAGCTAGGCTGACAGCAGGGAGCACTACTGCTGCACAGCTACTGAAGCTTCACTGACCCAAGAAGTGACCATCTCTGTTTGAAGGAGAAGTGTGTCTGCACCTCACAGGTGGACAACACAGCAGAGAGAAAGAGAGAGAGCTGAAAAATAACCCAGTCTGGGAAAAAAGCTCATTTATTCTTTTACAGGGAGATCAGCAGGTGGGTGCAGACATGGTTGAGGGATGGTTGGTGGTTGAGGGATGGTTGATGGTTGAGGGATGGTTGATGGTTAAGGGATGGTTGGTGGTTAAAGGATGGTTGGTGGTTATGGGATGGTTGGTGGTTGAGGGATGGTTGGTGGTTATGGGATGGTTGGTGGTTATGGGATGGTTGATGGTTGAGGGATGGTTGATGGTTGAGGGATGGTTGGTGGTTGAGGGATGGTTGGTGGTTATGGATGGTTGGTGGTTATGGATGGTTGGTGGTTGAGGGATGGTTGGTGGTTGAAGGGAGTGGAACAGAGATAGCAGTGCAGAGGAAGGAGCAGCAGCCGGCATGGAGAAGAGGAATGCCATGTAGAGAGGAACACAGCAACAAGCAGCTTTTGTACACTTGGTGCTTATCTAAAGCTGCAAGTTGAAGACCAAAATCTCTGATATCAACAGGCCAACAGAAGGTCATCTGCAACTGGAAGAGATGCCTCTAAAATAGATGTTGCATGCTCGGCAAGGAAAGTTTCTCTGTGTTTGCTCTTCTGTGAGCAGATATGCATCAGGATTCAGGCTGAATGCCACTGTAAGAACTACTCTACAGTGACAAATCACAGAATCACAGACTAGTTTGGGTGGGAAGGGGCAACGCAAACTCATCTAGTCCAACCCCCTGCATCAGCAGGGACATCTGCAAATAGAGCAGGTTGCTCACAGCCCCAAACAATCTAACCTGGAATGGTTCCAGGGATGGGACATCTCCCACCTCTCTGGGCAACCTGGGCAAAGCTCTCACCACCCTCAGTGCCAAACATTCCTTCCTTCTATCTAATCTCAAACTCTCTCAGTTTCAAACCATCTCTCCTTGTCCTGTCCCAACAGGCTCTGCTAAAAAGTCTCTCCCCATCTTTCTGATAGGTTCTTTAAGTACTGAAAGGCTGCAAGAAGTTTTCCCTGGAGCCTTCTCTTCTGCAGGCTGAACAAACCCAACTCTCCCAGCCTTTCCCCATAGCAGAGAGCTTCCACCCTCAGATCATTTTTGTGGCCAACTCTAGACCTGTTCCAACAGACCCATGTTTCTCCTATGCTCAGGACTCCAGAGCTGGGCCCAGCACCTACTCAAGACTGCACACACTGGTAGGTGCTTTGTGAGTGAGGGATCAGTCAGACTGGGATGAGAGAGCATTCATCCAGACAGGTTGTACAGATGTTTATATTTGGCTCATTTTAAAGACTCAAAGCCAGAACTGACCAAGATCAGCAGCATTAATAACCTTTAGAGTACTGACCCCTGCCAAGCTAAGCTTGAGTGAAACATTCATGGATGAATATGAACCATTCNGCTCCATCTGCCCGGGTTTGGAATCAGAGTTGTCCTTCTCCTAGGATGACTGCCAGAAGGCTAATGAGCTCATCCTACCCATCCAAGGATTCTAGGAACATGGGTATCACTCCCCACACTTTCCCGTGGGCAATGAGTTTAATGCTCCCTCTGCTGTGGGCACAGTTATGGCACCAGGGGCCACAGGAGACCACAAGGGATTGTCAGACTGTGCCTGAGTCTCCTTGTGTGGAGAGATTCCAAAGGCCCCTGGAGGTGATGCTGGGCAAGCTGCTGTGGGTGATCCTGCTTTAGCAGGGGGGTTGGACTGCATGATCCCCAGAGGTCCCTTCTAACCCTCACCAGGCTGCAATTCTGGAATTCTGTGATCCAAGGCTGAACTTTCTCATGTCACAGTTTCCCAAGTCCCATTTTGCAGCAAGGCAGAACTCATTAGTTAATTCTCTCTGCAGAGCTTGCAGTAGAGGTTGTGACAACAACTCAGCCCTGGGGGATGGATCACAATGACTATAACAGTAGTAGACATTTGGGTGCAGTTAAGCCTAGCCAATGCTGTAGCCCAATGGCCATTCTGCAAGATCTATGTTGCCTGTGACACTGACAGAGCCTTGAGAAGTGAACCTCCACCATCACTTACAACTCCCTGGCAGCAGGAGCTCTAATCATTCTGCCTAATTGCCATGGCGAGTTACACTGATTGCAAATTTGACAGCTATAAAACAATAATCCAAAAGAGGAATTCCAAGCAGGCCATGAAGATAATTAGGCTCCTCATTTTTACACCCTCTTGATCAGTGGTGGGGTGCTGGAGAGCCTTCCAAGAGCTTTGTTTTGAGATGAATGGCGCCTCAGTGATGAAACAACTTGGAGAGGGCCCAGCAATTCAATTGAAAGTTTAAACAATGCAGCTGTATTTTATCGTCCTGCATTGTCAGGCCTCAACCAAAATAGCTCCTAAACAGAGCCACATGTGTTGCTGCTGCCCAAAAAACTGAAGGTGAATTTTAAAGCCCTTTCCTAAAGTGGAGGATGCCAAGATTTTTCAGCTAGGAGTTATTATTAGGACCCAGCAGGATTTCATCCAAGCCTTGACAAGGGGTCTGTATGGTTTCTGTAAGAGGAACTTCATTTTTCAAACTAAAGATGGCTTGGATGAGTGATGCTTCAAAGAGGGAGACCTCTGTCCTGTGTTTCTTCTTGTTCCACATAGGGGTGGTACCAGCCAAAGGGAAACCTCCTGATAACCCATGGAGCAATTGATACAGGGAGAATCAGCAGGATTCCTCCCTCTTTGTGTCTATCAGTAATGGACATTGTTGGCTGCCTGCTAGTCTCAGGAGAAGAAGAGGCTCCAGGGAGGCCTTTAAGTATTTAAAGGTGGTTACAGGAAAGCTGGAGGAGGACTTCAGCAGGGAATGTAGAGATAGGACAAGGAGTGATGGTTTTAAACTAGAAGGGGAGATTTAGAGTAGATCTAAGGAAGAAATTCTTCACTGTGAGGGTGGTGAGACCTTGGTCCAGGTTGCCCAGAGAGGTGGTAGATGTCCCATCCCTGGAACCATTCCAGGTCAGGTTGAACCTTGGGGCTCTGGGCAACCTGCTCTAGTTGCAGATGTCCCTGCTGAGTGCAGAGGAGTTGGACTAGGTGACCTTTGGGACTGAAGGGTCTGGAGCACAAGTGTTGTGAGGAGCAGCTGAGGGCACTGGGGTTGGTTAGTGTGGAGAAGAGGAGGCTCAGGGGAGACCTTCTCACTCTCTGCAACTCCCTGAGAGGAGGCTGCAGCAGGGTGGGAGTTGGTCTCTTCTCCTAGGGAGCAGGTGGTAGGGCAGGAGAAGGATTACATTGTGCAAGGAGAGGTTCAGGTTGGATATTAGGAACAAATTTTCACCCAAAAGGTTGTCAAGCCCTTGAAGAGACTGCCCAGGGCAGTGGTGGAGTCACCACGTCTGGAAGGGTTGAAAAGCCTTGTAGATGTGGTGCTGAGGGATGTGGTTCAGTGGTGACCTGGCAGGGTTGTGTGGCTGGTTGGACTCAATGATCTCAGAGGTCTTTTCCAAGCAGAATGAATCTATGATTCTATAGCATGTGTTTCAGAAACTGAGAAAATTGCAGTCAGCTCTTACTTTGAGAGCTACCTCTTGCCTTTGAGGATTCAGATATGGTGAAAACACCCCAAAACACCTTAGTTATAACACTGAGACCTAGATCTTTGTTAAGTCTAGCAAGTCGGTCAAGATACAGAAGATAGAATATGTACAACAAGACTTAGTCTTTTTAATATCCAAGGTTGGATTTGCACAGCTGGAAAACTAGGGGAAAAAGCTCTGGTTTTTGGCTTGCCATCAGTTCAAACAGCCTCAAGGACTTCAGGGGGTGCAATCCATACAAATTAAATGGGATTCTATTATTTACTGGAGTGTAGTATTTGAGATTGCAAGATTCAGTTCCACACTGAGCAAAAAACTGTTGAAAAATGAAGAGCATGTGAAGTTCTACCAGCCCTTCCCATAAAAGCTCTAGTGTTCAAGCTCAGGTTTGAATCCCTTCAATCCCAGAACCAGGGCAGAAAAAAACATCCAGGATGGTAACCTGGAGGAATAGAATGTACCCTCAGTGAGTTTGCTGCTGATGCAGCACTGGAGGAGTGGCTGACACCCTGTCAGCCTGTGCTGCCATTCAGGGAGAGCTGCACAGGCTGAGAGCTGGGGACAGGAACCTCCTGGAGTTCAACAAGGGCAAGGGGAGAGTCCTGCACCTGGGCACAAATAACCCCATGGAGCAGGACAGGTTAGGGGTTGAGCTATTGGAAAGCAGCCCAGTAGACAAAGCCCTGGGTGTGTGGGTGGCCAGCAGGATATCCACAAGCCAGCAATGTGCCTTTGTGGCCAAGAAGGCTAATGGCATCCTGGGGTGCACCAAGAAGAGTGTGGCCAGCAGGTTGAGGGGAGTTCTCCTCCCCCTCTGCTCTGCCCTAGTGAGGCCACAGCTGGAGTGTTGTGTCCAGTTCTGGGCTCCCCAGAGCAGAGCAGAGGCACAATCCCCTCCCTGCCCTGCTGCCCACACTGCTGGGGATGCAGCCCAGGCACAGTTGGCTCCCGGGCTCTGAGCACACATTGCCAGCTCATGGCCAGCTTTTCACCCACCAGTTCCAGTAAGGACATCGAATGCATTGTGGAGATTGACAGACTCCCTATAGTATCAGAGGCCACAGGCACTCCTTGGGCAGACCATGGCAAATGCTATTTTTCCTCAGCTTTTTACCCCATGCATTCCTGCACTGCAGTCTCCTCTTCATCACTTGCTACCTTAATGGCAGGACAAGGAGATATTCTTAATGAGGCTACTCCTCCCTTTCATCTGCCACTGTTCAGGGTCTCACAAGCCTTTTCTCTCTCTCTTAGCAGACTAGCAAGACTATAAATGCAGCAGGACAAACACCAGTCAGATAGCTGTTACAGCCTAGTGGATGGACATGGACTTCCAAAGGTCACCACTCTTCACAGCCCAGTGGCTAAGAGAAGGGCTCAGGAGCGGAAGAATCTACCTGTACTGCTCTATGCTGGGGCAAGTGTCCTTTGCAATCCTTCCATGGCTAAAGGAATAGTCAACAATGCTTGATAGCAACAGTGCCTGCTACTGATCATGTTGTATCTAGCAGGAAGAAAATGTCCAACAAGATGTATTGTCTAAGTGCACTGTTTTATCAATACCAGATGAGCACACAGAGCCTGAGGTCCTGGGCAGAAGCCAAAACATACAAGCAGGAAACTGCAAGTGGGTAAAATGTGACACTTGAATTCAAAAAGGGGTAGTTACCTCCGTGCCAAAAAAATCAAAGGCACTCTTACCATGCTGGTCCAGTGCATCTGGAACATCTCTGCCCCCTGAAACAGAACCCTGGGGCTGCTACAAGGCCTCTTCATGTCAGGCTTTCCTAAAGGGAAATCCTAGCTCAAAACCACCTCTGGAAGATGCTCTCCAGTGCCTGTTCTTTCACACAGTCACAGAATCATGAAGGTTGCAAGAGAGCTCTAAGATCATCAAGTCCAACCAGACCTATCACCCCCATACCACTAACCCATGGCCCTAAGGAGAGCAGCTAGATGTTTCTTAGCCCCCTCCAGGGATGGTGACTCCAGCACCTCCCTGGGCAGCCTGGGCCAAGACTTAACAACCCTTCCAGTAAAGAAATTCCTCCTTAATCCAATCTAAACCTCCCCTGCTGCAACTTGAGGCCATATCCTCTTGTTCTCTCACTGCTAACCTGGCAAAGAGACCAACCCCATTTCCTCTTGTCCTCTCACTGCTAACCTGGCAAAGAGACCAACCCCATCTCACTCCAATCTCCTGTCAGGGAGTTGTAGAGAGCCAGAAGGTCTGCCCTGAGCCTCCTCTTCTCCACACTAACCAACCCCAGTGCCCTCAGCTGCTCCTCATCAGACTTGTGCTCCAGAGCCCTCCCTAGCCTCATTGGCACAGATGTGAATACAAGTCACACATCCTTGTGCCTGGGCTGAGAGGAAAAGCTCTCCCATCACAGCTATCTTTAATCTCTTCACTCTGAGAAGCTTTCTGAACAATTTCCTTCATGCTGTGGTCTTGGGCTTCAGTGAAGAACCCTGTCCAGTGTTCTTTTCAAAGCCTTGCCTTTACACTGGAGAACAAGCAAGTGAGAGCTGCCAGGGGTTTAGTCCTGATTATCCATGACCACCCAGCCTTCTCCACCCATCCCCTGCTCTACTGTCAGCTGCCCTGTCTTTCACCAACACAAACTTTGGGGTCATGGAGAGGTGGAGAGAGAGCTGTGTTTAAGCTGGAATGGATGTGTCTTTTCTGATGCAAAGCACTAGCTGCTTCTACAGTTCCATGAGCTCCCAGCTGCTAAGGAAACAAGAGTTCCTTGCTGCTTACTGAACCCACCACATCTAACTCCCAGCACAACAACTCCAAGTACCAGCTCATGGACCTCAGATACCTGTCGTGTGTGCTTAAGCAAGGAGAGTCAAAACCATCTGTGACAAGAGCATGAAGGGAATATAAGGCACTAAACCAGCATCAGGTTCTGCTAGCACATTTTTTATGTGCTAAATCATTGTTTTCAATTAACTTCCAGCAAGAAAACCTATGTTGAGTGAGTTTGTCACATTCCTGGTGAAGGCACCATCCACTGCTGCCCACTGCAAAAAGCTGAGGAGCAACAGGAAATGTCTCCACATGCCCACAAATTCCTCTCTCCTCAACCCCCAACACCATCCCAGCAGTGTCTGTAGAGCCCTGCAACACATTCTGCAGCATGAAAATCAGGAGCAGAAGAGGGATGCTAGTCCTTGGGCATTTCAAGTTAAGTCCTTGTTGAGTCAAGGTCAAAGAGTCTCCTGGAAGAGGCACTGCCTCACTCACTACCATTAATGCAATGGGCCATGGGTCCATCAAGAGCATCCCCCTCTCCCCAAATTGCTGACAAGTAATGTAGTTATTGGAAAGAACTGGGTAAGAGTTTTTAAGAATCATTAAAATCTTACCCAAAGTCACTCTGATTTATAAACCCACCTTCACAAAGTCTTCATCCAGTCCTAGAGCTGCACTTCCCCTACAAGGCAGTCCAAAGCAAAGCAGCTCCAGGCACCCAGGCAGAGCCCCAAAATCCACTGCTGACTTGCCCAAGACTTTACTAATCAGATTTTTCTTCAGTGATATAAATTGAGAAGTCTGCTCACAATCCCCTGCAATGGATTGTCCAATCTGCAGCTTGACCCCATGGCAAAAGAGTTGCCTGACCTCTGACTGCCAGAGGCAGAGAAGGAAAGAAACATGGGAAGTAGGTGTTGAAGAGGCTTGGAAATCTGACCTGACCCTGGGGTGTTTTTGCCTGCTGACAGAAATAGGCACTCCACTTCTGATTTGGAGATCAGAGTAGCCACTTGATGACTTGCAGATCAGAGTAGCCACTTGATGGCTTGCAGGAGAACAGGTCAGCTTGCAGCCATCTCCTCTCATGGCCTCTCACAAAAGACCATACTCTGAGTTAGAACTTTCACACAAGTTCTCTTTTTCCAGTGAGATATCACTTCCTGATATCACTTCACCTGTGGGGATCATCCAGTCCAACCCCCCTGCTCCAGCAGGCTCACCCACAGCAGCTTGCCCAGCATCACCTCCAGGGGCCTTGGGAATCTCTCCACACAAGGACACTCCACAAGCTCTCTGGGCAGCCTGGGCCAGGGCTCTGCACCCTCACACCAAACAACTTGCTCCTCCTGTTCACATGGAACCTGCTGGCTTCCAGTTTGTGCCCATTGCCCCTTGGCCTGGCCCTGGGCACCACTGAGCAGAGTGTGGCCCCAGCCTCTTGCCCCCTGCACCCTTTATCCTTTTGATCAGCACATTTCTCCCAGTCCCAGTGGTCTCTTGGTGCTGTTAAATCTCCGAGCACAATTAAACATGCAAAATTAGTACAGAAGCAGTATTGAGCTTCCCTTTGCAGCTTTATTTCTTGGTTTAAATGTAAAATCACAAAAGCTTCCTGCAGGGCCAACAGGTGACAAACAAGAGAAGAGTCAAGAATGGGGACAACCAAATCTGGTGGAGCTTGCACTGTCATATGATGAATGAGAAACACTAGGCCTGGAGTGAGCAGCCAGTGCTGGTAGAGCACCAAGGGTAATGAATCACAGAATCATGAAGGTTGGAAGAAATCTCTAAGCTCATCAAGTCCAACCATCTACCTATCACCCCCATACCACTAACCCATGGCCCTAAGGACCTCATCTAGATGTTTCTTAACCCCCTCCAGGGATGGTGACTCCAGCACCTCCCTGGGCAGCCCAGGCCAAGACTGAACAACCCTTGCAGGGAAGAAATTCATCTCTGTCATGGCCAGACTCTACACCCTAAAATTCTTCCATTCCAGTTGCTATGACATTCCAGTGCCCCTCTGATAACATCTAGAAAGCCAACGTTACCACAGCACAATCTCCAAGGAAGCAAACTTCCCAGCTGAAATGACCTTGGAAATATTTGCCTGCATCCCTTTTTTGCCAAGAAGCTTGGGGCAGGCTCATCTTTCCTCACAGCTGATTCCCCACTTCTGGCAAAGAGCACACACACATTAGGTTGTTATTAGTAGCAGCAGCAAGATTTTAAATTAGTGCCCAAGAACCTATTCGGTGTTTGGAATTTGAAGGGAAAAGCAAAATACTATCCACACAAAAAAATACACCCACCCACTCACCCCCTCCCCCAAATCAGCCCTAGCTGCTGTGCCTGGATTCAATCTGTAGCTCCTCAGAAATCACAAGCCAGTGGAAGATTAACTCAAAATCATGGGATGGGAATGCAGATGGAATTCACATTCTGCTTACAAGAGGGTAAATGACATTTTTTTCTTCCCTGAAGCTCAGTTGATGGTTCAGGGGCTGAGCTATCTGCCCAACCACCTCCTGTTTGCATTGGGATGGGACAGCTTGCTCCATTCCCAGAATCAAGGTTGGAAGAGACCTCTAAGATCAAGTCCAACCATACCTATCACTAACATATCACTAAACAAAGGAGAGCATCTAGATGTTTGTTAAACCCCTCCAGGGATGGTGACTCCAGCACCAGCCTGGGCAGCCTGGGCCAAGACTTAACAACATTCACACCAGGCTTTGCAGGAGACAAGGTGTCCTCAACTCTCACTCACTCTCAGTGTAGGTAGGAGAATCCTCCACCTCAACACTAGCTGTCTCCATACCATCTGAAAGGCAAGGCACCATTCCCTGCACCAAACCCATGACTGACAGGCCTCCAGCTCCCTGGGGACACAGGCAAATGCTTTCTTATGTCACACCCCTTGGATACATCTGGTGTCCAACACCATGGAATATCTCATTCTATAGAGGACTTCCAACTCCCCTCATCATCTTTCAATTAACAAGCAGTTATCTCCAGCATCAGCCAGGCCATGGAGTGTTGTGAGCACATGGGGAGGAGCTTCAGGAGGGAAATGATAGCACCAAGCCACACATCACATGAGAACCTTGACACCAACTGCAAACCCAAGCATTACCCAGGACCTTTCTTGTGTCATCAACCAAGATGACCTCAGATGTGGACAGCCCACAAAATGCTCATCAAGCTACAAAGGCTTTGCTAGCAAACCTGAACACAACAGCAACAGGCAGATCTTTTCACAAGGCTCAATCCATCTGACCAGTAGCAGAACTGCTCTGGTAGGGGGTTTAATTTGGCTTCTGAAGAAAAGGCTGTGCTGCAACAGATGGGGAGAGGTATAGAGGCATGTGAAGTTCAGAGTTGCAGCTGAGAGAACTGGGGTTGGTTAGCCTGGGGAAGAGGAGGCTTGGAGAGACCTTCTTACTCTCTCCAACTCCCTGAAAGGAGTGAGGTGGGGGTTGGTCTTTTCTCCCAAGGAACAAGTGATAGGACAAGAGGGAACAGCTTTAAGTTGTGCCAGGGGAGGTTTAGGGTGGGTATTAGGAACAAATGTCTTCTCCAAAGAGTTGTCAAGGCCTGGCCCAGGCTGCCCAGGAGTCACCATCCCTGGAGGGGTTTCAAAGCCATGGAGATGTGATGCTGAGGAACATGGTTTAGTGGTGACCTGACAGTGCTAGTTACTGTAGGACTTGATGACCTGAAAGGTCTCTTCCAACCAAAATCACCTGATCACTCTATGATTCTATGCTTCACTACTTCTGCTAGCTGAAGAGTCCACAGCACATAGCATAACTCCTGCAACAAGAAGGAGAAGTTCAGCATCAACCTGGGGAAGCCAGGGAACTCTCAAGAGATTTCCAACAGCTGAGGGATTCTCTGGAGGAAAAGCCAGCTGCTCCTTTCCATGCAGTGTCCTGCTAAAGTTGGAACAGCAACTTTCCACACCAGTCTGTAGCTATGCCTGGAACAATGAAGTGCAAATGAACTAAATTCCCTGGGAAATGCTTCTGAGTGTGTCCCTCTATACACCAGCTTTTCAGGAAAGGGAAGAGGGGGAGCAAACCTTCCCAAAATTCTGCACTAAAAATAATTTAGACTTTCTGCAGTCAGAGGAAGACAATGGGAAAAAATGAGTAAGAGAAGAGCAATGTTGTGTTGGACAGAACAAACATCACTTCCTATAGGGGAGCAGGGAAAGCTTGTTAGGTTCTGGCTCTCCTCCATGAAGGGTGACACTGCAGCTGAGGTGTCCCCAGAGCAGAGCAGAGGCACAATCCCCTCCCTGCCCTGGTGCCCACACTGCTGGGGATGCAGCCCAGGACATGGCTGGCTTCTGGGCTCTGAGCACACATTGCCAGCTCATGGCCAGCTTTTCACCCCCCAGTACCCCCAAGTCCTTCTCCTCAGGGCTGCTCTCCATCCCTGCATCCCCTAGTCTGTGCTGATACTGGAGGTTGGCTGACCCAGACACAGGACCTTGCACATGGCCTTGTTGAACCTCATAAGGTTCACACAGGCCCTCTTCTCCAGCTTGTCCAGGTCCCTCTGGATAGATTCTGTCCCTCAGATGTGTCAGCTGCATCACTCAGCTTGGTGCCATCTGCAAGCTTGCTGAGGGTGCACTCGATCTCACTATTTCATTGATGAAGACATTAAACAACACTGGTCCCACTATGGAGCCCTGAGGGACACCACTTGTCACTGATCTCCATCTGGTCACTGAGCCATTGACCATCCACCCAGTTCCTTATCCAACAAAGAGTTCACCCATCAAATCCTTATCTCTCCAACTCAGAGAGAAGGATGTTGTGGGAGATCATGTCAAAGGCTTTACAGAAGTCTAGCTAGATGACCTACAGAGCTCTTCTCTTGGCCACTGATGCAGTCACTGCCCTGTAGTGTTTGCCCTGTCCTTTGACAGGATTCAACTGTCAAACAAGCATTGATCCTAGAACATCTTCCAAATGCTTTCACACTTTCTGGGAACACTGGCAGGAAATGGAACATTGGGGAAGGCTTGCAGGGACAGCAGGCAGCTACACTCACAGGGCAAAGACCTCAAAGCAACAAACAGCTGAAGGAAAACTTGAAGAGCTACTGAAAAGTGCTTATAATAGGACTATTGGGAAGGTATCTACTCACAGAGCAGAGCAAACCCAAAGCTAACCCTGCTGCTTTTACCTGGGGATACAGCACCCCACCTGAACTCGGAGCATAGGCTGTGTGGACAAAGAGCAGTGAGGAGATGAAACAAATGTCTCCTGAATGCAGTCATTGCCCACAGGGACCAAAAGCTAACCACATAACCTACAGCCCAAGCAACTGCATTTAAAATGATGCAAACTATTCCTGAAAAGGAAAAAAGTAGATCTTTGCCTCTCCTTAGCTTTTGACATGAAGAGCATGATTTCAGTTTGGCCTCCATGGCACCTGAGCGAGAAGAGAATAATCCTCACTATCACAAACCAACACTGCTGCACACACTTGGATGACATTTCTCTTTCAGTCCTGTGAAAGTGTTTCTCCCAAGAACTCTGTTAGCTATCTAGTGCTTTCCTGACTACCCAGAAGCTAAAATGCTTCATTCTGGACTAAGTTTTCAGCTGAGGCTTTGGTCAGAGGGAGGGGAAAAGAAGGCAATTCAGTGACTTTCTGATTTAGACTAAATGTCAGCTCTCTCCCTTAAAAATGTCAAAAGCAAATGTTCAGACAGCCTCCCTAGTGCTAATTTTATTAATGCTGTCAGCAATTCTCAGGATCCCAATCTGGACAGTGAGTCAGGCAGCAAATCAATCCCATTTCCAGAGCTCCAGAGGGAAAGGAACAAGAGAGGAAAGGGGCCAGAGAGATTGCTGAGAGTGGAGATTCAGTCTTTAGGTGGGACAAATACTTTGCCACTTCTTCACACTCCTCTCACTCTGGAGGCACTTGGCTGGTTGTGGTTTAAACGCCTTCAAAGCCATTGAGGTGACTCTGCCTAGAACATTGTCCTCCCTGAAAGGCTTGTTATAAGCCCTGGCCCAGGCTGCCCAGGGCACTGCTGGAGTCACCATCCCTGGAGGGCTTGAAAAGCCAGGAAGCTGTTGAGGGACATGGATTAACATGGTTGGGTTAACAGTTGGACTCAATGATCTTAAAGGTCTTTTCCAAGCCAAACCATTCTATGATTCTCAAGGCAGGAAGCAGGTCCCATCACTCTGTGACAGATCTCCAAGCTACTTCACACAGTCTGGAGGAAGCTCTTGCTCTGCACTGCCTGTGTGGGCAGCAATGGGTAACCCAGCTTCCAGCCATCCACCCAGGGAGCTCACAGCCACACACAATACACATTAACCTCTGTGNCACCTCTCCAGCTTGCCCAGGTCCTTCTGGGTGTTCCTTGCTATCAACTTTTTGTTCATGCCTCCAGGACACACAAGATTTTCAGCTCTTAGAAAAAACTGGTATCATTAGTCAAAAATGTATCCTGGAAGAGCTGGGCACCTGCTGGGCACCAAGAGGCTAATAAACAGAGCTGCATTTTCTTCCCAATGTTATTTTACCTCCCAGGTTGTGTTTAGCCAAGGGCCTAACGAGAAGCTTCCCCACATGCCTGCACGTGGAGCTGTGATCTCCTTAGGCAGGAATGAGGTTTGTGTTGGGTTTGCACTGATCTGGTTTCCCAGCCAAGCCCAGCTCTCTGTCACCTTGGCTGGGGACCACAGCTTGGGGTGTGAAACGTGCTCCCTCAGCTAATGATCTAAGGAACATTTAGATGGAGATTGCTAGTACAAACTCAGATCTGTCAGCCTGGGCTCCAGGTTGGGCTGAGCACCAAAGGGATTCAAAGAGAAAAGTCACTTTCTAAATATAAATGAAGGGTTGGGGGTTCTTTTCTTCTTCTTCCTTGTGGATTTTTTAAGAGGCAGAATTGAGGGAAAGGTGAAAAGTGATTCTTCTGGGTAGAACAAACCTTAGATACTATAGGATGTCTGAAAATTCTGATCAAATGGCTTGGTGCCTTCAGGTGTTCTCAAGCAGGACTGGGCTCTCTCACAGTCACAGCTTCAGATATTTCACTCCATGTCAAATCTGTCTCCTTTAGTTTGTGTGAAGCAGAAAATAATTCAGTCTAATGTCTGTCTAGGGAGATACCAACAGCAAGCCTGGTAAAGGCAAGTTGTCTGATCTCAGCCCAGGGACCCCAGCAGTGTTACATAGTTTACTCTGAAGCCTACTGATGTGTTTGTAGGCACCTGATACTGGGCTACCTAAGGGGGATGACACTGCCCTTGTTGCCCACACAGAAGTAGCTCTGCAGCGTTTAACGTCCTGCTTTGCAGCCACTGCTGAGCTTTTTGGGCTGGAAGTTAGTTTAAAGAAAACAG
>VWZO01022500.1:70530-89651 GCA_013396975.1 Bucco capensis | reverse complement strand
CTCCCCACGAGGGTGGTGGAACACTGGCCAAGGTTGCCCAGGGAGGTGGTTGAGTTCCCATCTCTGGAGGCATTGCAGGTGAGGCTTGCCAGGGCTCTGGGCAAGCTGCTCTAGTTGGGGATGTCCCTGGCCACTGCAGGGGGGTTGGACTAGATGAGCTCCAGAGGTCCCTTCCAACCCAAACCATTCTAGGATTCTAGGATTCTATGATAAATATGAGCTTTTGAATATGAGTTTGAAGACCAGTGGCATTTAAAGGAAGACTCCTCTAATAAACCTCTGCTTCTAGTTGCTGGGCTGCAATACAGAACTGTTGTGGAGCCTTGGTGCTCCTCAGACTGTCTCAGAAAAGGAAACTGAGGCAGCAGTGGTGGTATCACAGCATTCCCAGCAAGAGACAGCCAAGGACTTTGCTGACTGAAGGAGCAATCACAATTATCTTGGATACTGGTGGCACCCTCCAGCTAAAACATGCCACAAGAGGAAGTGTAGCAGAAGGCTCTGAAGCAGGAGGATGTGAAGCAGGTTGCCCATGGCTGTGCATGGTTCTGTGTCCCATATCACCTGCTGCCTCACCAGGTGCTAGCAGCATCCAGTTCAGCTCTGTTTCAGTGCCCAGTGACATGCTGGTTGATGAGCATCATGGCACAGCATCTCAGGAGGCACTGCAGAGAACTGCTCAGCTCTCCCCATGCCATCACTGTAACTACAAGAGTGCCACAGCAGCAACACTTCCCAAAGCAGGTGCCCAGAGGCTGGTAAACACGTCTGTGACCTGGCTACAGCAGATGAGGGTCACTGCAGGACGTGGGGTAGTGGCATGTTGGTGGTTGATGGTTGGGCTTGATGGTCTTAGAAGTCTCCTCCAACCTTAATGATTCTGTGAACACTGAAGCATCAGCAGAGCTTACTACCAGCCAAGCCACACACAACTGTAGCTGCTTCAGTCACCAAAAGGCTTTCAAAGACAGCAGTGGCTTTAAGAACTTCTGGATGAGTCCTTGGGCTACTAGGCTAATCCATACCATTTCCTAAACTAAGAGAAAGAAATGCAGCCCAGCAAGGAAAGCTGGCAAGTTTCTTTGAGGGAAACCACATTCCAGCTTGCTGCAGGTAAGGGATGATCAGTATTTCAGGAAGACCTTGTGGGATTTCCAGCAGCAAGACACACTCCAGTTTCAGTAGGCAAGGCTATAGCTACAGTGGAGATTGTTCCTGCTTGTGCTTAGTCTTCAAAGGTTGCAGAATTTCAACCACTTAGCTTGGCTTTCCTGCTTTTTATCTTAAGAGGTTGTTTGGAGATGCATCCAAAGGAACAAAAGAATCAGGAACAGGAAGAGAGAAAGCAGGCCCAGCAAGGACAGTCACAGCACTCCTCCTTCACTGTGTCATTAGGAAAGAACTCACTTGTGACAGGACTCTGGGTTGAGCTTGGCTTCTGGGGACTGCAGGGCTCAGCAGATGAGCCAGGCCCTCCTTGGCTCCAAGAAGAAATGCAGGATCTTTTGTGTCTTCCTTTTTTTCTTTAGTGTGTGCAGGGGTTTTGTCTCTTTATGCTCTTTCTCACCCTCAGTAAGTGGTTTGCAGAGAAGCAGCAAGCAAACTGAGGAGAGCATGGAGCACCCTTGATAAATGAGAGTGCTGGTGAGCAGCTTCAGCAGACAGGGCTTGGCAGAGGAACCTTAATCCAGCACTGTCTCAAATGATTGAATAAATGAAGGAGCCTGCGAGAGAAGCACTGGGGTTGGGCTTAGTTCATAAAGCTCTTTTTGCTTTTCCTTAGTGCCCAGGAGTAAAAGCTCTTCAGTTGTTTTGACAATCCTGACTGGGCTCTGGAGCTCCTGGGCTTGCCCACAGTGTGTGGCAGGAATCAGTCAGTGCCAGCCCTCTGAGTGCTTGCTGGCATCAGAGCAAATGGAAGAGATGAACTGTCTTCCCACAAGCACTGAAAGGTCATGAGTTAGACACCAGCTAATTCCTTTCTTTGAGATATTACAGAGTAACAGAAGCACAACATGCANTGGCTCTGCTCTGCTCCAGGCTCAGCAGCTCCAGGGCTCTCAGCCTTTCCTCCTGCCACAGCTGCTCCAGTGCCCTCAGCATCTTGGGAGCTCTGCTGGACTCTCTGCAGTAGTTCCTTGTCTCTCTGGAACTGGGGAGCCCAGAACTGGACCCAGGGCTCCTGGAGGATGAGAAGAATGTCCCTCAACCTGCTGCCCACACTTTTCTCAATGTACCCCAGGAGATCATTGGTCTTTTTGGGCACGAGGGCACATTGCTGGCTCCTGGGGAACTTGTTGCTCACCAGCTCTGCAGAGCTGCTTTCCAGCAGCTCATCCCCTAACCTGTCCTGCTCCATGGGGTTATTCGTGCCCAGGTGCAGGACTCTCCCCTTGCCCTTGTTGAACTTCATGAGGTTCCTTACCCCAAACTCTCAGCCTGTCCAATTCAACAGTAAATGTTAATAATTGTATTTCTTTGGAAAGGTTCAGATTCAGAAATTTGTGCAGGAATCAAACTTTTTAATGAGGATGAGCAGGAAAACTGCTTTTTAATTAGCATTGCTCGACAGATTAATCTGGAGTTTGGGTGTTTGAGTTTGGAGTTTGAGCTGCCTCACCAGGGTGTCCTGTGCCACAGCTTTTGTGGCTGTCAGAGAGGCACAGCCCTGCCATCCTCTGCAGCAAAGCACTGCAGTGATTCATGCAAAGCATTAGGTAGGAATTAGGCATTTTGATTGTAATTCAGACCTGCTGACAATCACTGAAGGTTTACCATGATGGATGTATGGTTTGGTGGATGGTGTAGACATTCTTCAGAGAGCTGCTTGCAAAGTCCACAAGCCCCATCTGCATTCAATTTGATGCTTACACTTCTCCAAGGTTATTTATACATCATGGTATTCTTAACCTCAGTGGCTTTGCATCTCCCCACATCTTTCAATCACATAATTGAGATGATGAAGTGGTCCCTGGTGTCCTTACTTCCCCATAGCATTATCAGGACCATACAACAGATACCCAACATTGGTAAAGCCTTGAAGAGAGAACTGTGACCACCAGGCAACAGCCACCTTCCAACCAAAGTCATCTTTTCCTGTCACTTACACAGGGAATGACAAATGCACTGAACACTAAGCACACTGAACCCAATTAGGCAGGCAAAGAGCTCTGCAATAGCTCCTCAGTGCTGACAGCTTGGTGATAATGAAGCTTACTTATTCATTGCCCTGTACAACACAAAGCAGAACATCCAACCTGGAGGAGGGGAAGAATAATTTTTGCCTAATTTATCACCTTTCCAGCTGACAAATAACTTCAGCTCCTAAAAGTAAAGAGGAAGGGAAGGAAGCTTTAATCCTCTCTCTTTTCCTGCTGAGTGGAACACTTTTAAAGCATATATTTGCATTCTGGAGCACAGATCCCTGATCCTCCTCAAGGCTGCTGAGTACTAGTGGTTTCACACACACCACCCCAGTCCTATTCCAACATACTCAAACCATAAGGCAAGAAGAAATGGGGCATTGGGGGGGAAGGGAGATGCAGGAAATACCCTTGAAAGCAAGAAAGACTGAGATTTTATCCCACTTCATAACACAGCAGAGAAAGGAATTAAACACACTGACCACATCATCAGGAGGAGCTGAAAAAACCCACGTCCTCCTAAGCAGGACTATTTGTATCACATAACCTTGGGAGAGAGCCTGCATGTCTATGTTTGGTCTGGTCTCCCTAGGCTGCCTGTGATCAATGGACAGACAAGTGAAATCACCTTCTGGATCTTTATCAGCTCCTGTTCTGAACAGACCCTGGGGGAAACCTTTCCTCCTGCTCTGATTAGCCAGGAGCCTTTCTAGACAAGCCTCAGCTCTGATGCATGCTGAAGGGAGAGGCCACGAGTCCCTGCTGCACAGAGGCTGGGGCAGACAGCCTGTTCACTTCCAGAAGGTCAGTGCTTGGCCACAAGTGTTTCATCTGCTGGTGGGTTTGCTCAGTCTTGGATTTGAAGACCTGAGAGTGTCAGAAAGGTGAGCAGGAAGCTGTCAATCACTGCCATCAGCATGCACAGAGCTAGTGCTCACTCAGAACACTATTTCTAGGGGTCAGCACACTTGAGGCTGCTCAGAGGTTTTTGCTCTTTGAGCCTTCCATAAGGGAAAACTCCCCTGAAGACAAGGATGCCTGCTGTCAACCTGCAGACAAGCATCCTTCCTGGATCTCCACTCTCACAAGGTCCTGTGCACTTCACAAAGGGAACTCAGAACATTCTGTTCTTGTCTGTAGTACCTTTCTGAGGTTTCCTCAGTGAGTGAGGAAAGGCTCATGTCAGCCTTTGTTCACAGAATCCCAGCATGGGGAGGGTTGGAAGGGACCTCTGGGCATCATCCAGTCCAACCCCCCTGCTCCAGCAGGATCACCCACAGCAGCTTGCCCAGCATCACCTCCAGCTGCCTTTGCAATCTCTCCACTCAAGGACACTCCACAAGCTCTCTGGGCAGCCTGGCACAGGGCTCTGCACCCTCACACCAAACAACTTGCTCCTCCTGTTCACATGGAACCTGCTGGCTTCCAGTGTGTGCCCATTGCCCCTTGGCCTGGCCCTGGGCACCACTGAGCAGAGTGTGGCCCCAGCCTCTTGCCCCCTGCACCCTTGAGCTCTTGCTCAGCATGGAGCAGCTCCCCTCTGGCTCTGCTCTGCTCCAGGCTCAGTGAACAGCTGGCACTAACACTGCCATGTGCAATGGCTAAATAAAGCCAGGCAGAAAGCCAGGAACTGAGCATGGCTGGCCAGAGCAGAGCAATGTCACAGCCCCATGGCATGGGGGATGTCTCTCACCTTCATCATCACAGACCAGAAAATGTCACAGAGGGTCATGTAGGAGATATGCAGCAAAGCCTGAGACTACACACTGGCTCTTCTGAGGCACCAGAGAATTTTCTTGGCTGGAAAAGATCTTACAGCTCATTAGCCCAACCATTAAATNCCTGCTGCCCACACTTTTCTCAATGTACCCCAGGAGATCATTGGTCTTTTTGGGCACAAGGGCACATTGCTGGCTCCTGGGGAACTTGTTGCTCACCAGCTCTGCAGAGCTGCTTTCCAGCAGCTCATCCCCTAACCTGTCCTGCTCCATGGGGTTATTCATGCCCAGGTGCAGGACTCTCCCCTTGCCCTTGTTGAACCTCATGAGGTTCCTTACCCCAAACTCTCAGCCTGTCCAATTCAACAGTAAATGTTAATAATTGTATTTCTTTGGAAAGGTTCAGATTCAGAAATTTGTGCAGGAATCAAACTTTTTAACGAGGATGATCAGGAAAACTGCTTTTTAATTAGCATTGCTTGACAGATTAATCTGGAGTTTGGGTGTTTTTAATATGATGATTAAATAAAAGCACAAGGATTGCTCTGCCACAGTCACTGTTCTGATCTGTTTGACAGAAACACTCAAATATTAATTAATATTTACCTAAGTCACAGGATCACAGAAAGTTAGGGGTTGGAAGGTGAACCTCCAGTGATCCTCTAGTCCAACCTCCCTGCCAGAGCATGAGAACAGGATAACCTAGAGCAAGTTATCCAGCTCCATGCCACAATGCTCCTTAGAAAACTGAGCAGCTTGCTCCTTGCCCAGGCATGGAACAGAGCTGCTTAAGGAGCAGGTTTTCTTCCCAGCTCCCCTCTGAGCTGCCTCACCAGGGTGTCCTGTGCCACAGCTTTTGTGGCTGTCAGAGAGGCACAGCCCTGCCATCCTCTGCAGCAAAGCACTGCAGTGATTCATGCAAAGCATTAGGTAGGAATTAGGCATTTTGATTGTAATTCAGACCTGCTGACAATCACTGAAGGTTTACCATGATGGATGTATGGTTTGGTGGATGGTGTAGACATTCTTCAGAGAGCTGCTTGCAAAGTCCACAAGCCCCATCTGCATTCAATTTGATGCTTACACTTCTCCAAGGTTATTTATACATCATGGTATTCTTAACCTCAGTGGCTTTGCATCTCCCCACATCTTTCAATCACATAATTGAGATGATGAAGTGGTCCCTGGTGTCCTTACTTCCCCATAGCATTATCAGGACCATACAACAGATACCCAACATTGGTAAAGCCTTGAAGAGAGAACTGTGACCACCAGGCAACAGCCACCTTCCAACCAAAGTCATCTTTTCCTGTCATTTACACAGGGAATGACAAATGCACTGAACACTAAGCACGCTCAACCCAATTAGGCAGGCAAAGAGCTCTGCAATAGCTCCTCAGTGCTGACAGCTTGGTGATAATGAAGCTTACTTATTCATTGCCCTGTACAACACAAAGCAGAACATCCAACCTGGAGGAGGGGAAGAATAATTTTTGCCTAATTTATCACCTTTCCAGCTGACAAATAACTTCAGCTCCTAAAAGTAAAGAGGAAGGGAAGGAAGCTTTAATCCTCTCTCTTTTCCTGCTGAGTGGAACACTTTTAAAGCATATATTTGCATTCTGGAGCACAGATCCCTGATCCTCCTCAAGGCTGCTGAGTACTAGTGGTTTCACACACACCACCCCAGTCCTATTCCAACATACTCAAACCATAAGGCAAGAAGAAATGGGGCATTGGGGGGGAAGGGAGATGCAGGAAATACCCTTGAAAGCAAGAAAGACTGAGATTTTATCCCACTTCATAACACAGCAGAGAAAGGAATTAAACACACTGACCACATCATCAGGAGGAGCTGAAAAAACCCACGTCCTCCTAAGCAGGACTATTTGTATCACATAACCTTGGGAGAGAGCCTGCATGTCTATGTTTGGTCTGGTCTCCCTAGGCTGCCTGTGATCAATGGACAGACAAGTGAAATCACCTTCTGGATCTTTATCAGCTCCTGTTCTGAACAGACCCTGGGGGAAACCTTTCCTCCTGCTCTGATTAGCCAGGAGCCTTTCTAGACAAGCCTCAGCTCTGATGCATGCTGAAGGGAGAGGCCACGAGTCCCTGCTGCACAGAGGCTGGGGCAGACAGCCTGTTCACTTCCAGAAGGTCAGTGCTTGGCCACAAGTGTTTCATCTGCTGGTGGGTTTGCTCAGTNCCCCAGCCTCTTGCCCCCTGCACCCTTGAGCTCTTGCTCAGCATGGAGCAGCTCCCCTCTGGCTCTGCTCTTCTCCAGGCTCAGTGAACAGCTGGCACTAACACTGCCATGTGCAATGGCTAAATAAAGCCAGGCAGAAAGCCAGGAACTGAGCATGGCTGGCCAGAGCAGAGCAATGTCACAGCCCCATGGCATGGGGGATGTCTCTCACCTTCATCATCACAGACCAGAAAATGTCACAGAGGGTCATGTAGGAGATATGCAGCAAAGCCTGAGACTACACACTGGCTCTTCTGAGGCACCAGAGAATTTTCTTGGCTGGAAAAGATCTTACAGCTCATTAGTCCAACCATTAAATCAGCCCTGCCAGGTCATCACTAAACCATGTCCCTCAGCAGCACCTCTCTTAAATACCTCCAGTTTAACCAAAAAAGGTTAAGCTCTACACTGGATTTATTCAAACAACCTTTCCAGAGCCAGAAGTGATCTACCTATAAACAAGTAATACAAGTCCATAGGCATCAAGTAGCTCAAAATCTCCTGCAATCTCCAGCATCACTAGATTCTCCTGGCTGATCTACAGAGTGGCCTCACCTAGGAGATGAAAACATGCTGACAAATTGCATGGCAAAATGGCCACAGCCTCCTGCTGCAGCTTTTGGCTCTGCCAGACACTTGTCACAGGAAATGACAAGAGCTTAAAGGAGTTGCTAACACCCAAGTTGCTGTGGTCAGAAAGGAAATTGTCCCTAGCTGGTGGAGAGTGAGGAATGAGGATTCCCTGGAAGAGCAGAAGAGGAAAGGGATGAAATTCAAGTCTGATCTCAGTTGATGTACATAGAGCCCAGAAACCACCACTAGGACCTTCTCCAGCAAGGAGGAAGAGCTGCTAGGGGTGGAACATTCATTAAATCACTTCTGGCAGCATCTTGGAAAGAATTACTTGAATGTTGGCACTTCTATTCCTCTGCTCACAAGTGTAGTGGAGGTTCTTGGAGCCTATGGGCTCTATCTGGAACTTACTGCTTATGTGATCTTTGATGTTTCCTCAGGCCCACATTCATCATCTGAAGGGACTGTATCTTATTTGCTCTCTGCAAGAGCAAGTCTTGTTCATAGAAGCATAGAATCATTGACTGGTTTGGGTGGGAAGGTCATCTAATCCAATCCCCCTAGCAGTGAGCAAGGACCTCTCAGGTTGCTCAGAGTCCCAGACTNCTGAGCTGCCTCACCAGGGTGTCCTGTGCCACAGCTTTTGTGGCTGTCAGAGAGGCACAGCCCTGCCATCCTCTGCAGCAAAGCACTGCAGTGATTCATGCAAAGCATTAGGTAGGAATTAGGCATTTTGATTGTAATTCAGACCTGCTGACAATCACTGAAGGTTTACCATGATGGATGTATGGTTTGGTGGATGGTGTAGACATTCTTCAGAGAGCTGCTTGCAAAGTCCACAAGCCCCATCTGCATTCAATTTGATGCTTACACTTCTCCAAGGTTATTTATACATCATGGTATTCTTAACCTCAGTGGCTTTGCATCTCCCCACATCTTTCAATCACATAATTGAGATGATGAAGTGGTCCCTGGTGTCCTTACTTCCCCATAGCATTATCAGGACCATACAACAGATACCCAACATTGGTAAAGCCTTGAAGAGAGAACTGTGACCACCAGGCAACAGCCACCTTCCAACCAAAGTCATCTTTTCCTGTCATTTACACAGGGAATGACAAATGCACTGAACACTAAGCACACTGAACCCAATTAGGCAGGCAAAGAGCTCTGCAATAGCTCCTCAGTGCTGACAGCTTGGTGATAATGAAGCTTACTTATTCATTGCCCTGTACAACACAAAGCAGAACATCCAACCTGGAGGAGGGGAAGAATAATTTTTGCCTAATTTATCACCTTTCCAGCTGACAAATAACTTCAGCTCCTAAAAGTAAAGAGGAAGGGAAGGAAGCTTTAATCCTCTCTCTTTTCCTGCTGAGTGGAACACTTTTAAAGCATATATTTGCATTCTGGAGCACAGATCCCTGATCCTCCTCAAGGCTGCTGAGTACTAGTGGTTTCACACACACCACCCCAGTCCTATTCCAACATACTCAAACCATAAGGCAAGAAGAAATGGGGCATTGGGGGGGAAGGGAGATGCAGGAAATACCCTTGAAAGCAAGAAAGACTGAGATTTTATCCCACTTCATAACACAGCAGAGAAAGGAATTAAACACACTGACCACATCATCAGGAGGAGCTGAAAAAACCCACGTCCTCCTAAGCAGGACTATTTGTATCACATAACCTTGGGAGAGAGCCTGCATGTCTATGTTTGGTCTGGTCTCCCTAGGCTGCCTGTGATCAATGGACAGACAAGTGAAATCACCTTCTGGATCTTTATCAGCTCCTGTTCTGAACAGACCCTGGGGGAAACCTTTCCTCCTGCTCTGATTAGCCAGGAGCCTTTCTAGACAAGCCTCAGCTCTGATGCATGCTGAAGGGAGAGGCCACGAGTCCCTGCTGCACAGAGGCTGGGGCAGACAGCCTGTTCACTTCCAGAAGGTCAGTGCTTGGCCACAAGTGTTTCATCTGCTGGTGGGTTTGCTCAGTATTGGATTTGAAGACCTGAGAGTGTCAGAAAGGTGAGCAGGAAGCTGTCAATCACTGCCATCAGCATGCACAGAGCTAGTGCTCACTCAGAACACTATTTCTAGGGGTCAGCACACTTGAGGCTGCTCAGAGGTTTTTGCTCTTTGAGCCTTCCATAAGGGAAAACTCCCCTGAAGACAAGGATGCCTGCTGTCAACCTGCAGACAAGCATCCTTCCTGGATCTCCACTCTCACAAGGTCCTGTGCACTTCACAAAGGGAACTCAGAACATTCTGTTCTTGTCTGTAGTACCTTTCTGAGGTTTCCTCAGTGAGTGAGGAAAGGCTCATGTCAGCCTTTGTTCACAGAATCCCAGCATGGGGAGGGTTGGAAGGGACCTCTGGGCATCATCCAGTCCAACCCCCCTGCTCCAGCAGGATCACCCACAGCAGCTTGCCCAGCATCNGCCCTGCCAGGTCATCACTAAACCATGTCCCTCAGCAGCACCTCTCTTAAATACCTCCAGTTTAACCAAAAAAGGTTAAGCTCTACACTGGATTTATTCAAACAACCTTTCCAGAGCCAGAAGTGATCTACCTATAAACAAGTAATACAAGTCCATAGGCATCAAGTAGCTCAAAATCTCCTGCAATCTCCAGCATCACTAGATTCTCCTGGCTGATCTACAGAGTGGCCTCACCTAGGAGATGAAAACATGCTGACAAATTGCATGGCAAAATGGCCACAGCCTCCTGCTGCAGCTTTTGGCTCTGCCAGACACTTGTCACAGGAAATGACAAGAGCTTAAAGGAGTTGCTAACACCCAAGTTGCTGTGGTCAGAAAGGAAATTGTCCCTAGCTGGTGGAGAGTGAGGAATGAGGATTCCCTGGAAGAGCAGAAGAGGAAAGGGATGAAATTCAAGTCTGATCTCAGTTGATGTACATAGAGCCCAGAAACCACCACTAGGACCTTCTCCAGCAAGGAGGAAGAGCTGCTAGGGGTGGAACATTCATTAAATCACTTCTGGCAGCATCTTGGAAAGAATTACTTGAATGTTGGCACTTCTATTCCTCTGCTCACAAGTGTAGTGGAGGTTCTTGGAGCCTATGGGCTCTATCTGGAACTTACTGCTTATGTGATCTTTGATGTTTCCTCAGGCCCACATTCATCATCTGAAGGGACTGTATCTTATTTGCTCTCTGCAAGAGCAAGTCTTGTTCATAGAAGCATAGAATCATTGACTGGTTTGGGTGGGAAGGTCATCTAATCCAATCCCCCTAGCAGTGAGCAAGGACCTCTCAGGTTGCTCAGAGTCCCAGACTATCTCACCTGGAATGGTTCCAGGGATGGGACATCTACCACCTCACTGAGCAACCTGGGCCAGTCTCTCACCACCTTCAGTGTTACAAGGATTTGTATAGTTTCCACTGCTCTCACTTCTTATCACTTGGACAAAGTTTGGGGATGATCCCAAGCTTGGAGCAGTGGCTGGCACACCAGGAGCTGTGCTGCCATCCAGAGTGACCTGGACAGGCTAGAGACATGGGCAGGGAGAGANAACACGAGAAGGAACTTCTTTGCAGAGCAGGTGCCAGAGCACTGGCCCAGGCTGCCCAGGAGCCTGTGGAGTCTCCTTGTCTGGAGCCATTGCAGAGCTGCCTGGACACATTGCTGTGTGAACTGGTCTAGGTGATCCTGCTCTGGCAGGGGGGTTGCACTAGATGAGCTTTCTAGGGCCCTTCCAATCCCTGGTATACTGTGATACTGTGATACTGAAAGCACCTACAGTGAATGCTAGTAGCTGAAGTGAGATCTAGCAAACATCCCTCCTGTGTTAATGTTCCTCTGACTTCTGAACTCTGCAAGAATTTGTAACTATGAAAAAAAATACCCTCCTAGAACCCAAAGACTCCAACTGTGTAACTGAGAAGCTACATGCAGTGTGACAGTGATGCAGTCCATCAGCAGCCTGAGCTGTAAACCACAAAGGACTGGAAATGCCTGCAGCAAAGCCTTGCTGCAAAGAAGGTGTCCCAGGAATCACCACAGGCGTGCTGCTCATCCTACCTCCAGGGGCAGGTGCCAGTAGACACATACAAACAAGCCCTCAATATTGACACAAGTGTGATAAAGAGGATTGTCTAGACAACCAAATACTAAGGAAAAACAGCAACAGGACTGGGATCACTACACCAGAAGACACTGACCTTCCTGATCCTACAATCCTCATCCCAGATCCTTCCCACGGCTGAAAGCAGCAAGTCACCAGCCACAATACCTCCGAGAGCCAAAGGGAGGAGCTGCTCCAGGAGCAGGACAGTCATCTCCCACATGTCCACGGTGGGGCTGGGCATGTGTGTGTGTGGGTGGGTCCTAGGTCAACCCAATGACATCAACTCCTTCCCCAGCCCCTGCTGGCTCCGTTCCTTGCAGCTGGGAGCTCAGCTCGCCAGCAGCTCCTTTCCCCGGCACACCCCACTGCCAGCCCTGGCCCCTTGCACACGGTCTGTGCCACGAGTGGATCCAGCACATCAGTGGGCTGCACCTTGGCACCAGGCATGGGCCTTCAGGGGCAGCACATCACACAATTGTCAGGGTTGGAAGGGACCTGAAAGCTCCTCTATCCCAAGCCCTGTGCCTGCCCTGGGCAGGGACACCTGGCACTAGAGCAGCTTGCTCCCAGCCCCAGCCAGCCTGGCCTGCAACACTGCCAGGGCTGGGGCTGCCACCACCTCTCTGGGCAACCTGGCACAGTGGCTCAGCACCCTCCTGGGGAACAACTTCTGCCTAACAGCCAACCTCAATCTCCCCTCCTCTAGTTTGGATCCATTCCCCCTAGTCCTAGCACTGCCTGACAGCCTAAAAAGTCCCTCACCAGCTTTCTTGCACCCCCTGCAGATACTGGAAGGCCACAAGAAGGTCTCCTCGGAGCAACTTCTCTGTTCCCAGCAAGCAGTCAGGCAACTCCAAACTGCAAGGCTGGGAACAGGAGAGAGAACCAAAGGGGAAGAAACCACACATACCTATCACCTAGTTAGCAACTGCTGAATAAGCCTTTTTGTACACATTGCCCAACAGAGAGGAATAGAGGCTCTTCTGAGTGTAACTCAATAAATTGGAGGGGAGGGAATGCCAACACACACTTCCAACTCTGACCACTAAATAAGGGAACCTACGTGGAAATTACAGAGGAACAAATTCTAAACAGACCTGGGGGAGTTTTCTCCTTTTCATCCAAAAAGCAATAAACGTCACAGAACGGAGCAGCAAATCACTCAAAACAATGTAGCTTACCAAGCACCCTGTCAAAGCAAAAATCTGAGTCACTTCAACAACTGGATGCTATTTCAGGCCTTTTTGGGTTGGTTTTTTTTCAGGCTCATGAAGTGCAAGTGGCTCAAGTTCTTCTGTTGTACTTGCTAATAACAGGTGTGATTCTTGGCCAGAGCTCCATCTGCAGAGGTCTGATTTTGGTTATTTAGCACAGTCTGCAATGCCTTCCTGACCTCCAGCTGTGGGGGCAGGACCTGAAGGAGGCCATCTGCCCAGCCTCTCATCCCAAGGCAGCATCAGCTCTGCTCTTATCACTCCTGACATGTTTGCCTAAGCGCTTCTTAACAGCTTTCCAAGGCTGGAGGCTCCTCCGCAGCCACCACTTAGGCAATCTGTGTGTGTTTCCTATAAATCAGCAGCTCATCTCAGATTGAATGCTACATTTAATGGTGCTTACAGGCCTTCCAAGGAAAACCTTCCAACCATGCGTGCTGATGGGGGAAGGCTGGAGAGCAGATGGAGGTGAGTGCCCAGCACGGCCCATGCTGCTCTGCTCCGGGCCGCGGGGCTCTGTGCACGCCTTGGCACCCAGCTCACCAAGCCAGGGGGGACTAGCAGAAGTCTGCAGAGCAGGCAGATGTTGGAAGCACGTTGAGGTTGATGGTTACCAACCACTCAGGGCTTTAATCACTCAAAGCTACAATTATATGGCAATTTCCCTCAGCCGAGGAGCCTGCTGCGCTGCGCACCACAACGTTCTGAGGGAGCCCAACTGTTCCCCAAGGTTTGAGCTCATTCCACATAAATGTTCATGTTTTCACCACACTGGGAACATAAATTATGCTTTGCAGTTTGAGCAAATTGCAAAGGTTTCATCTGCTTGCTTTCCACTGGGTTTCATGCATCTGCTTAACCCGTTGCTTCAAAATGTGCAATCCCTCTGTCTGCAGGGTTCATTGCTTAGCTTTCTACTCTCCCCACTTATCAGACACTTAACTGGACCTCTGGGGATCATCCAGCCCAACTCCCCTGCTCCAGCAGGCTCACCCACAGCAGCTTGCCCAGCATCACCTCCAGGTGCCTTTGGAAGGAGACTCCACAAGCTCTCTGGGCAGCCTGGGCCAGCGACCTTCTCAGGTCACTGAGAAGGTGACACTTTCCTTTACTTCTTACAGTTCTTCTTCTTGATTACTTTGGTTTGGTCCAGGAGACTCAGCACATCTCAGTTCCAGCTCACTCAGCAGCAGCCACATCACTCCCATCTCCAGTGAGCCTTGGGGACATTTCTCTGGACTCTGAGCCCTTCCATCCCAGGTCTGAGCTGATGAAAGATCTCTTTTTATTAAAGAGGGTTATACTAGTATCTAGTGTTAGCTTTTTTTTTTCTCCAAATCATTTAATAACTACTATTTCTATCTAAATGAAAGTCTCTTTATCTTAAACTCTTCTCTAATTAAATTTAATCCATTTCCTTACAAGCTTATAATTTCCTTTGTTCCACTTATTTGGTCAAAACACAAAGAGCACATAATCAAAACCACAGAAACCCCTGCAGTTCTGGGAAGCACTGCCAGACTCACTGTGTCAGGAGCTGTGTACAGCACCCCTCAGAAAGTGCTTTTCATCAGCTGTTTGGGGTTTTGCTCCAAATTCTCAATCTATTTGGCAATTTAACACTATTCCTCACCATCTTGCTTATGGGTTTGTTTTGCTTTTGTTTGGTTTAGCTTGTATTTAGTTTAGATTCACTCCCACATGCAGTATATTTTGGGGAAGTCTTTCATTGAGTGGACTTAACACAGAAAAATCCTTCTCCAGTTTCTCCTCCATGGGTTTGTTTAGTTACTTCTACCATAACCCCAGGGTGAGTTCCAACCTGACAGCATATTTTTCCTATTGATTGTAACACACCCTTTGGAGTCAGCACTTCTTCCTAATTGCAACATCACCTTCTGATAGTAGAGTAACAGTTGGGACAAAGTGGAACCTCTTGGCTGACAAACTCATTCTGTAGGTTCCTCTTTACATCCTTTCGTAGAGATTACTAAGTTACAACTTCCAGCCAGGAATGAAATGTGCTGGTTAGTAAAAGTGCTAATTAAATCATTGTATGATGGTAATCAAAAAGAAATGCAGTGGGAGCTGCAAGGCACTTGAAGGATGACATCAATCTGCCACTTACCAAAGTTTAGTTCCCCCAGTGATCCAGTAAGAGGAGCTTGACTTAGACAAGGGACACCAATGAAGGCCCAAGGTGACATCTATTTACATTGGTTAACTGCAGCTGAAGCTGAGCCAGCAGTGCCCAGGTGGCCAAGGCCAACAGCATCCTGGCTTGGATCAGCACTAGTGTGGCAGCAGCACTAGGGCAGGGATTGTCCTCTGCACTGGGGAGGAACACCTCAAATCCTGCCTTCAGTTTTGGTCCTTTCACTGCAAGAAGGACATTGAGGTGCTGGAGTGTGTCCAGAGAAGGGCAAGGAAGCTGGGGAAGGGTCTAGAGCACAAGTGTGGTGAGGAGCAGCTGAGGGAATTGGGGTTGGTTAGTGTGGAGAAGAGGAGGCTCAGGGAAGACCTTCTCACTCTCTACAGCTCCCTGAAAGGAGGATGGACTGAGGTGGGGGTTGGTCTCTCCTCTCAGGTAACAAGCAACAGGATGAGAGGAAACAGCCTCAGGTTGTGCCAGGAGAGATTCAGGTTGGGTATGAGGAACAATTTCTTCCCTGAAAGGTTTATCAAGCTCTGGCCCAGGCTTTCCTGGGCAGTGCTGGAGTCACCATCCCTGCAGCGCTTGAAAAGTCATGGAGATGTGGTGCTGAGGGACATGGCTTAGTGTGACCTGGCAGCACTGGTTAACAGCTGGACTCTTCCAACCAAAATGATTCTGTGATTCTAAGGCAGGTGTGATTATTCAGAAGTCCTCTGTCTCTCTGTGTCCCAGGGAATTTGGTAAGAGCTGCACATGCTCAGCAATCTCTGTACAGTCAGGCAACAGACCAGAAACATTGAAGTCCACTGATCCTCCTGCCAAAGGGGAACTCATCCTTTCCTGGAAAGTTCTGCTGCTTTTAATTGAGAACCAAATTACAGATTGCAAATGACTTCTCCTCCACACCTCCTTAAAGAAAATAAATAAATAAGTAAAAGTTTGTCTGTCCCTCTGACAAAGAGCTAAATGAACCAGGGAGCCACGAGCTGCCAAGTGTCAATGAAAGAGGTACTGCACTTGGAGCAGTGGCCCAACAGACTCAACAGAAGGGGATAAGGGATGGCTGCTCTTCCACACAGCACAGTTGCATGGTGTGTTGCCCTCGGAGCTGCTTCCAGCATCTCTGCTGGCATGCAGCAGTCTGTCCCTGGCTGCCTGGCTTCCCCTTCATCCCCACAGGAACTGGGGGCAGCCCAGCAGGGGAGCTGGCAGGGCGGCACGATGGATCCTGCTCTGCCGTGAACATGAGACACAGCTGGGATGGTCATTGAGATCCTGGCTCCAAACGGAAGGGAACTGTTTTTCCTTCCATGCCAGATGAAAACCTAGGCTTCCTCTGAAAGCTGCTGAGTCAAGGTGGAATAAGAAGAAGGAGAGATATACTGTCCAGACTAGCACAAGGGATTTCCTTGTCCTTGGGCAGGCAGGAGGGGGAAGTGGCAGAGCACAGTCCTCCTGCCCAATTTGCACACAGGCTGTGTTTGTTTCAGACATCTGGATTGTGGGACTGAACGTTTGGACTCAGGTCAAGGACAGTTTGGAAAGAGAGGTGCTCCAAAGGAAAAAAAGAAAAAAGACCACAGAGCCAATCCCAAACTGAGACAGGAGGGGAAATTTACTGCATGGAAAAAAAAACCTCCACCACCCTCAGTATGTCTGGTGCACTAGAGTTTGAGACAGAGCTGAACTACATCTTCTGGATTAAGGTTTGAAACTACTCATAAATTCAAGGTACTGGAGCTGGGTTGTAAATTTGATCTGAGCCTACCTCAGATTACAACCAGGACACACCAGAATCAGGACATTGTCATCAAGCAGCTGCCACACAAGGGCCTCTCTAACACACACTTTCTGTCCTTCATCATACAGCATCTCAGCCAGCACCAGCTTGTACAAAAGTGTGTGTGCAACACAGGTAAGGCTCAAAATGTAGGGCCTTGGCTTACCTAAGGAAGTTCAACAAGGGCAAGAGGAGAGTCCTGCACCTGGGCAGGAATAACCCCATGGAGCAGGACAGGTGAGGGCTTGACCTGCTGGAAAGCAGCTCCATGGAGAAGCACCTGGGAATGCTGCTGGACAACAAGTTCCCCAGGAGNTAGATAAGCAAGGTAGCACCTGCTAGCGAAGATGCCAGCCCCAGAGAGGAACAGTCCCTGCTCTCTTCTGGAGAAGGAGCTTAACATATAAAACCCCATTGTAAGAACATGGTCAGAACCTTGTCACAGCTTCCCTAGGGTCCCAGTTTCACTAGCAGCTGCCTGTGGAAGTGTACAAGAGAAGCACACAGTGCTCCTTGCCCTGGAAGCCCTGCCAGTGCTTCAGCAGCATCCCTGGCCTGTGCTCAGTGACACAGCTCAGCCTCTCCTCCCACCCAAGAAGAGCATCCTGCACTGTCCTGGTTTGGGTTAGAACAGAACTAATTCTGTTCAATGATTTTGTTTTTCAGCTGAAGCTCCTCTAATTAACTGCACTGCCTGAACTGAACAGCATGTTATAGCAGACACTGCCTGCTTCTAGCAGTGATAACACCTAATGTTTGGAGTTACTACCAAGGGTTGGCATGCAGGCCAAGGGCACTGCTAGATCTTGTGTCCAACCTTGGNTTTTCATTAAAGTAGGTTTAGTTTTCTTTTCCAGCCCACAGGTCTCTCTATCTCTCGTACTCCCTGTTCCCTTCCCAGGCTTGGGGTGGGAGAGGGGATAACAGAGAGTGTCTGTCACTGGATTAGTGGTCAGCCCAGCCTTAACCCTTGACTTGCCCTGGTTACACTTCACTCACTGTTGGACAGTTAGTTCCATCAAAGCAGCTAAATATCTTCTGGAATCTTCAATGCAAACATCAAGTTTGCAGAGTGAGATAGCAGATGAGAAGCAGCAGTGCCAAGTGCCTGGCTCCAGCCTCTCCAGAGGGGCCAACAAGGAGCCCTCACCTCCTCAGGGCCTCTGCAGAGACTCCCAGGAGGAGGAGGGAGGGTGAATGGCTATTGCTGGAGAGACAGATGGGAGAGCAGAACCCAGAGAGGAAAGGAAATGGCTTAAAGACTTCTCAGCTGACATTTTTTGGGGACAGATTCAGGATACTAAGTTTGGACTATGGATTAGAGATATTGCTTCACATCTTAAAAAAACAAACCAAAAAGGCAGAGGTGGAAGCCAGAAGTCTGATGGATCCAAAATTCCAATGACTCAGACACTGGTTGAGATGACACTAATGGCACAGCAAGGCAGGGGTGAACATGTGTCAGGAGAAGAGGAACTCCCTAGTGTGACTTGCTGAGCAGCCAACATGAGCAAATGCTGTGGTGTTCCTAATCTTCACAATCATGCAAGGCATAATTACAGCCATCAGATGCTTAGATGCTTTCTGATCTTATCAGCAGGTCTGAGGAGCTCTCCAGGAGACAGCATGCACTTGAGAAAGGAGTGGACAGATTCCTTCCCTTTAGAGCAGCTAGATTCAAAGCACCCTGGAGAATTTCCATGAGGACTCCATAGCATGTCTTGGAAACCAACCACAGAAAACATGGGAAGTACTTAAGGAAGAGCTAGAACAACTACCACTGAAAGCCAGGCAGGGTTAGGAGTCAAGAGAGGAAGGCAGAACTCCACCAGACCAAGGTGGCCGCAGAGGAATAAAGATTGCACATATTCACCTTATTAAAATGTAGACTCAGGCTGCTCAAAGGAGCAAATGGAGTTCTGGGAGAAGGAAGGCAATAGCCAAGAACAAAAGCCACAGCCCTGAACCCTGGGCTGGTACTTCAGGTGCTGCTGCCATTGAGCCCGTGGAGAAAAGCCAGGGTCAGCTGCAGAGCTAGACAGAAGGTTNTGCTGCTGAGTCCTTCTGCCACAGCATCAGTTATCATGGGGAGGTAGTTTGCATCAAGGTGGTTTGGGGTTTGGTATTGGTGTGGGTTTTTTTATTTTTATATTTATATATATATAAAAATAAATAATAATATATTAATTATATATAATAAAA
>VWZO01022500.1:44172-66687 GCA_013396975.1 Bucco capensis | reverse complement strand
TCTCATCCCCAGCCTGGATTGATAGTGGGGATTGTTCTGACCCAGGTAAGTATGTTCCTTGACATCCTCATGCCCCCCAAAAACTCTGCTCTGAAAGAAGCAGCGAGGAGAAACTGCTGACCTGACATTTTGTGCAGTCCCCCCCTTCTCTCACACCTCCCCCAGAGAGCCTGGCTCCCAGGGCTAGCCTCAGAGCAGGAAAGAAGCATTTCATTGTCTAATTCCTGCTGTCAGTGATTCACGAGGTGCTCCTGCAAACTGCAGGAGAACACCCCATGAATCAGCCAGTGACCAACACAAACTGCACTAAACCAGAGCAGTAATACCCTCAGGGTGCTAGAGTTTCAGGAGAAATAAGCTCATTTGTGAAGCTCCCTGCTCAGAGCACATAGGATGGCTTTGTGCCCTTACCATTGTCCCACTTCCTTCTTGGAGAAGACCCCTGCTGGCACACCAGCTCTCTAGCTCCTATTTGAGAGGTTGTAGAGAGGCATCCTGTCCTTCAGCTGCCTTCTTGCTCATCTCTTCATGCCAACACCAAGCTCTCACTTACTAATTGTGACCTTTCATCATAAATGCTAGATTAGCTACAAATGGGCCAGCATCCAAACTCCATGTCCAAAAAGAGTGGCCATGGTTACACAGGAAACCCAGGCACTTGAGGATGACAAGAATCCAGCCACTGCCTCCAAAGGTGAGGGTGAACTCTTGCAAGGCAAAACTCAAAAGCATGGCAATCATCACAGAATCATTAAGGTTGGAAGAGATCTCTAAGACCATCAAGTCCAACCACCTACCTACCACCCCCATGCCACTACACCATGGCCCTAAGTACCACATCTCTATGTTTTTGAACCCCTCCAGGGATGGTAACTCCAGCAGCTCCCTGAGCAGCCTGGGCCAGGCCTGGACAACCCTTTCAGGGAAGACATTTTTTCTAATATACAACCTAAACCTCCCCTGGTGCAACTTAAGCCATTTCCTTTTGTCCTCTCACTGGTAACCCAGGAGAAGAGACCTACCCCCATGTCACTCACCCTCCTTTCAGGGAGTTATAGAGAGTGATAAGGTCTCCCCTGAGCCTCCTCTTCCTCAGACTAACCAACCCCAGCTGCTCCTCATGAGACAGTCTCCAGACCCTTCAGCAGCCATGTTGCCCTTCTCTGGACACACACCAATGCCTCTGTGTCTGTCTTGCAGTGAGGGCCCCAAAACTGAACCCAGGATTCGAGGTGAGGCCTCCCCAGTGCTGAGGAACACAGACCATCAACCAGCACCAGGAGATTAAGACTAAACACAGAGTGCCTCAGGGCCAGTCCTGAGGACCTTTTCCCTCCCTATAATAAGCAAACAGGTACAAACACAGCCTTAGCTTTGCTAAGCCACCAGGATGACATGAGCAGTAGAGAAACCTGGAGTCTGGGCTCTTGATGCAAGCAGTGATCTAGAGCAAAGAGCTGACTCTTGGGCAGCATCACTTGGCCTCCAACAGCTGAGCCCAAAGCACACTGAAAGGGAAGATTTGCACACACAGCCATGCCATGGGCATCAAGGAGGCCTGCTCCCCATCTGTGCTTCAAACAACTTCCACCATTTCCAAGGGATTTAAAAAACAATCTATCCAATCTCTCAGTAATCATGGAATTAGAAAGAGAAAAAATCCCACAAACACAGTATCCCAGTATCCCAGTATGTCAGGGGTTGGAAGGGCCCTAGAAAGATCATCTAGTGCAACCCCCCTGCCAGAGCAGGATCACCTAGAGCAGCTCACACAGCAATGTGTCCAGGCAGCTCTGCAATGGCTCCAGACAAGGAGACTCCACAGCCTCCTGGGCAGCCTGGGCCAGTGCTCTGGCACCTGCACTGCAAACAAGTTCCTCCTCGTGTTAATACTAAACCTCCTGTGCTCCAACTTGCTCCCTCTTGTCCTACCATTGGATGCCATGGAGCAGAGCCTGGCTCTCTCCTCCTCACACTCACCCTTAACATATTTCTAAGCATTCCTGAGGTCTCCTCTCAGTCTCCTCTTGTCCAGGCTGAAGAGACCCAGCTCTCTCAGCCTGTCCTCCTAGGGCACATGCTCCACTCCTTTAATGTTAAAAAAGCTGCAAGAGACCTTGATGCCTTCACCTTTCCTACTCCACTGCCATGTAAGCCAGATTTTGTGTGGAGCACCAGATGCCTGCAGAAGAAAGAGGGAGCACTGGCAACCTGAACACAAGTGCTGCTTCCAGATCCTCACCGAACAACCTGCACCTTCCCTTCCTACAGCAGCTTCATTTGCAAGAAATGCTGGAAATGTCCTGATCAGCTCTGTGAGAAAATACAGGAATGACTGTGAGCACATTCCCAAAGGAAAGGAGGCTCTGGAGCCAATTCCACAGCCTCTCCTTTGCCATCACAGCTCATTAGGAATGGTGCTGCCAGCCTCTGGTTCTGCTTTATCTTCTCCATCTGCTGCAGCTGGCTAAGCACAGGGTAACCCAAATCTTGCCTCTTCTGCCTTGTTGTGGAGATTGTCAGAGTCTGTTCATATATTAAAAAAAAAAAATTCACCTTTTCAGGTATCTAATTTCTGATGGTTTGGGTATTCTGGAGTCACTGCTGCAGTAACATCTGGGGTTAGACTAGCAGGCAACCAAGTGTAAGAAAGAATACAGAATTGGCAAATCCTACAATCCCAGCAGGGTGAGGGTTGGAAGGGAACAACACTAGGGATCATCCAGTCCAACCCCCCTGCTCCAGCAGGATCACCTACAGCAGCTTGCCCAGCATCACCTCCAGCTGCCTTTGGAATCTCTCCACACAAGGACACTCCACAAGCTCTCTGGGCANGAGCTGCTTTCCAGCAGCTCAACCCCTAACCTGTCCTGCTCCATGGGGTTATTCGTGCCCAGGTGCAGGACTCTCCCCTTGCCCTTGTTGAACTCCAGGAGGTTCCTGTCCCCAGCTCTCAGCCTGTGCAGCTCTCCCTGAGTGGCAGCACAGGCTGACAGGGTGTCAGCCACTCCTCCAGTGCTGGATCAGCAGCAAACTGCCTGAGGAGCCACTCAGTGCCTTCATCCAGGTCACTGAGGAAGATGTTGGTGACATATAACTAAGTGGTCATGCAACATTCTTTTCTGAGGACTAACTTTCAATTGTAGAACAAGTAACAGTGTTTCATGAACAACAGGGGACAGTACACCATCAATCAGGATCTGCTTCCCTTCTCCCTGCTCTCTTCACAGCATCATGTCTGTGTTCCAGCAGGGAGCAGGAGGCCAGATGTGATGTGCACCTGCATGCAGCCTCCACACAGCTCCCCCATCCTGCACACAATCTGTCCCTTAACAGAGACAACACCATTTCCACAACAAAAATTAACCCTTTAGGCAATAATTTAGACCCATTCACATTATTAAAGCAGAGAGTTCAGGAAAGCTTTCCTCTGTCCATGTTTTGCACACTGTATGCTTTCAGATCTTGCTTCCCTCTAGAAGATGCCTTGTTCTGGTTGACAGATCCCAGCTTGGTTCACTGAACTGGGTCACAATGCCCTAGTGAAATGTGGTGGCACTTGGGACCTCAAGGATACCATGAGGTACTACACACATGCTACACACACACATCTTGGTTGAGGAAAAACATTTCTCTTGGTAGAACATTTTTCAAAGGAAAACAAAACCTTCTATGAAATCCAAGCCTGAGAGCAATGTTGTGTGATGGTTCTTGAGAGCTCAGGCCCTAAATTGGGCTGGAAGCTGACCTTGGGTTGTTCCTTTATGTCTGCCTCTTAGTTTAACTGGGTGGACTCTTTTCCCAGTCTTTTTTAATTGCCTTTTTCAAACATTGCTGAGCTTTGGACAGTTAAATGCCAGAGCAGAATCCAGCAGTGAACCAGTTCTCCATGTAGGGAGCAGGCCGATGAACCTCTAACAGCTGCTGCTGTTTGTCAAGGCTCTGTCTTACAAAAAAGCAGTGGTTAAAACTCTGATCCTTAGACCACTAGAGGTCCACAGAGCTTTTTCTGCCAATGATCCAAAGAATGCACAATTTCAACAATAGGGCTTTTTTCCCTCTCCCCTTGGAAGTTCCAAGTGTCTCCTGCTAAGGGCTGAAGTTCTCTCCACACATCTGCTTGGCGTGATGAGCGCACACCAAGCTTGAGAAAGCCTCTTCCTTTTTTGGGTGTAGCATCAGGATAAGCTCAACCATGAACAAGTTTGCAGATGACACCTAGGGCAAGAACAACTCAGAAAGACAAAGCAAACTGCAAAGCAACCTGCAGATACTGCAAGAGGCAACAGAGCCAGACCTCCTTGCTCATTAGCTGAGCAAACCTTCTTTTGATGTGAAGGGAAGTCTAGGGCTGTTTGGTACCAAAATAGCCAAGTCTCCATGATGAAAATTGATGGTGATATCCATAAAACATCTAATCCAACAAGCAAAAATAAACAGCCTAAAGATAAAAAGGAATGGAAGTCATCAAGGAGCCATAGCCACTTGACTGAAGAAGTGTTTCTTTGTTCAGGCTCCTTCCTAACCTCCTTTGTTATTTTAAGGGAATTAAGTCCTGCAGTTTTGCATGGCAGGGACAAGGAGCTAAACAGATGGGGAAGGGGTGAAGAGCCATTCCCAAAAGGATAGTTCAAGGTAAAGCCATATCTAAAGAGAAACTCCAGATAATACTGGGCAATTAAAGGCTGTCAAGCATTTCCTCAGATCACATCCTTTGCTGCTATTACAGGCACTGCTGCTCAAAGTCTCGGGGCCAAACCCACAGGGCTGATGCCATGAGCCATCCTCTTGTTTCTCTCTTTTGCAGGGTGTTTGCAAGAGAGCATTCTCCAGGTTTCAGGCACAGTCTGAAAATCCCTTGTGGTCTCCTGTGGCCCCTGGTGCNCCTAGTGCAGGCTCGAGGGTGCTATCTGCTATCCTCTTTTTATCAGCACTTGGAAAAGGCGCTGAGGAGGAGCGTGGATGGAGCCCTCCCAGGATCTTTGTTCGCGAAGCCGAGCCATACACATACATATACATACATTCTCCAGGTTTCAAACATCTTCCCCACCTGGAGCTCCACCTCCCTGTACAAGAAGGGGATTATACAATGCCATGAATCACAGATCTTGACTCTAGGTGCAGAGTAAACAGCAGGAGCAGGTCAGCTCCTGTGAAACAAAGAGCCTCTTCCTTAGCTATGGAGAAAGCAGCAAGAGAAATGAGAACTAACCTGCAGCAAGAAGGTTGCCATTCTCTGTCAAGATGAAGGAAGTTCCTCCCCACGAGGGTGGTGGAACACTGGACCAAGTTGCCCAGGGAGGTGGTTGAGTTCCCATCCCTGGAGGCATTGCAGGTGAGGCTTGCCAGGGCTCTGGGCAAGCTGCTCTAGTTGGGGATGTCCCTGCCCAGTACAGGGGGGTTGGACTAGATGAGCTCCAGAGGTCCCTTCCAACCCAACCATTCTAGGATTCTATGATTCTAAGGAAGACCTGCATGACAGTCCATCACCTGTACTGCTGCTACACCAAAGACAAGCCAGAGGTGATGGGTGAGCCCATGCACAACTTGTACAGTGGTGCAAGGAGGATTAAATAGCTTTATGTTGTGTGGGGTTGGGCAGAAGTGAAGGAAGACACATATACACAGATGCCTTCTGAGAACTCTCCCTCTCTGGTGCTCTTCTGCCATAAAAATAGACCCTTCAGAGTCTAATTCCTTTCCTTCTTACTGAAACCTTATTGGCTACTTACTGATACCCTGCTTGCATAATCACATCTGCATTTAGAGTCAAAAAGACTCAGAAAGTCCCTATTAGCCAAGCATTTTGCACTCACAAAGCATCTCTCAGGTATCAGAAGAGTTAATTCTTTCCCTCTTTGCCTTCAGTAACAAAGCAGGTTGTCTTCTACAGCTGCACTGGTTCTAAAGCAACTAGAGGCAATGCATTAGACTTTTATGTCTCCAGCAGCTCTTCAGTCACCACTCTCATTAGAGGGAAGATAGCACAGCTTGTCTTCAAACCTCAGTTTTCCACAGTTAATCTCTGACTGTTGTGCTGAGGTTCAGAAGCTGCAACTGCTGGTGAGATGTTCTGTTGGGTTTTACACAATCAGCAATATTTGCTTGCCAAGGCAAAGATCACAGGACTGTCCTGGAGCAGGAGAACTGAAAAGGAAAGACTGCAAATAAAGGAAATATCTGATCCCTCACAGCCTTCCCACACAGAGCTTTCCTTGAGGGAAGTGAAAAGCTGCACTTACTGTAAGATCTGGCTAAAACAGGACTAGTTTTCATTGTCCAGCTGAGAAACTCAAAGTGGCAGCAAACAAAATCAATAGGAAAAATGAGACTGTTTAAAAAAACCACAACTCTCCTCCCTCTGTTACAAAATAACCTTGGATTATTAACAGCAGACTTGTATTTTAAATCCACAGCTAATGACTCCAACCCTTTAAAAAGGCAAAAACTTCTATCTATCTATCTATCTATCTATCTATCTATCTATCTATCTATCTATCTATCTATCTATCTATCTCGTATCTACCTATGTGCAAACCTCCATCTCCAGGCATGGCTCTTGCTCAAGCTGCTCCTCCCAAGGCAGAGGTTAAGGACAAGGTCTGAAATGTGGTAATCAGACAATCTACAAGCTTGGCTTTAGCAGAAGAAGGATAAATGGCAGGAAACTGGAGGCAGAACAGTTTTAGCCAAAACTGGATGACTAAAGACCAAAAATACTACTGTAAATAATTCAGAGAGGAACAGAGCCAGGGCCTAGCTATGCAAAAGCTTAGATCTTGGGCAGGATAATAAATTAAGTGGAGATAGGGCTGATAGCAGGAGCAGCACAGCACAGATCACTAATTGCATGTGTTTGCAAGCAGGCTGAGCACTGAAACCTAAGCACATGGTTGGAAGGGTGGTCTGGAGGCTACAGCAAAGGTCTCAGTTTCTACTTCCAGCTCTGCAACCAGTATCTTTGGCAGAGCATTAAAAAAAGTCTCTTAATTTATCTGTCTTCCTCACTGAAAAGATAAGACAGGTTGAAACTGATGTTCTTTCAACCTGGGCCATGCTAGGGTTCTCTGAGTCTTCAGCTAACTGTCTGGGATGTTAGCAGGCTTTGTATCTGGAGAAGCTTTGAGAGGGATAAAACACCAGGAATTTTCAATAGCATTTAGGTTGATTTATTCAAAATTAAAGAGAAAAAGAAAAAAAAAAAAAGCAAAGCAAAGCAAACCTGCTGATTTGAGGATCTAGGCCTCTTGACAAACCTCAGAACACAAATCATGCAATAAAAGTCAGGCAGCTGAGCTCCAGGCAATTAAATCAACTAGCCAGACAACAGAAAAACACCCTGCTTCTCCCCAGAGGCTCCCACTCCTCCTGCCCAAAGCCTGCAATGCTGCATCCATCTTGCACCATGCCAAGAGCAATTAAGATAATGCTACTCCCTATCAAGGTTAAGGGCACTGTGAGAATACACTCTGCCAGCAAAGCATGGGAAACATGAGATGGTCTCCAGTGTATCCACAACTAATTCACCTGGAAACATCTAACTACATTACCTGGGATTCACCTGAGCTGAGTTTTCCCTTCCTGGTGCTGGAACAGCACAGCACTCACCTTTACTCCACAACATCACTGCCAAACCCCACAGGCACAACCACCTAGGCCAGGGAGCTCATTAGCTCTAAAAAAGCTGCTCTTCACCAACATTTAAAGCAGTGTGGATGGCTCCATTGCAATTTAGGCCAGGAATTGACTGGGAATCTAGGTGGGACATGGCAAAAGATCAGTGAGGTCTGGTTTGTTGAGGGGTAAAACNGCTGACTGCAGGGGGTTGGACTAGATGAGATTTCAAGGTCCCTTCCAACCCAACCCATGGGTTTTCCATGAAAATTCAAAGCAGCTAGACAGACTGTGTGCCTTCCCCCTTTGCAATCTAGACCAGTAATTGACTGAGGATATGGATGGCAAATGGCAAAAGATTCTGTTAGTGCAATGTAACAAATTGTTTGCTCAGCACCTGAAGTCAGGCTAGCCCCTTGCTAGCTCTCTCTCATCTTTGTTTCACCCAACAGGTTGTATTTTGTGTTCACCATAAGCAGCAAGGGTACCAAATGTCAGTTAACCTGCTGAACTGATGACCTGAAACTCATTAAGCCCCAGAGAGTCCTGCACCTGGGCACGAATAACCCCATGGAGCAGGACAGGTTAGGGCTTGACCTGCTGGAAAGCAGCTCCATGGAGAAGGACCTGGGAGTGCTGCTGGACAAGTTTCCTCTGAAACTCATTATATGCAGGTTTTATGCACAAATAAGAAGTGATTTCTATCTACAATACACCTGCAACCAGGCCAGAGACCCCAACTCTCCATGTCCTCAAAGCCCTGCAGAGTTATGAATGCCTATTTATCCCAAACCAAGGAGCACAGTGAATGAAACATCCACATCAAACAAAAGAGTCCAATTTTGCCTGAATTTGGAAAGTCTTCCTTTGGATCCCACAAGGTTGCCTTGCAGTGTCTCCTCAAGTGCAGAGCAGGCAGCTTTGCTTTGGATCCAGAAGGTGATCTGGCTCCCAAGGGCAGGAGTTGCTATGGTACTGCAAGTGTTTGTGTTTGTGAACCTGCAGATGAAACAGTCTCATAAAATGATTAGACTGCACCTTGGATCCTTCCCTGGGAAGGCTTAGGTTACAAACTGACTTTCTGGGGATATTATTGAAGCTTTTCACTCTAAAAGATTAAAAACAAAGGGAGTTTTTTGCCTCTTAGGCTGGTGTGTTTGAGCAACTCTACTCCTTACTCCCACCCAAATGTCTTTGGGCAAGCAGGTAGTATCACAAGGCACTTTTACACCTATCAGAAGCATTGCTGCAAGTGCTGGCTTCATGCTTTTGAATAGCTCCAGCGTTATCTTCCCTCTCATGAATGGTCAGGGCTTGGATTACAATTCCTCTGCAAGAGGGATGGATGTCTTGCCTTAGGTCATAGCAGTGCTCCAGCAGAAATTACAGATGAAGTGTTACTTTGCATTACCAGACAGAACAACAGATGCCCTTAAAAGGCTAAGTGCACATCCATCATCTCCAAAATAAGCATGTTTGGTTACAGAAGTTACTGAGGGGATACAGAAACTTGTACTGGTGCTTATTTCATTTACCTGCCTTGGCAATCATATTGCACTTCCTTCATTAGGGCCAGGCACTCTTATGAAAAAGATCCAAAACTAAGCATAAATATTCAGTGGCTGATGAATGAGCCTTGGACTAATTGCTCAGATGACTTAACAGGCTCAGGAGCAGATGGTCACCAGGTCTAAGTCAGCACAAATGTCATGAAAGGTGTGACAGTTACACAGAGGGAGAATCATAAACCTGGAATCAGAGAATTGTTTGGGTTCAAAAAGACCTCTAAGATCACTGAGACCAACTGCTAACCAGCACTGCCAGGTCACCCCTAACCCATGTCCCTCAGCACCACATCTCCATGGCTTTTCAAGCCCTTCAGGGATGGTGACTCCAGCACTGCCCTGGGCAGCCTGGGCCAGACCTGGACATCCAATCTAAACCTCTCCTGCTACAATTTGAGGCTCTTTTCTCTTGTCCTCTCATTAGTCACCTGGGAGAAGAGACCAACCNCCCAAGTGCAGGATCTGGCACCTGGCCTTGTTGAACCTCATCCCATTGGCCTTGGCTCATCAATCCAGCCTCTGTAGATCCTCCCTACCCTCCAGCAGATCAACATTTCCACCCAACTTGGTGTCATCTGCAAACTGACTGAGGATTAACTTTCACCTCTGTCTGTCTGCCTGTTTCTTCATCTGAAAAATAACCATGTTCAAATTATTGCTTATCCCTCATAGTCACTGCAAGGACAAAATAAAGTTGGTTTCCTCAAAGGACACTTAGCAGTGAAGCAGACTTTATAAATCTGATGCCAAGAGTTTCTTGTTGGCCCTTTCTCTGGAGGAGGTGAAGATGCCTTGTAACTCTCTGGTTTGAACTTCCTTAGAACATTTCTTTCCAGGCCCCTGTGCCTCTTCTCCTCCTGAACATGGGTGTTCCCATGCTCCAGTTGGTTTTCCACTTCTCTGCAGTCATCTGGCACAGCCCCATTTCCTAGGAGAGGCTGTATGGGGAGCATGGAATTGGAGCAGGATGGTGTTCATCCCCAGGACATGGCAATCTGAGCAACAACCCCAGGAGGACACTGGCTATGGCTTGGCATGGTGAGCATGAGCCTCAGCTCTGGGGAGCAAGGCAGAAAGCTTGAGCTCTTGTTGAATGGGCATTGTGCTGAGGTTCTTCTGCTCTCCTCCTGCCACAGGACACAGTGCTTGGCTCTGTAACCATAGCTGTTCAGTGTCTGCTTTGTTCCCCCCATGCTCCAGGAGGGAACTCAGCAGTGAAGTTGCCAGGTCTGCCTGCACTTGATCTGCTGCAGTCCTCCTGGCATTTTTTGATGGGAATTTTATGACTTTTCTCCTAAGTTTGGTGTACATCTTGTTTTCTTTGGAGCCACTGTTGGCTTGTCTTGCCTTTCTGTTGGAAGCTCCAGTGATCAATGCCTTTGGTTGTGGGAACTCTTGCAGAGAAGAGTTCTGTCATTTATGGGGGTACAGGGAAAACAGATGAAGCAGTGTAATATATGCCAAATATTATCCTCAGAGCTGCTCTTATCTGATATCTCCAGCTGTCCTTGCTTCATTGTAATAGTATTTTGCTTAGTTTGACCTTTCCTCAGAGAACATGTTAAAAACAAGAAGTGGAGTCCCCTGAAAGCAGACATCTTTGTTCTGCAGCTACAACTATCTCTGTTGGTCTCTTCTTGTATGATTCACTTTCCTTGCATCAGGATTGAGTTTTTAATACCTACTGTCTGTGTTTTCACCTTCTGGAGAAAGCCATCAGATGGCAAGGAGCTGTTACAGCTCCACAAGTTAATTGGATGCTCTTCACTGGTCACCTTTGGAAGGAACAACACATTGGTTTTTATCTGGCACTGCTCTGCCTCTGGAGTGGCAGCTTAGGGGAGCTCCTGAAAGCAGTGAGTCCTGGACAGTGTGAGCCAGAGGGACAGACAGTGGCCAGCAGGGCTAGGGCAGGGATTGTCCTCTGCACTGGGCACTGGGGAGGAANACGGATTGGTGGTGACTTGGCAGTGTTAGGTTAAAGGTTGGACTTGAGGCTCCTAGAAGTCTTTTCTAACCCTAACAATTCTATGATTTTCTGCCTGGAAAAGAGAAGGCTTTGAGGGGATCTTATAGCAGTTTTCCAGTCCTAAAGGGAGATTATAAGACAGAAGGGGAGAGACTTTTTAAGCAGTCAGACTGTGATAGGACAAGGGGGGAATGGTTATAAGCTGAAGGAGGGGAAATTTAGATTGGAGATTATGAGGAAGTTCTTTCCCCAGAGAGTGGTTAGGCACTGGCACAGATTGCCCAGAGAGGTTGTGGCTGCTCCATCCCTGGCAGTGTTCAAGGCCAGGCTGGATGCAGCCCTGGGTGACCTGGGCTAGTGATTGGCATCCCTGCTCAGTGTGGGGAGGTTGGAACTAGATGATCTTTAGGGTCCCTTCCAACCTGGCCAGTCTAGGATTCTAGGATTTTATTATCTTCACTACCCTTGTCTGAGCAGCACTGGTGGCAGGGGTGGGGGTTGGTTGGTTGTTTAAGGCTCTCCCTATCCCAAACCACCAATGGAAGCCAGTGGAAGCTGCTTGGATGTAGCAACTCCAGAACCAGACATCTCAAATATTACTGGCTGCTCTTGGAGAGCTGGTCTCAGTCCTTTAGGCCACATCCCTCACAGGAGTTGGTTGCAGAGCCACAAGGCAGAACTCAGAGGTCTCCATTTCAGAGCTCACTAGCAATGCTGGGCCATGGTCTGTTCAAAAATACATTAGCTAGCTCTTTGGATGTCTTCTGAGGAACCCTGAGAGCAGGCAGCAACTTGAAGCTCGATTTGAAGCTGTAATGCCTAGCTGGATCCTTTCCCTGTTCTTCCATTTTTGCTCATTGAATAATTCCTCCATCCATTTTTAATTCTCTTTCTCTCTCAGATGTGCCAAAAACTCAAAGCCAGTTTGCCTCAGGCAGTTGTTTATCTCCTTGAGGTGAACCAGGAACCCAACTGGAACACTCACTGCCCTCTGGCCTTCTCCAGGCCACTCAGGCCAATGCTGGGTGAGAGCTGGTGGCACCAGCAGGCCTCCTCAGGATCAGACAGAGCTGCTTAGGCACTCAGAGGCAGTCCCAGAGCCAAGGGAAGGAGCAGAGCAGCAGCTCTTTTATTTGCAACCTGCTGACAACAGAATGGAAAGTGATAGAAGCTGGAGGCAGAAGTGACTCCCTGTCTGTCAGCACCAAGAGGCAGCTCCTGGGCTTCCTCTGCTGGACAGGAGCTCTGTAACTCTTTGTCTCAGCAGTCAGAGGTGCTATGGGTCTCCACCACTTTGCTGTTCATGCCAACTTTATGCAACAAGTTCTCCATCAACCAGCAATGTGCCCTCAGGGACAAGGCCAATGGTCTGCTGGGGTGCATTAAGAAAATGTGAGCAGCAAGTCAAGAGAGGTTCTCCTCCCCTTCTCCTCTGTCCTAGCCAGGCCACATCTGGAGTCCTGGGTCCAGTTCTGGGCTCCCCAGTTCCAGAGAGACAAGGAACTACTGCAGAGAGTCCAGCAGAGGCTCCCAAGATGCTGAGGCCACTGGAGCATCTGTGGCAGGAGGAAAGGCTGAGAGCCCTGGGGCTGCTGAGCCTGGAGCAGAGCAGAGCCAGAGGGGAGCTGCTCCATGCTGAGCAAGAGCTCAAGGGTGCAGGGGGCAAGAGGCTGGGGCCACACTCTGCTCAGTGGTGCCCAGGGCCAGGCCAAGGGGCAATGGGCACACACTGGAAGCCAGCAGGTTCCATGTGAACAGGAGGAGCAAGTTGTTTGGTGTGAGGGTGCAGAGCCCTGGCCCAGGCTGCCCAGAGAGCTTGTGGAGTCTCCTTCTCTGGAGAGATTCATTCCAAAGGCAGCTGGAGGTGATGCTGGGCAAGCTGCTGTGGGTGAGGCTGCTGGAGCAGGGGGGTTGCACTGGATGATCCCCAGAGGTCCCTTCCAACCCTCACCATGCTGGGATTCTGTAACTCTGAAAATCAGGTAAACTCCAAACTCCTCAGCTGGTGCTCACCTCTGCTCACTGCAAAGGCAAACACCAAAAGGCACCATGAGTGCCTTCAACCTTTCTGTGGAAGAACCCAAACCACCCAAAGAGTTAAAAACATTTATAGAACAAAAACCAACTTTCCTTAGACAGCTGGTTCCTTGCTTGGGGAAAATATCTAGGTTACTAATAGGAATTATAGCCTGCTTCCTCTCTACTGCTTAAAACACACAAACAAATTATATTTCAGCCTAAAGATATATTATTCATGGGTCTTATACTTCACTGGAATTTATAGCTCAAGTCCAAACCTGTCATTTTCAGTGTTGGCTGTTTTTCTAAGCAATCCACCAGAAGAGGTGTCCCCAGACCCCTTGCTTCTCCTGCTGGTAGGGAAGAAAAATTCCCTGCCAGCTTCAACATAAATGGGTGTAAATCACAAGGGACACCACTCAGATACCCAGACACAGCTTTTCATTTCACATCAGGACTAAAGAGAAGACACACACATACTACACACAGCCTTTCTTCTCTGAAGTCACCCAGCTGGAGTTAGAGTGCTGGTAGCAGAGCATCAAGGCCAAGAGAACTCTTCCCTGCAAGGGCTGGCAGGCACTGGCCCAGGCTGCCCAGGGAGGTGCTGGAGTCACCAGCCCTGCTGGGGTTTAAAGAGCATAGGTGTGCTACTTAGGGCCATGGTTTAGTGATATTGGGGTGATAGGTTGATGGTTGGACTTGATGATCTCAGAGCTTTCTTCCTACCTTAATGAGTCTGTGATTCTGTGAATACAGCATCCAGCAACCAGGTAAAATAGTAACAAGAATAGAGTCTTCAGAGAGGAGGCAATCTGCTACCAAGGTATTGCTACAGGAGCCCAGTGTTGAGCAGGGCATGGCCTGAGGGAGCATCTTTAGGGAGAGCCAGGGAGATCCAAGGCAGGCTCTCTGCCAGCCCAGCTCCCCAGAGTGTAACTGGGAGCTTTGGGGCTCACAAAGGGTGGAGCAGAGCACTGATGCATTGAACTGAGGGCTCCCTGCCAACCCAGAGGTTTAGAATCCTAGAATCCTAGAATGGTTTGGGTGGGAAGGGACCTCTGGAGCTCATCTAATCCAATCCCCCCTGCAGTGGGCAGGGACATCCCCAACTAGAGCAGCTTGCCCAGAGCCCTGGCAAGCCTCACCTGCAATGCCTCCAGGGATGGGAACTCAACCACCTCCCTGGGCAACCTGGTCCAGTGTTCCACCACCCTCGTGGGGAGAAACTTCTTTCTAATGTCCAGTTGAAATCTACTCCTCTCCAATTTAAAACCATTTCCCCTTGTCCTTTCACTGCAGGCCTTTGCAAACAGGCCCTCTGCAGCCTGCTTGGAAGTTTCCTTTAGGTACTGGAAGGTCAGAACTGCAGACTGGCTTCTCCTAACCATGTAAGAGGCTTCCAGTCACCTGCAGGTCACATACCAGAAGGTTAAATGATAAACTTCATCTGGGTAAGTCCAGCACATCACATATAGCTCTGGAGGAGACATGGACCCTGCTTCCTGCGGGGAAGACAGACTGAGGTTTGCCCAACACTAGCAGGGAGCTTTCTCTTTTGGGGTGAGCAGAGAGGAACCAGAGCCTGCTGTCCTCTTAGGGGAAATGGACAGAGCAAGTCACAAACAATGTCACAGAATCAGAGACTGATTTGGATGGGAAGGACCTTGCAAGCTCATCCAGTCCAACCCCCTGCAGTCAGCAGGGACATCTGCAGCTAGAGCAGCTTGCTCACAGCCCCACACAACCTGACCTGGAATGGTTCCAGGGATGGGACATCTACCACCTCTCTGGGCAACCTGGGACAGTGTCTCACCACCCTTGGGGTAAAACATTTCTTCCTTCTGTCTAATCTCAATATCTCTCATAGTTTCAAACCATCACCCCTTGTCCTGTTTCAGCAGGCTCTGCTAAAAAGTCTCTCCCCATCTTTCTGCTAGGATCTTTAGGTACTGAAAGGCCACAAGAAGATCTCCCTGGAGCCTTCTCTTCTCCAGGCTGAACAAGCCCAACTCTCTCAGCCTGGCCTCACAGCAGAGAGCTTCCAGCCCTCAGATCATTTCTGTGACCTCCTCTGGCCCTGCTCCCCCAGCTCCATGTGTGTCCTGTGCTGAGGACTCCAGAGCTGCCCCAGCACTGCAGCTGAGGTGTCCCCAGAGCAGAGCAGAGGCACAATCCCCTCCCTGCCCTGCTGCCCACACTGCTGGGGATGAGCCCAGGCACAGTTGGCTCCTGGGCTCTGAGCACACATTGCTGGGTCATGGCCAGCTTTTCACCCACCACTATCCCTGAGTCCTTCTCCTCAGGGCTGCTCTCCATCCCTGCATCCCTCAGTCTGTGCTGATACTGGAAGTTGCCCTGACCCAGCTGCAGGAGCTTGCACTTTGCTTTGTTGAACCCCATGAGGCTCACACAGGCTCACTTCTCCAGCTTGTCCAGGTTAGCTACTATCTACAGCTGAAAGAAGTGGCAGTGGATAGGAGAAGACCCTTCTGGGAGCTCAGCAGCTCCTGCAGAGTGGTGCAAGACATTGGGACCACATAGCCATCAGAATGGTCTCCTGACCCCCTGAGCTGCTTCACAGACCAATCTCTCTCCCTTGAGAGGTCACGGAAGCAGACACATGAAGATGGAGCTGAGGAGGTGCAGAGGAGGCCACGAGAATGCTCAGGGGCTGGAACACCTCTCCTATGAGGACAGGCTGAGGGAGCTGGGATTGTTCAGCCTGGAGAAGAGAAGGCTTCAGGGGAACTACTAGTGACCTTCCAGGACCTAAAGGGAACTTCCAAGCAGGCTGCAGAAGGCCTGTTTGCAAAGGCCTGCAGGGAAAGGACAAGGGGCAATGGTTTTAAATTGGAGAGGAGTAGATTTAAACTGGACATTAGAAAGAAGTTCCTCCCCACGAGGGTGGTGGAACACTGGCCCAGGTTGCCCAGGGAGGTGGTTGAGTTCCCATCCCTGGAGGCATTGCAGGTGAGGCTTGCCAGGGCTCTGGGCAAGCTGCTCTAGTTGGGGATGTCCCTGCCCAGTGCAGGGGGGTTGCACTAGATGAGCTCCAGAGGTCCCTTCCAACCCAAACCATTCTAGGATTCTATGATTCTATGGGACTTGATCTAAGAGGTTTCATTGTCAGGAGCTCCATTAAAGTCCAGGGGAGTAGTTTTTCTCTCACCCTCTTGAGGTCACAGGGGCTGTTTGCTTGTTCTGCATTGTATCAGCTCATTTTATAGCAAGAAAGGGTGGAAATAAACACCATCAAACCAGCCCTGCCTTTCCTCCCCCATGCTCCACACCAGAAAATCCCCCAATCCCTACAAAAGAAGCTGAAGTTGATGCCAAACCTAACAGAGCTCACACAGACCTTGTTATCTTTTGAAATGACACCTTCAATTTAATTATCTCAGAGATTAAATCATCTCCAAACTATTAAGCCAAATAACTCAGTGGTGCCAAAACACTGCATCACACCATGACTTCTCCTTTTTTCTGAGCCCCTTTAAAGCTCCTCTCTGACTAGATAGACAGGAGAGCAGAAGCACACAGAGCTGCAGGCCTCTCCACAAAGCCAACCCTGCACAGCTTGCCAAGTTCCATATCTCCTTTAAGCTTGACCTCAGCCCTGCTGGTGTAAATCCAGAGCAGTTCCAGGGGCTTCAGGGCTGGGAAGGAACCACATTTCACAGACTGGACTTTGGGTTGTGCCAGTAAAAGTGTCTGGAAGCACACCAGCTTCATCTGAGACAGGACAAGAGGAAACTCAACCTTCAAGGTATTGGAAGTCTCCAGCAGTGAGTGCTTGCTGACACTTCTCCACAGACACATCCTGCTCCCTCCCTGCATCCTGCATTTGCCTGTACAACTCTCGACTGCCTGGTGCTTGCTATCCTTAAGGATATAAACTGCTCTTAACCCAATCCCCAGCCCTACAGCGATCCTAGTACTCCTGTCACCAGCCACATGGGCAGTGACCAGCCCAGAGATCCCCATGGGAATAGCACATTCCTAGTGCTTGTTGAACTGGGGGCACTGGCTGCACAGACAAAATCAAAGTATCTTCCTCCCTTCCCTTCCCTTCCTGCACCTTCCCGCACCTTCCCTTCCCTTCCTGCACCTTCCCGCACCTTCCCTTCCCTTCCTGCACCTTCCCGCACCTTCCCTTCCCTTCCTGCACCTTCCCGCACCTTCCCTTCCCTTCCTGCACCTTCCCGCACCTTCCCTTCCCTTCCTGCACCTTCCCGCACCTTCCCTTCCCTTCCTGCACCTTCCCGCACCTTCCCTTCCCTTCCTGCACCTTCCCGCACCTTCCCTTCCCTTCCTGCACCTTCCCGCACCTTCCCTTCCCTTCCTGCACCTTCCCGCACCTTCCCTTCCCTTCCTGCACCTTCCCGCACCTTCCCTTCCCTTCCTGCACCTTCCCGCACCTTCCCTTCCCTTCCTGCACCTTCCCGCACCTTCCCTTCCCTTCCTGCACCTTCCCGCACCTTCCCTTCCCTTCCTGCACCTTCCCGCACCTTCCCTTCCCTTCCTGCACCTTCCCGCACCTTCCCTTCCCTTCCTGCACCTTCCCGCACCTTCCCTTCCCTTCCTGCACCTTCCCGCACCTTCCCTTCCCTTCCTGCACCTTCCCTTCCCTCCCTTTCCCGTACCTCCCCTTCCGTTCCCCATAGATGCTCCAGTGGGGACCCAGAGGGACACTGCTGCCCACAGCAAAAGACAAAGATGATTCCTTGGTGTCCCAGCACAGCTTCAAGCCAGAGGAAGTATTTGCCAAGAAGGAATGGTTGTTCCAGCCAAGCCTGTTAGAACTGCAGCCTCCTTTACCACACGAAGCCATGTGGAGCAGCATAATGAACTCATTGAAAGAGCAAGGAAATAATTGCAACCTTCTGGCTGCAGGGACCAGACAGGAGCACACAGAGCCTAGGAAGTGGCTCACTTAGCTGTTACAAGCCACTGAAACAGAGTATGCTTCTCTAGAGATGATTGGACAGCAAAGACAGCCAACTGATGGACCAAGGCAGTGGATGTGAACCATAAGGCACTTTTACTTGGACCCCAGGAATGCCAATTAGCTCAGAGGCCAAGTGTCTGGGGCAACACATGCCCCAACACTCAGTCCAGGTGAGGTGGATTTCACTGAACTTCAGCAGTGCTACCCAAACTTGGCTTTGTCTAGGAGAAAGAGGACAGGGGACTGATTTTACACTAACAAAGCAGCTTCCATCAGTCAGCTCTTTGCCTAAATACAAACTGGATTGANCCAACCCAAACCATTCTAGGATTCTGTGAGTCTATCTTCTACAGACCACCTGCTTGTTAACAAGTCAGTCACTTGAGGCATGGTATCCCTCAGTGTCCCAACCTGTACAGCATGTAGAACATGCTTTCCTACCTCCTCTGTGCACAGGCATACACCATTCCTCCTAAAGCTCTCTTCAGTGTTAGAGCAGAAGGACAAAATGTGGCCATCTAGGCCTTCAGCAGCATCTCCTTGCCTCAGGCACCAGCCAATAAGATAACTGCCAACAGGAAGGGTCAGGAAGGATGAGGTTTGGCAAAGGGCTGGGATCAGATGCTTCAGAGGGAAGTATGAAACCTCTGTACATCAGCCAGAGGTTTCAACAGGACCACACAACAGAGGACAACAGAAAAATATATTCTTAGATAAGGTTCTTCTCTAGCACTACAACCTACCTGCTGGGCTGGGCTTCAGCTGGGCAAGTCCACCACATCACACATAGCTCTGGAAGAGACATGTACCCAAAGCACAAGGATCAGCATGTCCCTGCAGAGAAGACACACTGTGTTTTTTAGGTCTACCTGCTCTGATGCAACCAGAGCTGGTCTCAAGAGTGGTAAAAGGTTGTGAACATCTTTTGAACCGTGCAATAACTTTGTATTTATGTCTCCTAACACTGAGATCCCGAGACTCTTCATAGGCAAACACACAACTTCACACTTGCCTTAACTTTGTGACCTTCTAATTAAAGCATCCTTGGGCTGGGGGCTCTGTTCAGTGTTTATAGCACCAGACAGACCCAAGGCTGTTTTTCACAGCACAACTAACTCTGCATTCTCCCTTCCTTCCTATCCTCCAGGATTCCTGTGCCTTGACAAGAAAATGAATGGCTTGCCTGGCGTCTGTGCAGTTTGCTGTTCCACATGCTGCCCTATCTCCTCCTCTTCCAGAAGAATGATGCTGAGCTGTTTGCAGAAGGATAAGACCTTGCCATTTCCACAGCAGCCTGCCTTTTTAAAAAGCTTTAACATTCAGTTGTCTGAAGACCTGGAAACAAGAGCTCCTGGCACAGGAGTCCTGTGTGCTCATGGCGTGACACCGGCTTGCATTAACTGAGCTCTGGCCTAGGAATGGGAGTTCCTGCGAGTCAGAGGCAGCTGATGTGGGGCAGAGACAGACTACAGGAGGAAAACATGATGTCAGGCCTAAGAACTCACCCCTCTGAGTTCTCAGGCTGCTCCAAGTCAGCAAGTTGTTTTATTAACATGATTCCCTCTGGTCTTACGTCTCAGTTACCACTAGCAACCCAGTCCCAAACTCCCTGCACTGTTCCTGTGCTTAAAACCACCACATACTGAAGAAAAAGTTCTGATAAAGCAAGAACTCAGAGCTGCAGCTGACATGGTCCTCACTCCCCTACAGTCCTCAACACTAAGGTATCAGGAGCCAGACACAGCCCAGAGGCTATGGGGTGCAAAGCAGAGAGGCCAGGACAGAGCCAAGGTATGTTATCTCCTGATGAAAGAAAGAACAACAACAAAAGAGGAGGAAAACATCATAAATGATGACAGCTACTCCTCACATGGTTCCTTTTCCAAGAGGACTTCCTCTGAGACTCTCAGGGTCTTCTTCCAGAAGCAGTCATGGCTGGGCTCTTTAGGTGGGTAACCACTTCCCTGTCCAACTTCCTGAGCAAACCAAGGGTGTGAGAGTTCCAACCTACCACACCAGCATCCAGAGTTCCTGATGATCCTTTAGCTCACCTTGGACTAAGAATAAACTACTTTTCTTCCTACTAACTTCCCTGCTCTTTCTACCCAAGAATTCCACAAAGACTAACCTGTGAGCAGAGCACAACAACACACACACTGAAGACTTTCAGAGCAGTTCAGGATACTTTGTGTGGTGTCCAGTTCCAACATGGCATAAATTACCTCCTGGAACACATTATGTCTTGCTATGTTAGACAAGGGGAAACGTGGTATACAATGAAATAAAAGACATCCTGGAACCTATTACACAGTCAAAAGACAAAAGAAAGGACATTATAGGATCGATGTGGCTAATAAATGATGTGTTGGCATCTCTTTTCTACCAAGATGTGGATTAACAACAGATGTATTACACTAATGTCTATTTGTACACTAATCTAAAACAACTGCCTTGCTGTTGCAGACAGGAATGTGATAAATGCATCCCCCATTCCAGCTCCATGAGTGCTGCTGAGCTTTAGGAAAGGTGGGGAGGGACTGAGCCACTCCCAGAGCTTCCCTTTTCAGAGCCTAGGCACTTGCACTCACCTTCTTTTGCTGGGTTGTTCCCTGCTGGCTTTCTCTCAAGTTTGGATCCTAAGGATCCAGGGAAGGAAAGGAGCTGCCTCCCACTAGCCCAGGAGCCTGCAGCTCAGTTGCAGAATGCTTGGGAAGGAGTCAGTGCTTTTGAACTCCAGGAGCTAAAGGGTTAATTCCTGGAGCCTAGCAATTTCCAGAGTATCACTTTCCCTCTCTCCAGCCAACAGACCCTCCTGCATTTCCATAAAGCCCTTGGGGGGAAGGCAGCTGCAGAAAGCATGCACAGGAGATGCCTCCCTCAGGTGCTTGAGGAACAGGAGAGAAGACACTGCTGGATTTACCTTCTGCTTCCTTTCCCCAAGGAGCAGCTGGAGAAGAGTTAAGAGGCAGAGCTTCCAGGCCACTGTGCAGTCCCAGCTTGAGAGCCCTGACCTTTCACTTCACCTTCCCTCAAGCTGAAGTGGCAAGCAGAGGAGAGCAGCCTTTGGAACCCTGGAAAGCTGCAGGAAGGTGGCAGGTGAGGTGGAGACAATCCTTCCCCAACCATCTTGGCAGCACAGGTAAAGCCAGTTTAGTCCCAGCTGCAGAGAAGCCTTCTCCAGGTGCTGCTGCTCTCCTCTAGCACATAGAGAACATCTGAGATCTGTGGTGTCACATTGCCAGGGAGACGAGAGGAAACATCTACCTCTTGTTCCCTCTCCCCCATCCAAGGCTTCCCTAGGTGTGATTATTCCCTGTTAACAGTACAGAAGAAGGGGTCAAACAGGTGTAGAGCACAAGCAGAGGAGCCTGGAATAGCTGACCCTGAGGACATGGACATCTTACTGGCAGCCAGAAGCAGCTGTGGATGATGGCACTAGTGGGAGGTGCTGTGAGCCACCAGAGCTTGGGCACAGGACAGCAGCTGAGGCTGGGAATCAGGAGCCCACATCAGCCTGGCACCCACAGCCTGGCACCCAGGCTGTGCCTTAACCACTGTCAAAGAACAGGAACAATGGCCCTGGAGGGAAAGAAACAGAAGCATAAGAAAAGAAGGAGGAAAGGAATGTGAAGCTGGCTAGAGGATAAAATCTAGGTGAATATATCTGATCCTTCCTCCCCAGCCAGCAGAGGCTTGCTCTGTGAAACAGATTTGCTCTGAAATCATTTGCATTTGCTTGCAGACTCAGTGCAGATCTGTCACCAGTCACTCAAAGCTCCTCTGCAGGAAGCAGCAGAGATTAGAACAAAAATGTGATAGGGTCTGTCCTCACAATGTTCCTAGCCTGGCTCAGTGGCATGGCTCTGAGCACTACCTGGAAAGCAGGAGGACAGCCCTAGAGAGATGCCATTCCACCCCACAAGATGCCAAGGTGCATTTACAGCCATCACACAAACAGGACATGAACATTTGTGAGCAAGAAGGTAACAAAAAGCAGCATAGCCACAGATGCCACATTTTTCTGTGTCTATTTACAAACTTATCTCAAGGGAAAGAGTTATCTTGTGTCACACAACACAATCAGCTATTCAAGATCAGCACCATGACAGCTTTTACACCTCATTCCATCCACTGCTTTACCTCCGTGCTTAGTTCACACCCCAGCATTGGTTCAGCTGCAATGATGAGACAGAAGCAGCCAGCTCCACAGCTACCCAAACTTCTCTTTTGTTAACTTCCCAGAAAGACTATTCCTATTCAAATTAAACAAGAACCTCCCTGCAGAACTCCTAGTAATGATCCCACAATCCCAGCATGGTGAGGGTTGGAAGGGACCTCTGGGGATCATCCAGTCCAACCCCCCTGCTCCAGCAGCCTCACCCACAGCAGCTTGCCCA
>VWZO01022500.1:3040-43966 GCA_013396975.1 Bucco capensis | reverse complement strand
TGGCAGCACAGGCTGACAGGGTGTCAGCCACTCCTCCAGTGCTGGATCAGCAGCAAACTGCCTGAGGGGCCACTCAGTGCCTTCATCCAGGTCACTGATGATGATGTTGCACAAGACTGGAGCCAGTCCTGATCTCTGGAACACTGGGAGCTCCAGGCCTCCAACTAGACTCTGCACTGCTGCCCACAAGCCTCTGAGCTCTGTCCTTCAGCCAGCTCTCAGCCCACTACATGATGCTTAGAGAGATGTGGTTAAGAACTTAATGTGAAGTAGAACTTCTTATTTCAGGAGGTTTTCTATGCAGACACCCTTGCTGAAGGCCATCTCTCTAAGCAGGGAGCTGCAGAATAGATGTGTTCTCCCCAGAGATCACATCCCTTCCCTTTCCCACAAAACTCCTATGAAATCTGAAGGCAAAGGGAATTCCTCATCCAGGCCATGGCCTGTGCCTGAGTAGCTCTAGTTCACATCTTCATTTCTTGAATTTCTACTCCTTTCCCTTCCCTGAATATATGTCAATGCCCTTAAGGTGTTGGAAAAGCTAAGTCACTTCACATGGAGTAGAAGTGGGACAATTCTCCAGCTTTCACACAGTTCAGTATGCCAGCATAGGCTGAAGTTCTGCCTCCTGCATCACCTTAGCACTTTGGAGCAAGTTAATTTTCTCTGGGACAACAGGATTTGCAAGCCTCCATATGACATTTGTTTGAAGGAGACTCACATTGACCCTGACAACATTGTGTGATGCTAACTCTACATGAGAAGCACACACAGTGCTCTCATTGGAGAAGTCTCCTTGTTGGTACAGTCAGGACAAGGCAAGCCTCTGCTGGCATCCTGGCAGCTGGCAATGGATTGACCCTGGGCTCCACAGCAGCCTCATCACTAATGGGTCCTGTCCTGTGCTACTTAGGGCTCCAAAAGCTTGCTTTTATCTTGTGGGCACTTGAAGTAGGGATCCCAGGAAGCCCAGAAGATAGCTTTTGCAACACACACTCAGCAGCAGGATGAGAATCCATTATCCAAAGAATCTGTTCCTCCAGTGCACAGCATTCCCTAAAAAACATAAACTAGACCAAGGTGCCAAGAAGACCCTGGCTTGATGCACCAACTGTTTCTCCATAACTCTCTTCCAGCTCCCATGCACCACAAGCCTCCACTCCCTGTCCCCAGGGAGGGGACTAGTGCCTGTGCAGCCTGTAGCCTCCTGCCCTGGGCCCAGCCCTGGAGATGGACATCTCCATGTTCCAGGAAAGGAAGCAAGCCCCAAGTGGGCAAACAAGGACATGACCCCAGGCTGCAGGCTCAGAAAGGTGAGATGAAAGGGGAAGTGGGATGAGAAGAAAAGATGGAGGGATAGTGAGGGACAGCACATGGAAGAATCTACAGCATCCTACCTCAGGCTACACAATTCCTGGCTGTAGCTCCTCTCCCTGAGCACAAAACACTTCAGATGAGTTAAGACCCTGGCCTAGGAGCTGCTGTGGAGCTGGAGCTCTGCTGCTTTCCATCTGTTTGTACTTGAACTGGTCAAGAGTCTCATGAAAGACAAAGTGCCTCTAAAAAGCCATGACCAGGGGAAAACTAGGACTCTGCAAGAGGATATCCTAGAAGCACAAGTGAGGACAAACCCTGGCTGACAGCACTGAGAGCTGTAATAACACTTTCTGCCTATGTTTAATAGCCATTAAAAAAAAGATGTCTGTGTACAGAAACAATCAATCAAAAGGAGAAAAAGGGCCCTAAGGCCACTTCAGCCTGTGTAACAGATTGGATGGTGCAGTGGAAGATTTAATTGCTCAACTACTCTTAATACAACAAAGTATTCCAGTGGAAGTATCTACTTCATGGTCTTGCTGCAGACAATCATCTGTTGATCTCTGAAGATGTTAGAACAACATCTGGTGCACTTCATTCATCAGTATCACAAGGCTTGTGACCTAACCACACTCTGCACAGGGCATTAACCTCCCCAAGGACACTGGGCACCTTCCAAGTTGCATAGGATGGGCACCTTCCAGGCAATGCTTTCGAACAGCAGAGTAGCTGCAGCACAAAGGTCATTCCCTGCTGAGAGCAACAGGAGAAACTAGCAATACAAAGGCATCCAGAGGAGAGCAGACCTTGCTATGATCCTGAAAAGCAGGGCCTGGGCAGATTGGGACTTTCTGATCACAAAGCTTATGGTTCCAGAATTATCTGACATCTCCATGGCACACAGGAAAGTTGAGTTGATTACTCTGTTAGCAGAAAGTCAAGAAGCTGGGAGAGGATTGAAGCTCAGGGCTTGCCCACCCAAGTTTGCCTTCCCTTCCCAGCACCCTGATTGCCCAGGGTGGACACTTCAAGTTGACAAGACTGCAGACACATGTTCCCCTTTGGAAACAAGAGCATTGCTGCACAGACTGAAACCAGAGTGAAATGGTTCTTGAGTGTACCCCAAAACTGCCCCTAGGGCAGCAAGAACAGCACAAGCTCCACCCCACCAGCTGCCATCTCTGCTTGCTGAGCATTGAAAGTAGTCTCCAGAGACCTGCAGCTTCCAGGATGCAAACATGTGGTTATGGGATCATGAAAGGCCCAGGTATGATAAGAGTTAGATCCAAACACAATTACTGGCCTGGAGCTTGCCCTTAAGGAGATACGCAGATGGCAGAGCAGGTATCTGAGGAGAGCAAGGTGTTCCTCAGGTGAGAAGAGGCATCACCTCTGGACCTGGGAGCCAAATCCACCACAGGCATCTCCAGGGAAGCGAAATTCTAGATGGCATCATGCTGGAATGGAGATGACTGAAAAAGGCTTACTAAGGGAACATGAGACAAAATGCCAGTTAAAATGGAAGAATATTCTTGCCAAACTCCTTCCCTTGAGGACTGTGTCATTAGGCCAGGAAAAGCACAACAGAATATGCTATAGAGAATAGTCCTGCACTGGCTTCTTAACCCAATAGGCCACTTCCACCTCCAAAATCTGCTTTTCATAGCAGGTACCTGAAGGGTATAGATTACACCAGGTGGGAAGCCAACAATTCTGATCTCATCCTGAAATTAAGCCTGGGCCAAGGGTGGGGATCTGGGTATTTTAACATAAGACTTGTTAGCAGAGGAGCATTCCCTAGGAAGCAGAGGAGTTACACCTGCATGACTGAAGGTGGATGGGACATGAGTGGCTTGTGCATGTGCAGCACCCACAATAGCCATCCTCTGAGCTGGCAAGACTTCAGTCCCCACGCAGGACATTGCCCATAACACCTTAGCTACACTTCACCATTCCCAGGCAGAGTGGCAGCAGGAACTCTAGAGACAGATTCAGCTAGGATAACCAGCCAGACAAGAATGCTGTGACTAGGGTGCAGCCTAGCCTTGGACATTAAGGCCCACACAACCTCACAGAGGACCACAGGGATGTTGACAAGACTGTAAACAGCAAATACTTCTGAAAATCAAGCATCTGGGCACCCCAGCAGAGTTCTTCTCTTTCCCCCATCAGCCTATAAAACAAAGCTACCCAAAGCAGCAAGGCAGCTGTGGAAAAGGATGCCATCCATCAGCTCTTGTGTGACCCTGCCTGAGTCATGACTGGAGCCAAGAGCCCTCCTCTCGAGTTCTGGGCTCTAAGTAGGATGGCTCCACTGCTTCCCTCGAGAGCCAGCCAGGCAGAAAGAGGAAATGAAATGGAGAAGAGGGAGGAAATTCCATCTCCCAACACAAAAAAACTCGGAGGCAGTCACAGAATTCTCCTGGTCAGAGGTAAAGGAATCGGCGCGCGCGAGCGAAGGCTGGAGACACAGAAACTTCTTGTTAAACTTTTACAGTTCAACCACTGAACAAGCGACTTTCTCTCCAGAATTTATACCTGAATTGTGTGTCTAGACATGACATCATGTGAAGGTATGCCTTGTGTTCTGTGGTGAGTTTACAATAACCAGAACTTGTAATTGCTGTGGTTGGGGTCAGGAAGAGAGGAGCAAACAGCCCAAGGCCCTTTCTGAGCAGCTGCCTTGGGGAATGCTCCAGGCTCTTGTCTTCTGTCAAGGAGACAAGGCCTAGCAAATGCTCCAAGCCAAGCTTAAAGCAGCTCCCCTTCCTAAACCTGACAAATAGCACAGCTAATCTTCAGCTCTCAGGCAGCTTTCTGTGGTATGGTTCACATTAAAGCACTGAAGGACAGCCAGACAAGGAAGGGCAATAAAAACATCTCCTGTGTGCCCATGGAGATGGATGGCTACAGACACACCAGGTCCTGCTCTAGGCCCAGGGATGAAGCAATTACCCAAACACAGCAAGGCAAGCTTGTGGCTCTCAGGTGGGATAACAACTGATACCAGCATGTTCTCACCACTGAGACATAAATCCTGAGGCTACAAGAGCTGGAAGCACCCTGTAGTTAACATGCACCAGCCACTCTTACTAGAGGAATGAACCCTGCTGTGACACGGGCTGCTGGCCAAGGGACTTGAATCACTGGAGGAGCTGCAATCAGTGCCCTGGAGAGTGTGGCCTGGAGCATCCTATTGCAGAAGTGGAATGTAGACACTGGAATGAGGGGAAAAAAGACTGTACAACCTGAAAGCTAAGTGATGGTTTGGTTTGCAGTTATGTTTTGGTTTTTTTTCACTGCCATTGTATGCTGGATGAAAGACACAGTCAAGGAGAAGGATCAAGAGGAGGCATAAGTGCACATCAAAATTGTCTTAAGGGGAGTAAGTACAGAGAAACTCCTGTGCTATCACATCCCAGGCAACTCAAAGATCCTAAAGAGAATCCTGGATGTACAGGTGCATTGGGTGGATGTCATAGTCCCTAGCATGCACCTCAAAAGGCACAGCTATGTCATGCACCAGGAATTTATTCTCCCAAGTAACAACAGGACAAGAGGAAATGATCTAAAGTTATGTCAGGGGAGGTTTGGGTTGGATGTTAGGAAAAATGTCTTCTCTGAAAGGGTTGTCATGGCCTGGCCCGGGCTGCCCAGGGCAGTGATGGAGTCACCATCCCTGGAGGGGTTAAAAAGATGTGGAGATGTGGTGTTTACTGATCATTTAATAAGTTGCTAGGGCTAGGACAAAGGCTGGAGTTGATGATCTCCAAGGTCTCTTCCAGCTGGAACTGTTCTATGATTCTAAGGACATGGTTTAGTGGTGACCTGGTAGTGCTGGTTAACAGTTGGACTTGATGGTGTTAAAGGTCTCTTCCAACCAAAAGGATTCTATGATTCTATGTTTTTTTTAGAATAGAATAGTCCCATTTGGAAGGAACCTACACTGACGTAGTCCAACCTACACTGATCATCTATCTAGTNTTGATGATCTCCAAGGTCTCTTCCAGCTGGAACTGTTCTATGATTCTAAGGACATGGTTTAGTGGTGACCTGGTAGTGCTGGTTAACAGTTGGACTTGATGGTGTTAAAGGTCTCTTCCAACCAAAAGGATTCTATGATTCTATGTTTTTTTTAGAATAGAATAGTCCCAGTTGGAAGGAACCTACACTGACCTAGTCCAACCTACACTGATCATCTAGTCCAACCTACACTGATCATCTAGTCCAACCTACACTGACCTAGTCCAACCTACACTGATCATCTAGTCCAACTGCCAAAATATTAAGCTCAGTAAGAATGAAATGCACAGGAAGGTCCCACCAGAGAGCACACACTATGCCTCTTCCTGGGACCCCAGTGGGAAGACAAACTACAATCACAAAGATATCCAAACTCAGGTCAAAGATACTGGGTAGTAGCCCTGGATAAGAGCTACAGAGGATGATGCAAGCAAACTTCTGAATCAAAAGGATACATCACATCTATTGTTGACTTCTAAAAGACTGTTCAAAATCCAGCTTTCATCATCAGTCAAGAAAGACCCAAAAGACACAGGACCTGATATCCATTGTTCCTTTTTCTCCATGTCACACAAGTGATCCAATCCAGACCACACAAGTGCTCAGTTACAAATATGGCAGTGGGCAGAATCAACAGACTGGTATGCTTTAAAATGAAATCACCCTCTCTTTCTATACAGGTCCCACAGAGTTTTGTTCTACTACTTCTGTGTACGTAAATATTAGTAGTCCAACTCTCCTCTGTCATCTGTGTTAGTCAGAAAAAAGTCAGTGATGACTTCTTAGCTCCTGCAACACTCACTCAGAAAGAGGGAAGCATTTCAGCTAAGAGCAAGTAGGAGAAAGCCCAAGCTACTGCACCAGCAGGGCTAGGCAAGAAGCTGATCATTGCACCCAGACTGAAGCTCCCTTCTCCTCAGCTGGTGACTGCAGCTGCAGAGCTCTCACATCCCCATTGCAGCAATCCCCACTGATGTGGCACACAGGGATCTGCCCCAGAGCAAGGGATCCAACAGCCACTTCAAACCACGTGCACACCAGGGACTCACAGCTGGAGCAGCAAGCCCAGCACACCACTGTGATCACACAATCACAAAGGTTGGAAGAGACCTCTAAGCTCATCAAGTCCAACCATACCTAGCACTCCCATGCCACTAACCCATGGCACTGAGGAGAGCATGCAAGGCTTGTGCAGAGCTCCACTGGTTACTCACAGTGCCACAACATTCAGTGCCCTGGCGAGGGCTGGAGAGCAAAGGAAAACCATGCCAGATGCTGGCCAAGACTGTCCTGAGATAGCTGCTGCTCAGGAGTGGTGAGGGAAAGGAGAAGAGGCAATGCTTTTCAGTGCCAGATAAGCAAGGAGCAGCAATGAGAACACCAGTGCTCAATGGATCCCAAGAGAGCAAGAACATTCCTGCCCAAATGGTGCAGCTGACCCATTACATCCTCTGTCCCAACCTAAGTGTACTTCAGGGTCTACAGCTGGCTTGTAATGAAAATCTGAAGTCATCAGGGCTGTTCTGGCTTCAGCCCTTGTTAAAGATGTTGAACATCAGCCCAGGTTTGGTCAAAAGGTTACACAGGTTTTCAAATCATTCCAGCTTGCAGTGACCAAAGGTTGATTTAGGGTTTGCTGTCAGAGCATATTCACATTTACAGTTCTACAAGCTGCCATAAAAAGCCAGGTGAAGAGCAGATTTTCTGCTGATTTGAGATATAAATGAGCTACTAAACCATGTGGACATGAAAAAGGATACTCACTCCCTTGGGGATCATCACAACTCCAAGGACAAAGGACTGATAAATAATCAGCTGTTGATATACTTCAGGAAAATGGTCCTCTCTTTCTCCTGTCAGCTTGTAATGAGTTTGAAGAGAGAAACTTACTTTTACTCTTTCTCTCCTGCTTAGATCAGCACAGACCAAAGTTAACAGCTGAAGTTGTAGCAAAAAACAGATTCCAGGGTGAAGGTTTCTATTCCAGAGTTTATAGGCCTCACATTTGTCCAAGTCTAGGAGACCAGTGCTGAGTGTCAAAGGAAACTCACTCTAGGAAATAAAAGTCTCCACTAGACATTAATAGAGCCATCTGAATGCTCATTCATTAACTGTATGCAAGATGGGCTTGCTTACTCTGTCCTGTGAAGAGCCTCCAGTTACATGCTTAGCATCCTAACCAGCACTGCCAGAAGTCCTTCTGCTTCTTCAGCCTGGAAAAGAGAAGGCTTCCAGGGGATCTTATAGCAGCTTTCCAGTCCCTAAAGGGAGATTATAAGATGGAAGGGGAGAGACTTTTTAAGCAGTCAGACTGTGATAGGACAAGGGGGAATGGTTATAAGCTGAAGGAGGCGAAATTTAGATTAGAGATTATAAGGAAGTTCTTTCCCCAGAGAGTGGTTAGGCACTGGCACAGGTTGCCCAGAGAGGTTGTGGCTGCTCCATCCCTGGCAGTGTTCAAGGCCAGGCTGGATGCAGCCCTGGGTGACCTGGGCTAGTGATTGGCATCCCTGCTCAGTGTGGGGAGGTTGGAACTAGATGATCTTTAGGGTCCCTTCCAACCTGGCCAGTCTAGGATTCCCTAAGACAAGGGCAGGGCAAGAAGGTTCCCTCTGTACAGAGACATCATGTTCTACTCCCAGAGCAAGGGGAACACTTTCTTTTCCTGTAGAGCTCATAAAAAGCTGCTGTCTTGCTGTGAGGGCTAGTGCTAGGAGAAAAGCTAGACTCTTCCTGTTGGTGTGATCACAGAAAGGTAAGGCTTGGAAGGGACCTCTGGGGATGCCTTTGGCAGATCATCCTGGGAGATGTGTTGGGCAGATTATCCAACTGGAGAATGCTTGCAGGGCCACTGTTTGCTTATCACTTGAGGGTAAGCTTGGAAAGATCAAATAAGCCAAGCTGAGGAGTAGCTTGTTCCCCTTCCTTAATGGGCTATAATGTTTTACAGTGCAAAGCCCTGCAGCAATACAGCTAGCTGCAGCATTTGGAGCCATCACCAGGCAAGCACCAGGAGCCATATGGATTTAACAACTCTCACCACCAGTAAGGAGAAAAACAGAACCATTGCTATTTAAGTACAGGCCACTTAAGCTAAAAACCACTGGCTGACAGCAGCAAGAGGTTTGTATCTATGACCCAAACTGGCCACTGGAGAAGAACTAATTAAGCAAGATGCTTCAGGACTTCTGTCAGTGTCTCTGGTTCCACAGCACTTTGGACAGCTTTGTGTTGGAGAGAACACTCTCTTTCCATCAGAGCAAGGCCTGACACCTTCAACAGAAACCTCTAGCACTGGCTCTGGGGAGCCACACTTGACACAGTCACTGGCAGCACGAAGCGGACTAAGAAAAACCCATCTGCCATGAACATTCCTCAAGGGTTTTAAACCAAAAGATCACCTAGGAATCAACACAGAGCCCTGCATTTCCCACAGTGGATACTCCCCAAAGACCTCCTCAGCATTACTGCTATTAAAGTCATCATTTACAAACAAATTGCTCATCAAATTTGAATCCTAACTGGTTTCTTCTGGAACCATTCCAGGTCAGGTGGTTTGGGACTGTGAGCAACCTGCTCTAGCTGCAGATGTCCCTGCTGATGGCAGGGGGTTTGCACTAGGTGACCTTGAAAGGTCCTTCCTGCCCAAACCAGTCTGTGATTCTGAGTCACTTTTCTGTTTGTGCAAGTGTGATCCATTTAGAGGAAAGGAAAAGAAAGCAGACATTTTTGCAACCATCTCCACAACTAGGTGAAAACTAGGACACCTTCTAGTCCCATATTTCTATAATCCTGTTGACTTTGTTAGAAGTGCTGCCCAAATGAATTCAAGCCACTGCCCTGGGCAATCCTGCATCCCTCTGTTGGACTTGCCTGCAGCAGAGGCTTCAGCCATCCCTGCCCCCTCACACAGAATCACAAAGGTTGGGAGTGACCCCAAGATCCTCAAGCCCAACCATCCCTATCACCCTCATGCCACTAACCCATGGCCCTAAGGAGAGCATCTCAATGTTTCTTAACCCCCTGCAGGGATGGTGACTCCAGCACCTCCCTGGGCAGCCTGGGCCAAGACTTAACAACCCTTGCTGTGAAGAAATTTCTCCTCATAGCTAATCTAATCCTCACCTGGTGTAACTTGAAGCCATTTCCTCTTGTCGTCTCACTGTTAACCCTGGAGAAGAGACCTGCCCCCATCTCCCTACAAACACCTTTCAGGTAGCTGTAGAGAGAGCTCAGGTCACCCCTGAGGCTCCCCTCAAGGCTTAACTGAAACTCAGGAGCATTCTTAGTCTTTTGCATTACTCATTTGATACCATTAGCAACCAGAAAAGCTCAAGTGTTACACGACTTTTCCTGGGGAGAAAGAACAGATGGAAGATGTGGTTGCATGTGCAGCATGACCCTGATGTTGCCTTTCTTCCATGCTGCACCCATTGCTCTGCATCCTGAAACATCTGGGCCTTTGCAGTGACTGATTACCCAGAGACACGCAACCGCGCTCGCTATCTGCGCGAGGCCGGGGACTCAAGCCTGACTTTATTACAGCAAAGAGCTGGAGGAAGCTGCTTGCCAGAACTCCAAACTCTAGCCAACAAGTCCCTCCAGGCTCACTTGGAAAGGTCTTGTAACCTCATTGCCGTGTGCCTGCTGGGCTCCAAATGAAATGCAAACTCGCCTGTTACTTGTGGATTTGGATGCGCTTCTCCAAGGAGGAGATGAATCAGGAGCCCGAGCAGGAGCATATGTAGTGAGGCCAGAAAGAAATGGATCAGTCTTGAATGAACTTCATCAGAAGGGACATTCACAGAGCCACTCCTTAGTGTCTCTCCTGCTCTGGTGGTTGAGGGACCTAGCAGGACCTGTTTGTGTGGGGCTGGTTCACTCTCACACAGGTTGAGGAAGTCTTATTCAATGTTGTTCAATCTAGCTGATGAGACACAGAACTCACAGCTGATTCCTTCAGAAAGTTCACCGGGAAGTTTTTCCTAGCTTTCATTTATTTAGGACCTGGAAGTTGCTAAAGGCCCAACCAACAAGTGTTCCTCACACTGCAGTGACAATCAGGGGATCCTTCAATGCCACACTTGTTTAGGAACTGATTGTTCCCTCCTCTTTGTAGGACACACATGGAGCCATCAGGATGAGTCTACACCTGCTTCATGTCCAGCTAGCCCTTAGGGACTGCCTCTGATGTGATTTTTAGCAAAGCTCCTTTGTGTTAACACTATTTCAGTTGCAGATATAACCTGGACCTACTGACTACCCTAGCTGGTAATCCAAGTTNGGATTTTCAGACTGTGCCTGTACCAATCTAAGTATGACACACTTAAACCACAGGATGGTTCAGGCTGGAAGGGACCATTAGACAGTTTTTGAATCTCTCCAGAGAAGGAGACTCCACAACCTCTCTGGGCAGCCTGGGCCAGTGATCTGCCACCCTCACAGCAAAGAAATTCTTCATTATGTTTAGCTGGAAGCTCCAGTGTCCCACTTTGTGCCCATTGCCTTGCATCCTTTTCCTTGACACCATTGAGGAGAGCCTAGCTCCATTGTCTTGACAATCTCTCTTCAAATCTTATCAACTACAAATAGTGTATTCCTTTCCTGACCAAATACTTTCCTTCACAGATGTAACACACCGCTTACAGTATTTGACCTGCTGGAAAGGAGCTCTGCAGGTAAGAACCTGGGAGTGCTGCTGGACAACAACAGGAGCCAGCAATATGCCCTCATGGCCAAGAAGGCCAATGGGCTCCTGGGGTGCATTCAGAAAAGTGTGACCAGCAGGTCAAGGGAGGTTCTCCTCCCCTTCTCCTCTGCCCCAGTCAGGTCACTTCTGTAGTCCTGGGTCCAGCTCTGGGCTCCCCAGTTCCAGAGAGACAAGGAACTACTGCAGAGAGTCCAGCAGAGGCTCCCAAGATGCTGAGGCCACTGGAGCATCTGTGGCAGGAGGAAAGGCTGAGAGCCCTGGGGCTGCTGAGCCTGGAGCAGAGCAGAGCCAGAGGGGAGCTGCTCCATGCTGAGCAAGAGCTCAAGGGTGCAGGGGGCAAGAGGCTGGGGCCACACTCTGCTCAGTGGTGCCCAGGGCCAGGCCAAGGGGCAATGGGCACAAACTGCAACCCAGCAGGTTCCATGTGAACAGGAGGTGCAAGTTGTTTGTTGTGAGGGTGCAGAGCCCTGGCCCAGGCTGCCCAGAGAGCTTGTGGAGTGTCCTTGTGTGGAGAGATTCCAAAGGCAGCTGGAGGTGATGCTGGGCAAGCTGCTGTGGGTGAGGCTGCTGGAGCAGGGGGGTTGGACTGGATGATCCCCAGAGGTCCCTTCCAACCCTCACCATGCCTGGGATTCTGGGATATATATCAGGAGGGCTCAGATATGTAACACCAATTAGGAGTAGCTATCACCTGAATTAAGGGGCAATAAGGCTGCAGTTACTGTAAATGCTGACATTTGAGCTCTGTGGGAAACACCAGCAGATGCAGACATCCCTCTCCATAACCTTTTCAAATGTGGGCCAGGCAGTCCCATGGATAGTAAATACTACATCTGGCCAGAGTGTTTGTAGCACCAGACTCCAGGGTTGCATTTCTCCTCCTGAGTTCAGAGTAGATCTTCATTCTACCATCTTCCCCAAATCCACTCCCTCCTCAGGGATCCTGCTACCTTCAGAATCTCCTTGCAGCCAAAACTGTGCATTTCATAACTGCTGCCTCTGTGACTGTGCTTGACTGAATCTCACCTTATGGATCTCTGCCCAACTCAACAATTTAATCAAGCTCTGACTGCATTTGAATCCTAGTCTATCATGTATTCCCAGAGCTGTTCCTCCTCTGACACACACAGATCTGATTAGAGGGCTCTGCATTCCTTACATTGAAATAACAAGCTGTACAGGACTGGAAAGTGTCCCTGGTACACCCTCTGTCCAAACTGGCACAGTTTGAACCTCTTCTAACTCAAGCAGAGGCTTCCTTTGGAGGCAACTCTCTATTCCAAAGCTGCTCCATTCTGATGCACATTCCTGCAGCTTCCCACGTGGAGCTGTGGTAACTTTGCTGCTGTTATGCTGCTCACTAGCTCACAGAGAGCAGACATGGTGTTGGGATGAGATGCACAGAACATGCTTTTGCCTAACCCTTCTCTGTGGTTAACTGAAATTCTACTCCACTTTTAATGACAAGGAATGGAGTAAGAATAAAGTCTAGGATTCAGCAGCATGGGAATGTGATGCCTACCTCTTGTTTTCACTCTGAAGTCCTCTACAAAACACAAAACCAGTCTCAACCTTCTCTGCCAAATCCATCTCTGTTGCTACTCCTGGGCTTGCAATCCCATTTCCACCTGCAGCCCATTTCCACATGGCAAAGCATCTCAGAACAGTTGTAACAGTTGTACTGGGGATTTAGGCCCCTAGTAAATCTCTTTTTCTGCCTGGAGAAAGCTTGTGTGTGGATGAGGCTTAGCTTGCTGAGGTACTGCACTTGCATGAACTCTTCCTGACGCTGATGTTTTTGAGCAGCCCACAACTGGAATTAGTTATCACAGAACACTCACATGTTATTGTACCAATTGTATTAACTCATTTAATGGAAAACCTACATTCATATAAAGGCAAGAGTCCCTAAGGTAGAAACAGAAAGATCTCCATCTGCCTCACCCCAAAGCTTGGCTCCACTTCAGCTTGCTACCAACTGCACCACTCCCTTTGGCCTCCAGGGCTGCCTCCAGCCTTTCCCCTTGGTCTTGCAACACCTTCCAGCCACGCAGGCACACAAACAGCCTGCACTGTCAACAGTGCAGTTCAAAGCTCTTAGACAACCCTTTGTCCATCTGCTGTCTGTGGAAAGCTGGCAGTGAAGCCTCTGAAGGAATTTCTTTGAGTCTGATGTCTCTCAACCTCAGCAGTAGCAGATATTCCTCCAGCACTCAGGCAAAGTGACAACTTGTTATCCCAACAGCTCTGCACAGGAGCCTTACAGTTGATGTGGTGCAAAGCATCTTCTCATCTCACCTCCAGGATGTGACAAGACAGAATTAGGAGATGGCAGCAGGACTCTGAACCAGGTCGCATCTAGAGGTGAAGGTTCCAGCTAAGGATGAAAACCAAGACTGTTCCTCTCTTCTCACCACAGTATCACAGAATCACAGAATGTCAGGGGTTGGAAGGGCCCTAGAAAGATCATCTAGTGCAACCCCCCTGCCAGAGCAGGAGCACCTAGACCAGCTCACACAGCAATGTGTCCAGGCAGCTCTGCAATGGCTCCAGACAAGGAGACTCCACAGGCTCCTGGGCAGCCTGGGCCAGTGCTCTGGCACCTGCACTGCAAACAAGTTCCTCCTCAGGTTAATACTAAACCTCCTGTGCTCCAACTTGCTCCCATTGCCTCTTGTCCTACCATTGGATGCCATTGAGCAGAGCCTGGCTCCCTCNCATCAAGTCTCTCCCTGCCCATGTCTCTAGCCACCATTCACAAGCCTCCACTGCTGCTAGAGCCAGATACCCAGGAGAATGAAGAGCTAATAAATCACTGCAGATAAGAGAAGAGATGGCACTCTGCATGTCAGGCATTACTGGGCCACTCAAGCATTCTCCTGGGAGAAATTCAACTAGCTCTTCCTCAAGGAACCATCCCATTCAAAGCTGTTAACTCCACATATTGCATAAGTAAGTCCTTGACACCTGATGGGGAGGGAGATGTCATTTCCTAACTGCTACTCTTAAAAACTAAAGCAGCTTGTTAGACAGGCAATAAATAGCCTTACAAACTCAGGGAAAGACAGACACTGCTCTTTATTGCCATCCCTTCCAACTGCAGGCACGTCCTAGTCAAGGCTTAAGCCTCATTTCCTATTCCTGATTAAACAAGAACTCAAAGGACTGCAGCAGCAGTCCTGTGTTAACCCTACCCAAGGGAAGGTTATGGTCACTCCTGGTCAGAAATTAGGCACATTAATAAGTCTGTCACTTGGGGATGAAGAAATACACAGTGAAGAGAAAGAGAAAGCATGCAGTCTATTTGGGAAAGCAAACAGACACCACAGGGATTTGATGGGAGCTAAAAACCTTGGGACAACACAACAGTACAGCGTGGAGCTTTCTGATGATGGGAAGATCACATCTGCAGATATTTAGCATTCCAAATACTTTGACATTAGGTGCTGAATAAAATTCTCCCTCTTCAGATTATAAATGTCCAAAAAAATGAAACTACTCAGATACTGGAATGCAGTGTCAAAATCTTTGGAAATGGGACAGGGATTTGTTGGGGTTGGGTTTTTTTTTTTTTTGCCTGTGTATTGAAAGAGAAGATGAGCACTCAGAAATTGTTCAAGTAGTCACACAGCCCTGGTGCCAGAAAGCTCTCTCAGCAGGCTGCAGACTCTTCCAACAGTGACCACACACTCCAGGAACTCCTCAGAAAAAATGTGATCAAGGATGACACACACATGTTGTGCCTGAAGCCAGAGGTTGCTGCATGGTCAGCATGGTGATGGGAGTGGATAGGAATTGGATGAGACATTGTAGAGTAGTTTGGGAAAGTTCTGGTGGACCTTCTGCCAGCAGAAAGACAAGGAGAAGGAGGTATGACATATGGAGGAGCAGGAGGTGTATGCTGTGGAAGAGAACATCAAGGTAAATCAGAGACACAGAATGTTAGGGGTGGGAAGGGACCTCTGGAGATCATCTAGCCCAACCCCCCTGCCAGAGCAGGAGATCCTAGAGCAGGTTATACTATCCAATCCCTATAGCCTTTAGGTAGACAAACATCATTACTCAGAAAGCTGCTTTCATGCAGCAGGTTGCTCAGGGAGGTGGCAGGTGTCCCATCCCTGGAACCATTCCAGGTCAGCTTGTTTGGGGCTGTGAGCAAGCTGCTCTAGCTGCAGATGTCCCTGCTGATGCAGGGGGTTGGACTAGATGACCTTGCAAGGTCCCTTCCCACCCCTTTAATTCTATGAGCAGCAATTCTATCAAGGAATTGTGTTCAACATGTTTTAATGGTTTTTAATGAAATATTTCTGAAGGTAGGTTTACAGAGTAAATGATCACCTTTTACTAACTACTTACTAATTGCTTTACTAATTAGATAATTATTAGGAAACTCAGGTTGCACTTAGTAGTCTGTAACGTGTATTCCCATCACTCACTATTGCATCTAATCAACATTACACTTGGAATGAGAAGATACCATTAGAAGTAAGTTTTCTGTGTGGTGCTAAATGTTGGACTTTGAAGCAAAGGTCTCAAAGGGAGAGGAAAGTCACATTCCACTAATGGAATTCCTGAGCCAGTCTCTAGGAGAGAACTACATCCAAACTAGATCCAAAGTTAAAAGCAAGGTACCTCACTGCCACACATTGGCAGCACAGACCTGCCCTGCTAACCAGAGAGCACCAAGCTTCCCACTGCTAGTAGGGTATTGGTTGGACTTGATGATCTTAGAGGTCTCTTCTAACCTTAATTATTCTGTGATTCTGTGACATCACTGTTGAAATGAAAGCTTTGGCTTTGATTAGGACATGAGCTGGGCTCTGCTGAAGTGGGACANGCTGCACTTGATGATCCTGAGGGTCTTTTCCAGCCTTGGTGATTCTGTGATTCTGTGTGATTTAGCACAAGAGGAACAGAGTGCAATGCCTCTCCTGACTCCCACTGCCTTCTCTCACATCTTCTGTTTCCAAGGCCAAGATGGAACATGCTCAGGGTCTGCTGCTGCTGTATGAGGACAAAAGGAATTAGCTTCTAGTTGTGCCAGGGGAGGTTCAAGTTGGACATTAGGAAAAATTTCTTCACCAAGAGGGTTATCAGGCATTGACCCAGGCTGCCCAGGGAGAGGTGGAATCATCATTCCTGGAAGAGTTCAAAAGACATGTAGATGTGGTGCCTGGGGACACGGTTTAGAGGTAAGCATGGGTGTGTTGGGTGGATGGCTGGGCTCAATGATCTCAGAGGTCTTTCCTAACCAGAATGATTCCGTGAGATGCACAGATCCCTTGCTTCCCCACAGTGGCCGTGAGGCAGATAGAGACACAAGAAGGAACTGAAGTACTTGACAAAAGGAATAAACTCCCACAAGCTCAACTCCTGAAGAGAATGACTGTGGTATTACAGCAAAGGTTCCTCCAGAATCTCTACACAGTGTTTTCACATAGATTAACAGAACTGTGCTTAATGGTTGACAGGGGAGCAAACCAAGACCTGGAGAAGTGAAGGTCCAATCAACATCCCTTTGAATACCTTTTCTTCTAGAGATCTTTAATGAACTTTCAGACTTTCAGCTCTGCAGTTTTGATGTTTATTCATAGATTCATAGAATCCTAGAATGGTTTGGGTTGGAAGGGACCTCTGGAGCTCATCTAGTCCAACCCCCCTGCAGTGGCCAGGGACATCCCCAACTAGAGCAGCTTGCCCAGAGCCCTGGCAAGCCTCACCTGCAATGCCTCCAGGGATGGGAACTCAACCACCTCCCTGGGCAACCTGGGCCAGTGTTCCACCACCCTCCTGGGGAGGAACTTCTTTCTAATGTCCAGTTTAAATCTACTCTTCTCCAATTTCAAACCATTGCCCCTTGTCCTTTCACTGCAGGCCTTTGCAAACAGGCCCTCTGCAGCCTTCTGGGAAGTTCCCTTTAGGTCCTGGAAGGTCACTAGGAGGTCCCCTGAAGCCTTCTCTTCTCCAGGCTGAACAATCCCAGCTCCCTCAGCCTGTCCTCAGAGCAGAGGTGTTCCAGCCCCTGAGCATTCTCGTGGCCTCCTCTGCACCTGCTCCATCAGCTCCATGTCCTTTGTGTGTTGAGGGCTCCAGAACTGGACCCAGTATTGCAGAGGAGGTGTGAGCAGAGCAGAGTGCAGTGGCACAATCACCTCTCTCAATCAATTCTCATGGCCTCCTCAAATTTTGTGCCATAATTGTACTTGCTAGTCTAGGATTTCCCTGGCAGTGTTGTTGTGCAGCTCTCCTCCTGAGCTCAAGCAATGGTGTGAAGCAGCAGTAAGAGAGGAGAGCAGTTTTGCACCCTAACACACTGAGAGGAGATGTCCTCATTTTCCTGTGCTGTAAGCAGAAGGGAATGTAAGAGCTTTGAAGAATATCAGGGTGACAAGATGCAAACAAAAGTTATTAAATATTTATCTATGAAAAATAAATAAAAACATTCCCAGAACTGACCTGTGGGGTTCAGTTCTCCAATTAAACCACTACTTGAATAAGGCTGCTCAAATGCCCCCTACTGCTTGTATTCTTACAGAAGACACAAAAAAGGAATCTTGGCATCCCAATGGCATCACTTTAGAGGTGCTGAGGTGACTCTGGGAGCTGCTTCTTGCCCAAACAGCTAAGCTGTCTCCCATCAATCTGCTTCTGGGGTAAATAGGCTACTGGCCCAAACTGAAGCAATACAAACAAACAGGGGAGAAATCTATGTTAGATTTGTAAAGTGAAATAAGCCCTTGCCTAGCTGGAGAGCTCTGGAGCAGTTCCCTTCAACTTGCTAGGGACACTTCTCCTCTCCCAAGAGATTGCACTTGCCTTTGAACTTTCAGCCACTCAGCAAAAAGGCTGAGTTGAAATGTCAGCATCATCTTGAATTCAAATCAATCAGCTTGATGCATGATTGCAAGAGCTAAACCACTTCACCTCTGCACTGCCCTCCTCCATATGTTCTTTATATCAGCAGTCAGCAGGCTGGGTGGCTCAGTGCATTCATTTCCTCTCCTAGGCTTGGGCTCCAGTTTAAACAAAACAAAACAAAAACAAAAAACCACCCTGAAACTGGAAAATAAAAAGTGAGCATCTACTGAGAGTTAAATTCACCAGGCTTGTTTGCATCAAGTCTCTTTTTCCATCTCATAAAGTTGCAAGAAAGCCTTTGAGAAGTACAAACTGATGGTTTTTAACTATCTACTCAACTAGCTGGTAACAGTTCCACCAAAAAAAACCCCAAAGAACTAGAGAGCTTTCCAGTGGTGATATACTGGATCACACAATCACCAAGGTTGGAAGAGACCTCTAAGATCATCAAGTCCAACCATAGCTATCACACCCACACCACTAACCCATGGCCCTGAGGAGAGCATCTAAATGCTTCTCTGGGTGAAGGGAAGTGAGGAGAGAGCCCCAAGCAGAGTCAGCTTGGAAAAGGGAGCAGACTGGAAGCAGCCAATCCCCACTCCAGTGAATTCCTAGCCCACTGAGTAGCAAACTCTCCACCCACTTCTAGAGTTGGGTTTCCTCCAGGCAATGCTGCTCCTCATGAAATTATCTTAACTTCAATCCACACACTGTGCAGCCTCCAGCATTACTGGAGGTGCCTGCCAGCCACTGACAGCTAAGCCAACTTCTTAGCCAAGAGTCAAGACACTAACAATCAGACTGCATTGAAGAGCTTGCTCTCTCAGGACATGACAAGGAAGGGGAGTTGTGCCGCTGCAGGTGTGTGACAGCAAGCCAGTCTCATCAGGAGTCTGCCATCCTTTGGGGCTAGACATCCCTGCTGGACTGCTTCCTCTGCAAAAGAAAAGCTGACTTGCCATCTGGGAGATAACAAGTATGGGAGATAACAAGTCTGGATGCTGGAAATGGCTGCACTGCAGCCTTGGAATGATTGCAAGTTCTTTGCCTGGGTTTCCTTGGTTCACCCTCCCATCAGAGATGATGGATGAGATGATGGAGAGCAGCCCTGCAGAAAAGGACTTGGGAGTGCTGGTGGACAAGAAGCTCGACATGAGCAAACAGTGCACACTGGCAGCCCAGAAGGCTAATCACATCCTGGGCTGCATCAAAAGAAGCGTGGCCAGCAGAGCCAGAGAGGTGATTTTGCCACTTTACTCTGCTCTGGTGAGACCTCATCTGCAATACTGGGTCCAGTTTTGGAGCCCTCAATACAGAAAGGACATGGAGCTGATGGAGCAGGTGCAGAGGAGGCCACAAAAATGATCAGGGGGCTGGAACACCTCTGCTCTGAGGACAGGCTGAGGGAGCTGGGATTGTTCAGCCTGGAGAAGAGAAGACTTCGGGGGGACCTAATAGTGACTTTCCAGTACTTAAAGGGAACTTATAAGAAGGCTGCAGAGGGCCTGTTTGCAAAGGCCTGCAGTGAAAGGACAAGGGGCAATGGTTTTAAACTGGAGAGGAGGAGATTTAAATTGGACATTAGGAAGAAGTTCCTCACCACAAGGGTGGTGGAACACTGGCACAGGTTGCCCAGGGAGGTGGTTGAGTTCCCATCCCTGGAGGCATTGCAGGTGAGGCTTGCCAGGCCTCTGGGCAAGCTGCTCTAGTTGGGGATGTCCCTGGCCACTGCAGGGGGGTTGGACTAGATGAGCTCCAGAGGTCCCTTCCAACCCTAACCATTCTATGATTCTATGATTCTATGATCAGCTTAGCTTCCCTCAGAAACTCCTTAAAGGAATTCATTTGCAAAGGGCCAAGAAGGCCTCATCAAAGGACAGCTAGGAAAAACAATCCATCATCCAGATAGGCTGCAGTGTCTGCCCCAAAGAGACTGCTCCAGAACAGCACAAAAAAGGAGCAAGTGTCAACCCTACCCACTAGGGATTAAAGCAGGAATGAACTGACTCAATCTCTCAAGCCATTCTCCACCATCACTCTGCACAATTATTATTGTGTGCTTCAGCAAGACATTCTCTCCTGGCATAGTCTGGCCTACTCAGCAAAATGCAACTTTCCTATTCCAGGAGCCACTGGGAAAGAAAATGTTTTACTTCAGTCTCTGGAAACAGGAGACATCATGAAGCAGAAGCTCAGAGCTATTGGAGATGCCATTCTGCTGACAGCTGGAGAACAACAGTGGCAGCAGGGATGAGGGAGTTTGCAACACAGCAAGAGGGCAAGTTAAAAATAGTGCAGATTGAAGCTGCCTTCAATCATACCTACCTAACATCAGCTCCAAAAGCACCAGCTGCACAGACAAGTGACATGAAATATTGAGGAGAAATTTCACTAATACCAGAGAAAAAAGAGAAGCTGAAAGCATTTTGAGGTTCTACCCTGGCTTCACAAGTGCACTGCTTTGGGTTTGCTTCAGTTCTCTGGTTTCCAGGAAGGACCCACACAGATGTAAGCATCCTAACCCTCTCTGAGGAACTGAACTTGGAGAGAGTGCAGAAGTGAAACAGTACAAAAGGCTTTCTATAAGGGTGCCAAAAAGCCCTCTTTTCAACCTCTGTTCCCATGCCAAGTGCCACTAACATTAAGGAGCAGGTAAAGATTTCTGCTTTAAAATTGATGCCTTTGGACAGCTTGAGGTGCTCTGCTGCTGTAAGTTCAGTGGCACAAGCCTGCTGTACTGGAAAGAGGTCTTTTTTGGTTATTATTATTTTCCTCCTCCTTTCAAGAGCATGGGACTGTCAGTAACTCCAGATGTTGTAGAGGGAAAAGAGGAAAAAAAATAGAGGAGGTAAAAAGAATCTCACACAAGAAAGCGAGAGCTTGCTACTGGCTTCCTGCTCACGCTCTGCAGATGGTGTCCAAGCCCAGAAGAACACTTCCACCTTGAAAACTGACTGCATAAAATTGTCACCTCGTTCCCCAGCTCTGCTCCCGACTTGCCCAAACAAGCTTATGTTGGCTTTTGCTCCCCCTGAACTCTGCTGAGACAGATCTGGCACGGCAGGAGGGAGCTGGACTCTCTCCTCTCCACCAGCAGCACCACTAAGCTGTAATGATTCACACTTGTGCAAAGCTCCAGGCACAAAAGGGCTGCACACACAGCAGCAGCACCTCCTCGGGTCCCTGCTCAGATCCTCAGGCAGGAGGAGCTGCAGCTTCTTTGGAAGCAGCACATGCCTCTGCCCTGCAGTGGCAGGTAAAACTCCAAGCTGCACACAGCAGCTTCTCCTTCCCAGCCTCCCTTCTTTCAGCTGCATGCTGAAATGCAAAGCTCTCTCCTGCAGGCTGCAGTTTAGGGTGGGTTTGCCACTTCTAAAGACTTCTTTTTGAGCTTCTGGGAAGCTATTGTTTCCTCAGTAGCCTGAAGGGAGATACTGTCTGCAACCATCAGTCTTTGCAACTGGAAGGAGACAGCCTCCTCATTAGAGACCTGCCTGAGTGGTGTGATCAGCCTGAGACTGGGCAGCACAAAGGAAATGGGGGGCACAGTCTCTGAGATGTTGTACACCCCAGTGACCCTTCACCAGCCAGAGCCAGGCTGTGTTGACCTGATGTAGACAGAAAACTCAAGCCTTAGTTTCTCTCCCATTCATGAGCCATGAACATCCATGACACAGATCCAGCCAATGCCTTAGTGCCTAAACTGCAAACTCCATGGAGAGGCAGGACTTGTGTCAGAGCCCCAAAAGCAACTTCAACTTCTACAAGTTGAAGTAGAAAAACATCAGGAAAGAAAATACAAAACATGTCCTTTTTGTCCATCCTGATAAGAAAGGGAAAAGTCTTTCATTTCTTACAGCTCTGGAAAGAGCCTTGTGTCTCCCTCCTTGGGAAAGCTCAGATGGCAAAGCCAGAATTGGGTTCTCACATGCACTGTACAACCTGAATGTTGCCCCAAGAAGCCAGGGGAAGGATGGGAGTGGGAACAGAAGGTGCCTAATTTAATTCAAAACTCTCTGGGAACACAGGTATGATTTGTGTCTGGACCTTACAGGCACAGCACTTTTACAATCACACGTGCAGGGAACAGCTTTCACCAGCTACAGCAACTGATAGTGATGACACTGGGACACAGTGACCTGGAGAAAGCATATTTTGTGAAGAACTGTGCAAAGAGACCACCAAGCATGAGCACATCTCTGAACAGGTCATCCCTGAGCACCCATCTCATCATCTCATCCCCCTCCCTGTTCAGGCTCTGTTGCAGGCATTCAGCATGCTCTGTTTTCCAAGAGCACCTTGTGTGGGAGTGTTCAGATAACGATGGGGAGTGAACACAATAGGTGATTTGTTCCTGTGTTTGAGAGGTTTAGAGCAAATCAAGGGACAAAACCCAACTCAACCAAGCCAGTCCATCCCCTGGCTGCTCTGGAAGGACAGCTGCATGCTGTCTAACTTACCCTCTTCACAGTTGCTCCCAGTGAAGCCAGGACAGCATCTCCACTCCAGCGTGGTCACAGTTCGGTAGGACATTTTGTACGTCGGTCTGATGAGAGTCCTGTAACTAACACAAACAAGAAGTCAGTAAAATGCACTTTACTTTTTACTTTACTTTTGGTGCTACTAATTCCTAGCTACCTTCCTGCTTGGATGTAGCCCCAGAGCACCCAGCTCTCTCCAGAGGCATGAAAAGGAAACACAAATGAACAGAGCAAGGGTTTACCACAGCATGGATCTGATTTAACAACCCTTGTTTCACTCCTTCAGCTCTCCTACTCTTCTGGCTCACCCCAAAATAACACCAGTATGTGCTTTGTGCAGGTCTCATTGCTAGCAAGTCATTGCAAGAAGCAGAGATTGTTTCACTCATTCTACCTCTGTGCAGATTTCTTTGATGTTTTAGGGCCAGAATCTGCTCAGTGGTACCCAGGGGCAGGCCAGGGGCAATAGGCACAATTATAGAATCACAGAATGTCAGGGGTTGGAAGGGACCTAGAAAGCTCATCTAGTGCAACCCCCCTGCCAGAGCAGGATCACCTAGACCAGCTCACACAGCAATGTGTCCAGGCAGCTCTGCAATGGCTCCAGACAAGGAGACTCCACAGCCTCCTGGGCAGCCTGCTCCAGTGCTCTGGCACTTGCACTGCAAACAAGTTCCTCCTCAGCTTAATACTAAACCTCCTGTGGTCCAGCTTGCTCCCATTCCCTCTTGTCCTACCATTGGATGCCATTGAGCAGAGCCTGNATATATTGAACAGTACTGGCCCCAGCACTGCCTTCCCCTCATCTATCCACCTAGTTATGCCATCATAAAAGGCTATCAGATTAGTCAAGCAGGACTTCCCCTTATGGAATCCATGTTGACTACTCGTGATAAGCCTCCTTTCCTCCAAATGATTTGAGATGGTGGCAAGAAGAGGCTGCTCCATCACCTTTCCAGGGATGGAGGTGAGGCTGACTGGCCTACAGTTACCATAAACTGGAAGCCAGCAGGTTCCATGTGAACAGGAGGAGCAAGTTGTTTGGTGTGAGGGTGCAGAGCCCTGGCCCAGGCTGCCCAGAGAGCTTGTGGAGTGTCCTTGTGTGGAGAGATTCCAAAGGCCCCTGGAGGTGATGCTGGGCAAGCTGCTGTGGGTGAGCCTGCTGGAGCAGGGGGGTTGCACTGGATGATCCCCAGAGGTCCCTTCCAACCCTCACCATGCTGGGATTCTGTGAACAAAGGCTGGCATGAGCCTTTCCTCACTCAGTACTTATATAGAGTTTCCAAATCATCACTCTCACAAACACCTCTCTAGTGCCTCCCCTTCTCCCACCCTCAGCACACAGACCTGGGGTGTATCAACACATCAGCATGACAACAACACAGCATCAGTAATCTCCACGGAGCCTTTTTGCCAGCTAGCTGAGCTGTGCCTCAGTTTTCCCTGTGGGAAACAGGGTTCCAAGCCTTCCTCACCACAGCCAAGGCTCTGCAGGACACCTTTGTCCTGCTCCCAGCACAGCACACAGCACTCCCAGGCCCCAGTTACAGCACAAGCCCAGCCATGCCCCACTACAAACTAGAGGTCTACAAGCAGACTTGTGCATGGCCTCAGTGATTCTGAAGTCAACCCAAAATGGAGAGCTGCATAAATCCCACCTTTCCTTTCAAAGCAGCAGTCCTTCAGAGGTAACAGATCAGAGACACAGCCAGACACCTCCCTGCTGCTAGTCATGAAGCTAAAAGCAAACACAGAAGTCCTAATCTACAAGCTCCCCTCCAAATTCCTACCCTTCCTTAACTGCCAAAGGAATTTGGCAGGCACAGGGAGAGGCTGAAGCTTTGGGATTACAGTGTTGCAGGCTGCAGTTTTATGCTTCTCTCCAGGCCAGGCAGACACAAGCCCCAAGCACCCAGGTTCTCCTTGGAGGAAGAGACTTCTCCTGCAGTGCTGAGAGCTACCAGGAGACAGAATGTTGCCCCAGCCTGCTCCTGCAGCACTGCCCTGGGCTGGCCACAAGGCCAAACTGGAGCTAGAGATTGGATGACTCTCATCCAAAACCCCTCTGAGGGGTAGAAGCACAGGTGTAAATCCAGCAGAGCCCTGCAGTGACATTGGTGCAGTTACTGTGAGGGGCAGTAGCAAAGGCTTGCCACGAGAGGTTGCCCATGTCTGTCTTGGAGAGAAGGCAGCACCTCAGCCCTGGGAAACCTAGGCTTTGGGAAACCACTTCAAGAAAGTAGTTTCCCAAAGCTGTTGCTGATTCTTTTATGCCAGCTGCCAACCACAGAAACCAACTTCTCCCACAGGCACCAGAGAGGAAGGCTGCCCAAGCTTCCTCCTGAGCCCGGGGGCTGCCTGCCCTCAGAACGGCATGGGCCGGCTCTGTCTCCTGAGAACATTCCCTCCTCCCACTTGCCAAGAAGCAGAGCAGCTCCTGCTAGGAGCTGTGAGCCAGGCACTTGTCTAGGACAGGCTGGGCAGAGCCAGCTCGTCTCACCTAGCTTTTTGCACTTCTGCATCTGATGGCATTCAGGAGTTTGCAGTCACGAGTGAGCATGAGGCCTTGGCACCACGCTGATGGAGGTAGAGACCTTCAGGGCCTTCTCACAGAGAGACCTAAGGCACAAAGACTAAGTGTCTCACTGAGGGTCTCTCCAAACAGCTCTGGCAAAGCTCAGCAACTGAACCCATGTCTCCTGCCTCCCAGTCCTGGCGTTGGACTCAAGACATCTTTCCACACGTAAGCCCCAAGCCATCAGTCAGGAGTTCATGGCTTTGTCACTGACACCACAGCTAGAGCTGACCTTGAGATGAAAGTCTCCAGTCCTGTTACCAGTGTCCAGAGCCAACTAGTCTCCAACCACACCGTGCTTTTAAACCCATGTTTCTGCCAACACCAAGATGTTAAAGCTCTCTCAAACTTCATTATGAAGTGTGGAGAGTGGCTTGAGCCAGACTGGAATCTTGGCAGAAGTTCTGTGTCAGGGAAGTAGCTATAGTTTAATCCTCAAACGAGCAAGGACTTCTCAGGGCATGACAAACGTGGAGCTCAGCTGCCACAGCCTACCACCCACCCAGAACTTCCTGGAAGAGTCCTGACATTTGCAGCCTGGTCCAGTCCTGATGTTCTGCACAGTGCAGCCAGGCATGCAAAGTGGTCCCAGCTTTGCTAGCTCCAATTTGCTCTAGTTGCTCTGTTCCTCACAGCATCACAGAATCACCAAGGCTGGAAAAGACCCCCAGGATCATCAAGTGCAGCCTATGACCCTATACACCCAACATCTAAACCATGCCACTCAGTGCCACATCCAATCTTCTCTTAAACACCTCCAGGGATGGTGACTCCACCCCCTCCCTGGGCAGCCTATTCCAGAGCCCAATCACCCTCTGCGTGAGGAAGTGCTTCCTAATGTCCAGTCTAACCCTCCCCTGCTGCAACTTCAAGCCAACTTCAATCATTTCTCCTCCATTGTGTGATGTGGCACCAAGGTCTGTTGGTACACAGACCATCGTGGCTTCAAGCTGCAGCAAGGGCAGGTTTACATTAGATATAAGGAGAAATCTCTTCACTGAAAGGGTTGTTAAGTTGTGGCCCAGGCTGCCCAGGGAGGTGCTGGAGTCACCATCTCTGGAGGGGTTTAGGAAACATTTAGATGTGGTACTAAGGGCCATGGTTTAGTGGCATGGGAGTGATAGGTATGGTTGGACTTGATGAGCTTAGAGGTCTCTTCCAACCTTTGTGATTCTGTGATCATCACATCATGCTGATTTCTGACTGTTTTTCCAGGAGGGAAGCAAAGAAAACTCCCTTACCACTGTCTGATACCTGAGGTGTTGCAACTGAAGGAGTGGAAAAGAAGATACTTGTTAAGATCAGGAGCCTCAGAATGAAAACATGCTGCAAAGACAACAGGCAGGACAAAGAGCAGCAGAACAGGGAAGCCTTTCCTTTGGACATCATCCAAGCCTCAAACATTGGCATAGAAAACTGCAAAACCACAGTAAGAGGTTAGGATGAGCCACAACCTGCACCTCTTTGCTTCCCAGACAGCCAAAGGATGTGCTCAGCATACACAGTCCCCTTCAGCAGAAGACTTCCAAACACTTCAAAGAAGCAAACTATCAGGAGCTGCCACTCTACTGCAAGAGATCATGTCTTTGACCAACATATTGGCTGAGGCTCACAGCAAGGTCCCAGGGAGAGGGGCAACACTGAGGGAGGAACCCAGAAAACTCAGCTAGCAGTCTCTGCTGTTCTTAGGTCAACTCCAAGAGTGGCTGTCCTTGGAGACTGCCTGGTGGCTGGCACACAGGCTACAGGAGCTCATCCACTTGCAGTCATCAACTGGGGAACAGAGTGTCTCTTGCTTGTGCCTCTCCAAGTGACTGCCTAAGAAGTGGTAACTTGAGGTGGGAGCAGGAGATGACTGATTAACTGACCTGGGGGTATGAAGCTAGGAATAGTGCAGAAGTGAGGACACATTAAGGGATGGCAGCCAACAAGTCTCACACCTCAGCACACAAGGATCTGTTCCCCTTGCTCTCAAGGAAGTGTCACTGAACACCCAGCCAGACATGACACAAGAAAGGGAAGGAGTGTCACATTCTTGGATCAGAGCCTCAAAAATCAGGTCAAAGAGAGAGGCATGATGTCTACCATGACCCCAGCTGGACAGCCTGTCACACACAGGAAATACCTTCCCCTTGGTGGATTTCCCCTGCCCTTTGACCTGTACAAACAAAGCTGTTTGTACACCAAGACCAGAGGAGAGGGAAGGAGTGAAACTCATCTCCACATCACAAGAGATGCTCTGCTTAGTGTGATACATTCAGCCATCCCAGTTAGTATCTGAGGAGACCTCAGCAACCTTCAGAGGCTTCTAGGAATTATTATTCAAGTTCCAGCTTGAAAATGTCAGCATCACTTACTGGTGAGTTTCAGGAAAACAAGAGGAGTGAATTTGCCTATTGGACTGGCAAAGAATCTGGAAATCAAGGACTCCAAGCTTTCTTTTACCTTGTTCTCTCATGGCAATGAAGTCACATATCAACCCAGTGGGTCCAACCCAGAACATACAACTGGTTTATTGTCTTTTGAACAGGGACAATCCATCTTCATTACAACCACTGCTACCTCTGCACTAAAAGACAATGAGAACAAAACTCATGGTGGTTCCTCTGATTTGGGTACCCATAGCCTGATTTACAGACAAGCCAAAACCCTAAAACTCCCCATAGAAAATCAGAGTGTTCTGAGATCAGATTCCACATACATCAGGTTAAGTAACCAAATCTTGGCTGTCTTGGAAGAAAAAGGAAAGAGCTGGGCAAGCATTAACATAGAAAAGAAAATCCTATGGGTCCTACACAGAGACTCTGTTTCTCAAAGAAGCTATCAAGAGCATATTTGGTTCCCAACACACCCTCCCCACTCCAGACAGAGCAGCATAATGATCCTCTCAACATCTACCAGGCACTGCTTACACCAGGTAGCTGCTCTGTGGAATACAGAGAAGATAACTTCACCCCAGAGCAGAGCCCCAGCTGGCACAGGGACAAGGAACATCTCTGCCATCATGTTTGCCCTCCCAAGCATGGCAGAGACCATCACTCTGGGAAGCAGACCTGTGCTCTTTTGTTTGCTGCAGCCCCAGCAATTCCAGCTTCCCTAGCACAAAGGCAGGAGCTCCCTCAGGAAAGAGCTTAACCAGAGGAGTTTCAAATATGCTCCTGCAGACACTGGACAGAACACAAAACCTGCAGCTGCAGGAGTGTTGGAGGCCATTGTACGTGTCTCCTGCCTCTGCCAAAGGGGAGCAAGAGGACTCTCTTGAACTCTCAGCATGTCTGGTTTGCTCAGCTCATCAAAAGTCTAAACCCCTGAAGAGAGAAACTTACACACTTCTCATCCCAAGTTGTACAGAGCAGTACTTTACAGCCTCTCAGTCCCAAGAAAAAAAGGCCAAAGGCAGAGAGGCAGATGTTTGTGTGCCACCAGAGCCATCCCCTGCTCCTGGTTTGGTCACCAGTTAGATCTCAGTGCTGTTGCAGAGCAGCACTGCACTTCCCCAACAGCTAGAGTGTCCAGAGAAGGGCAAGGAAGCTGGGGAAGGGTCTGGAGCACAAGTGTTGTGAGGAGCAGCTGAGGGAATTGGGGTTGGTTAGTGTGGGGAAGAGGAGNTGGCCTCAAATTGCAGTAGGGGAGGTTTAGATATAAGGAGAAATTTCTTCACTGCAAGGATTGTTAAGTCTTGGCCCAGGCTGCCCAGAGAGGTGCTGGAGTCACCATCCCTGGAGGGGGTTAAGAGACATTTAGATGCTCTCCTTAGGGCCATGGGTTAGTGGCATGGGAGTGATGGGTTGTTGATTGGACTTGATGAGCTTAGAGGTCTCTTCCAACCTTTGTGATTCTGTGATTCTGTGTGAGGAAGAGTGCTCAGACAGCAGCATATCTGGACAAGATCAAAAGGCTTCAGTGAGCAGCCTGAGGAGACCTGTGCACAACAGTGGAAGCCAATGGCCCTTCCCCTGTGGCCAGCCAGCAGCACCCACCCATCCACCCATCCATCCATCTACCCATCCATCTATCCACCCAGCCATCCAGCCATCCATCTACCCATCCATCTATCCACCCATCCATCCATCTATCCACCCACCCACGCATCCACACTGTTCCCAAACCTGGGAATGCACCTTTGTCCCGCGGCTCCAATCCCTCAATCTAAGCTGCTGACAGCAGCACTGCTCTCCTGTGTTTACATCCCACGTGTGCACAGCAGAGCAGGCATCTTCTCCCAAGCATCTGACTCCACAGCTTGGAGAGAAACAAGGGAATGGAACTCAGAAGAGTCTGTGTATAACAGGACTCAAATAGCAACCCTAATGCACTGGAATAAGCTCTGGGATTTATTATTCAATTGACTGGAAAGAAAGAAAGAGAGAGAGAAGGATTTCCCTGTGGCATGACTACTTCTGAAACTGAGGAGAAGCATCAGCTACAGGCCAATGTCTGGGGTGACAGAGCCCCAGCTTCTCCTACTGACCCTGGAGCAACAAAGCCTTCAAAAGCACAGAAGACCAAAATGGATGGGCCTGCAGAATTGCTTCTTTGTTATTCTGCAAACCAGCTCAGAAAATCCCTCTGGGAAAATGAGATGTGTGCAGTGGAGATGCAAACAACAACAAAAGATAAGCCAACACTGAAAAACACCAACCAACAAGGATGATCCATGCAAGATGGGGAGCCTGCTTACACTAGAGGTGTACCTAGCATTTGGGATAAGCCACACCAGACAGAAAACCATGTCCTGGCTGGCAGCTGGAAAGAGCCCAGATGCGCTGTGCTGCAGCAATGCTCTCCCCTTCCATCTCCTCTGCCTTTGAGTGAGGTTTGAAGCTGTCAAATGAGTAACTTCATGTCCATGGTTTCAATGGCTCTTGCTAAAGGGCAGAGACCATTTAAGCATCTAGAACCCAGCTATGGGTTTCCAGGGCAATCTTCAGATCATCGGGAGCCAGGAAATGCTGCAGAGACAGGATGCCCAAAGGCTAGAGTGAAATAACTATGGGACCACTGGGTATGGCAAAAAACCAGCAGGATAAACACTCACAGAACCTTGCTGGCAACAGTCCTTTTTCTAGGATGAAACAAGTAGGAGAGGAGTGCAAGCATGCTCCCAGAGAGAGGGAATTTCACAGCAACAACAGTTTGAAGCAGAAAATGCTCATCTTCTGTTGGCTGTGACAGTGCATGGTCTACCTGGCTGTTCACCACATTCCTTTACCTCCTGAGATACTGCCTTACTGGCCACAACAGTCACACAAAACTACTCTAAAATGAGGCTGATTTTGGCCAGTTAAGGTATAGCAAGAAGTTGTCCTATTCTCCAGGAGAACAAAAGGAGTCCTGTTCTCCTCTTACAGGTGAGGAGGCATCACTTGAGTGAAGGCACAGGGAGCCACAGAAGCTCCAGCAACTGTATAGTATAGTATGGCTNAAGGGATTGTCAGACTGTGCCTGAAGCTCCAGCAACTGTATGCAGGTGTCAAAGCCTTGCCTGGCCTAGGAGCTCACCCTTCCTGGAGAGCCTTGGGGAGCACAGTGCCCTAAGCATGCCAGGAGTCCTGCAGCTGGGGCAGCAAGAGGCTTGCTCAGGAGGAAGGCTACAATTTGGATGCCTGGCTTCTCTGGGAGCTGGGGCAACCATCCAGGCAGCAGAGACCCAGGGATGAGGTTGTCATTGGGACACCAAGCCAGGGACTAGATCCTTTCCTTCTGACAGATCAATGGCATGTGATTTGTGTGAGCACAGCAGGAGCTCCAGGCAGGCTGCTGGAAAGCTGCCCACCCCCTTCCCAGCGTGACAAAGCAAAGGCAGATCCCATGGCAAGCTGAAGCTCAAGCCTTCACCACACAAATGGAGAGAGCTCAAGAACAGATCTGCTGCTGAGGGCAGGTCTCCAGCCACGACTGCTCCATAGCAGCTCAGCACCCAAACTAAATCAAGAGCCTGGGCTGGAAGGCCAGAGCAGAGCAGCTCAGCCCATCACACGCCCACAAAAGAAATCCAGCTGCCAGCTTCCCAAGGGGAAGTGAGCAGGCAGCAAGGATATCTCACAAGTGACTCTGCTAGGCTGGGATCTCAGGGATGCTGCTCTGGCAGAGGCTTGACCCTGAGCTGTGGTTTGTGCAGCAAGGGAAAGAAAGAGAACAGGAATGAATGGGAGACAGGAAATGGATTAAATCCTTGTCTGGCCACACTGATGTCTGCTCATGAGCAGAGTCCCTCTCAGCTGTCACCACGAGCTTGAGAGATGCCTTTACTTCTTGGCTGGAGTCCCTTTTGTGAGTGAGCAGCCTGATAAAGGGTGCTGGCAGAAGGAAAGCTCTCCCAGATATGGTTGACTCCCTGTAAACAAGCTGATGAAAACAGTTTGTGTCAAGTCCCAGCTTGGAGAAATACTGTAAAGCCAAAATACTGCCAAGGGCTTTCCTGACATTTGGCATTGCTTACAGTCAAGGGGAACACCATCTGAACCTGGCTGTGCCCCCACTGCAAGCTCAAGCACCAGAATCTGGGCTGGGACAGGACACTCTNAGGGGTGTGATCACCTCCCTGCTCCTGCTGACAACACTGTTCCTGATCCAGGCCAGGATGCCATTGGCCTTCTTGGCCACCTGGGCACGCTGCTGGCTCATGTTCAGCTGTCACTCAGCATCCCTAGGTCCCTCTGTGCCTGGCAGCTCTGCAGCCACTCCTCCCCAAGCCTGTAGCACTGCTGGGGGTTGCTATGGCCAAGGGGCAGCACCTGGCATTTGGCCTTATTGAACTTCATGGCATTGGCCTTGGCCCAGCCATCCAGCCTATCCAGATCCCTCTGCAGAGCTTCCCTACCCTCAAGCAGATCGTCACTGCCACCCAGCTTGGTCTGCAAGCTTACTAAGGGTGCACTCTACCCGCTGTATTTTTGTCGGCCAAATTCTGGGAAATGAGTGACACGACAGTTCAGGTCATTAATGAAGATGTTGAACAGGAGTGGCCCCAGCACTGAGCCCTGTGGGACCCCACTCATGACTGTTGCCAGCTGCATTGCACTGTGTTGACCACAACTCTTTGGACTCGGCCATCTATCCAGTTTTTAACCCAGTGGAGCATATGCCCATAGTTGATCCTAGTCACACTGCTTTTCCCTGTGGAAGGGATCTACTGAGGGTATCTTTACTCAGGATGTCCCCCAAGAGATGAATACCTTGATCTCACAAGGTATTAGGCTTACAGCATTTCTGGACTTCAAGCCTGCAGCAGCAGCATGAGATGCAATCTGGGGAGAGGTGTCCTTGGAGCCATGGAGGCAAAGCAGCACTCCCCTGGGCTCAAGCTCTGCCATGCCACATCCATCATTCTCTTTTTGGTAGATGCTAGTTTGAAACACAAAGAGGTAACATCTACCCTAACCACAGAGCAGTTGTCCTTGTCCTGCAGCACAGTTGATCTTCTCTAGGACTTTTCAGAGACCTGTGAAAGGAAGTTGTGCAGCATAGTGGCAGGTACAAGCTTGCCAGCCCCTCCAAAACAAGTTTCTCAGCAGACAAATAAAGAGAACAAATATAAATTGCAAGGAGCTGCACTAGCAAGAGAGGTGGTGAATAGAAGAGAGACTTTGGGGCTGTCTCTCATTGCTGTCCTTGGGAGTTTTCAGCTGAAGCCAGGAGATGGGACTGAACTAGGAGAGTCTCCTAAAGAGAAAACATTCATTTTGGTGAAAGAGGGGAGAAAATATTGTTAAAAAAAACCAACAAAACTCTAAAACCTAAACTTGGTTCTGAGATGAGCAAGTAAATTACTCCCACAGCCCTAGGTGCTGGCCAGGTAACACTGATAAGCTGCCACAGAGGCCCAGGAAATAAGACCTCAAGCACACAAGCTGCTCAGGATCACCCATAGTAGTTTCATGTCATAAGATCCATCATTTCCAGTGGCTCTTTGTCATTCTGATATCAAAGGCAGATGCACTGCCAAAAAACAATCAACCACTTAGAGAAGCTGTCTGGGATGGTAGAGAGAGGTTCTCCTCCCCCTCTACTCTGCCCTGCTGAGGCCACAGCTGGAGTGTTGTGTTCAGGTCTGGTCTGCTCTGTGTAAGAACTTCTGGAGAGGCTCCAGAGAAGACACACTGAAATGTTGAGGGGACTTGAGCAGCTCTGTGCTGCAGAGAGGCTGAGAGAGCTGGGGCTGCTTAGGCTGGAGCAGAGCAGCCTGAGGGAGATCTGAGCAATGCTTAGCAATCCTTACAGAGTGGGGGGCAGGAGGATGGGGCCAGGCTTTGTTCTGGGGTGCCCAGGGACAGCACTAGAGGCAATGGGTGCAAACTTGAACATAGGAAGTTCCACCTCAACATGAGGAGGAACTTCTTTCCTTTGAATGTAGTGGAGCCCTGGGCCAGGCTGCCCAGGGAGCTGCTGGAGTCTCCATCTCTGGAGAGATTCCAAACCCAACTGGACACATCCTGTGCAAGCTGCTCTAGGTTCTCCTGCTCTGCCAGGGAGGTTGGACTAGATGATCTACAGAGGTCCCTTCCAACCCCTAACAGTCTGGGATTCTATGGGGATAACTTCTCCAACAACTCAACTCTCAGGACCTCAGGGGCTTCAACTTGATTGCTGCTTGTCCTTGGGGCTCTCTGTTTTGTACAACAGCAGTACAGGAAACCATCAAGAACCAGCACATGCTGCTCCTGCTTTTACCTTTGCTGGTAACTGGGTGAGCTCCAGCACTTGTCAGCAGCTTTCTGGAGCTGGGAAAGAGAGGTGCAAGGTCTTCCTCTACTTCATGCAGGAATGTCATATGATGTATGACTAGAGGACAGACACTCTAGGCCTTGCCTTTGAAGGGCACCATTCACTTTGCATCTCCTCCCACTTGCAAAGGGTCCAGAGCATTAGTGTCCTCTCATCTCTTCTGGCAGCTTCCTTCATGGTGTTTGTCTTCCAGAAACACAGCTCCTGCCAGCTGAGTTTTCACCAGATGAGATGTTAAATATCAGTAACCTCAGGGTTTTTCTTCCCTCATGATATTTACACACAGAAAGAGAAACTGAGAAGTCTGCTGCCATTCTGCATTGTCTCCAAACAATTGGAGTCATCAGGCAAATGACCCAAACCTCATTTGAAACTGAAAACATTCCATGGAAAACAATGTCCCAAGAGCACACAGTGCTCCTGGAGCCTCTGCCTAGACAATGTGTGTGAGGGCTTCAGGAGCCCACAAGGATCCTTACTAGGAACAGGATGAATTGTTTGGGCCTTAGGAAACTACAGTTATGTTAACAATGGGAAAGTCAGCAAGATTTCTGGCAAGTTTGGGAGACAAGGTGAAAGCTCACAGGTTTCTAAGGGCAATTAGGTGCCTAAAAAGTCTGGGAAATTCCAAAGCTTCCACAGAAGTTTGGCCATGACAGAGTAAAATATGAAGTGTTTCAACCACAGCCTCGCACAAAACAAGACCAAGGAGACACCAGAGCAGATACATTACAAGAGAATAAAACCATTAGACTGACCAGTGGCCAAGGGGAAACTGGAGAAGCAAATGTGGTAACTGCCACCTGGAAAATGGGAATTCCAGCTGAAGAGCCCCAAGAACACAGTGGGAAGGTGGATCTCTGGGTCTTTAAGTGGGTGGCTCAACCACATTCTGGTTAGGTTATCAACCTCCAGAAAACCTCAGTCAGAGACCTGTGGGCAAATTAGTAACAATAAAATGACTAAGCTTTGGGAGCTAAATTATGGGCTTGTCTAGATGGGAAATTGTTGTAGAAGCTAGGTGTAAATTTAGAGCACAAAGGCTTTTTTGCCCCAGTTCCCAGCTGGGTGGGTAACACTAGTCTGCTCTGAGAATGTCTTTCAGAGAAGGCAAAGCTCAGCAACACAGAGACACTTTGCCTACAGAAGGTGGGAGGTGGGGATAGCTGTTTCACACGGGGGGGTTTCCTTAAGTGTAGGTGGGTCCCAAGACTGCAAATGATTAAGAGGTGAAGCAGCCTCAGGACAAGTTTTTGACAAGTCACTGTCTCTAAGCTCTAAGAGAGGGGACATTGTGCTTTCCTGCAGGACTCTAAAAGATATTGAGATAGAGGAGAAAGAGGTGCTGTCAGGAAATTCCACCCTGAAAGGTACAGGACACACTACCTTTGTCCATCACCAGCTGCAAGGAATGTAGTCAAAGCTATTCAGTGTTATGTGATCACTAGCACCCTTAAAGACTCACAGTATCCCAGTATCCCAGTATGTCAGGGGTTGGAAGGGCCCTGGAAAGATCATCTAGTGCAACCCCCCTGCCAGAGCAGGAGCACCTAGACCAGCTCACACAGCAATGTGTCCAGGCAGCTCTGCAATGGCTCCAGACAAGGAGACTCCACAGCCTCCTGGGCAGCCTGGGCCAGTGCTCTGGCACCTGCACTGGAANCTTTCCCAGATGCAGTACTTTACATTTACCCAAGTACTCAAGTATGAAGATTCCATACCAACAAGCCACACGTTGCCACTGGCCCATCATCCCTGCTAACCCTGTTAATCTCAGAATCCCAGACTGTTAGGGGTTGGAAGGGACCTCTGCAGATCATCTAGTCCAACCCCCCTGGCAGAGCAGGAGAACCTAGAGCAGCTTGCACAGGATGTGTCCAGCTGGCTTTGGAATCTCTCCAGAGATGGAGACTCCAGCAGCTCCCTGGGCAGCCTGGGCCAGGGCTCCACCATCCTCAAAGGAAGAAGTTCCTCCTCATGCCCAGATGGAGCTTCCTGCATGGTTTTTCCCCATTCTCTCTAGTCCTGTCACTAGTAAAAAGAGTGGTCCCATCCTCCTGACACGCACAGTTCAGTCACACTGCACTTTGTTGGACTTTATATTCATTTAGCTTCATGGCTGCCTAGCAGCAGCCTTCTGTGTGGAGCACAAACTGCCACTACAACCTAAGCCAAAGTGTTTGACATAGCTTGTCCCTAGCACCATGCTTACCTTCATCTGCAGTTCTTCACTCTTCAGATACACCACCACCACATCATCACCTCTCATCCCCTGATCTCAACAGTACTTTCAAGCTAAGCCATCTGATGAGAAAGGCAGGGAAACTGGGGCAACATGAGACAGGAAGCTTTTTACCTGACTAAGTTGGCACAAGGTCCTGGCCAGCGGCAGCTCTGATACACTCGCTGGATCACCGTTTCTGAGCCATTCTGCACCTGGCAGGAAACTGTCCTTGTAACTGTGTAGTGACACCAATGCCTGCAGAGAGAAAGGACACTGTTAGCCACACCTAGCCCCAACACAGACTGCAGCAAAACCACACCAAAGAGCTGGGGCTGAGGTGGCTCTCTACAACTCCATGCAAGGAGGTTGGAGTGAGATGGGGGTTGGTCTTTTCTCCAGGGTTAACAGTGAGAGGATGAGAGGAAATGGCCTCAAGTTGCACCAGGGGAGGTTTAGATTGGATACAAGGAGAAATTTCTTCACAGCAAGGGTTGTTAAGTCTTGGCCCAGGCTTCCTAGGGAGGTGCTAGAGTCACCATCCCTGGAGGGAGTTAAGAAACAAGTAGATGCTCTCCTTAGGGCCATGGGTTAGCAGCATGGGAGTGATAGGGATGGTTGGACTTGTCGATCTTACAGGTCTCTTCCAACTTAAATGATTCTGTGGTTTCTCCTGCCAGCCCTAGCTAGCCTAATTTGCAGTCTTCATTTCTCACCCCACCCTCCCCTCCCAATAGCTGCAGAAAGATTCCCCACTTCTGCCAACCTGAACCACAAGAGATCTTTAATGCCTCTTGCTTGGTCCTCAGAGGCCGGAGTTTTACAGCACATAATTCAGTTTCTGTTAGTTATCACAAACAATGGGACTTCAGTAAGGAAAAAATGTGTTCCAAATCTCCTGATAGTCAGCTCCCATTGTCCTAGCCTCTGCCAGTTATGGTATCTTCCCCCAGCCTCCCACCATGCTGAACAACAGCCCAGCTGGATAATGCTGCTTTGTGGTGTGGTGGAGTTCATTGTCAGCAGGGCTCAAACAAGCCCTATTGCTGTCCTGGAGAGGTTACAGCCTAAACAGGGACAAGAGAAAATGCAGGGGAGGGAGGGACTAGTGTCTTATTGCTCTCTCATAAGAAAACAAGAGTAAGAGACACCTCCTCCCCATAAGGTGTATGGGAAGGTAGGGACTGCAGTGTCAGCCTTAGCAATCAGGACCCATTGCCCCTTTTTCACCTTCTCTGAAAAACGTGGGGGTAGGTTGTCATTCTTGAAGGAGGAAAAAGGATATTTTCATTTCCCTCTTTGTAAACATCCTTCAGATCCTCCAAATACTGGTGCACCTTTTGCCTTGTGTACTTCAGCACAGTTAACAGGTTTGAGAGTCACCTTCCTGCTGACTGGGGACCAGGACTGGGGTCACTCATGGGAAGTGGAGACAGCAGCTCCTGCTCCAAAAGACCCAAAGTGCTTGTGTAAGCATTCCCTGCACATGCAGAAGAGCCCTGGCCCCTCATCCATTGCAAAGCAAGTCAATCCCCTCTCCCAGCATGACAGAGGCTCCCCAACCTGGCATACCAAAGCTCAAGCTGCTTGCACCGTGGAAGCAGGCTCCTGTACATCACAGAATCATTACAGTTGGAAAAGACCTCTGAGATCATTGAGTCCAACTGTTAACCTAAGGCTCACCACTAAGCCATGTCCTCAAGCACCACATCTACACAGCTTTTGAACACTTCCAGGGATGATGATTCCACCACTGCCCTGGGCAGCCTGGGCCAATGCCTGATAACCATCTTAGTGGAGAAATTCTTCCTAATGTCCAATCTGAGCCTCCCCTGGCACAACCTGAAGCCATTTCCTCTTGTCCTATCACTCATTACCAGGGCGAAGAGACCAACAAGGAGATCTCCTCCTTCCCTAACCCACCTTCCCCTGGCAGTTTAATTCTTCTAGCATTTGCCATTTACAACATTTGCTGCACTTTGTTGCCTTTCTGGCTCCCTCTCTGCAGGAGGCTCCCAGCTCTCAGGATAACTCATTGCCATGAATAGGAGGCAGAGGTGCCAGGGCTGAGCCAAGCACTGCAGACCACAATGGGCAGACTGGGGCCAGCAGGCTGCTCAGCAAGCCTTCAGCCCCAGCCAGAGGGGTGCATGGGGCACCCACAGAGGGGAGGCTTTGGGGCACCCACAGAGGGGTGCATGGGGCACCCACAGAGGGGAGGCTTTCCAATCAACCCCAGCCAGAGGGGTGCATGGGGCACCCACAGAGGGGTGACTTTCCAGTCAGCCCTAGCCAGAGGGGTGCATGGGGCACCCACAGAGGGGTGACTTTCCAGTCAGCCCCAGCCAGAGGGGTGCATGGGGCATCCACAGAGGGGAAGCTTTCCAGTCAGCCCCAGCCAGAGGGGTGCATGGGGCACCCACAGAGGGGAGGCTTTCCAGTCAGCCCCAGCCAGAGGGGTGCATGGGGCACCCACAGAGGGGAGGCTTTCCAGTCAGCCCCAGCCAGAGGGGTGCATGGGGCACCCACAGAGGGGAGGCTTTCCAGTCAGCCCCAGCCAGAGGGGTGCATGGGGCACCCACAGAGGGGAGGCTTTCCAGTCAGCCCCAGCCAGAGGGGTGCATGGGGCACCCACAGAGGGGAGGCTTTCCAGTCAGCCCCAGCCAGAGGGGTGCATGGGGCACCCACAGAGGGGAGGCTTTCCAGTCAGCCCCAGCCAGAGGGGTGCATGGGGCACCCACAGAGGGGAGGCTTTCCAGTCAGCCCCAGCCAGAGGGGTGCATGGGGCACCCACAGAGGGGAGGCTTTCCAGTCAGCCCCAGCCAGAGGGGTGCATGGGGCACCCACAGAGGGGAGGCTTTCCAGTCAGCCCCAGCCAGAGGGGTGCATGGGGCACCCACAGAGGGGAGGCTTTCCAGTCAGCCCCAGCCAGAGGGGTGCATGGGGCACCCACAGAGGGGAGGCTTTCCAGTCAGCCCCAGCCAGAGGGGTGCATGGGGCACCCACAGAGGGGAGGCTTTCCAGTCAGCCCCAGCCAGAGGGGTGCATGGGGCACCCACAGAGGGGAGGCTTTCCAGCCAGTGCCACCAAGCCTGGCAGCAGCCTCAGGGCAGGGCCACCCAGCTTTCCCTGCTCACTGCAAACCTCTTGCAGTTCCTCCTCAGGAAATGTGGGCTGCAGTCAAACCTGGGCTGAGCCCAGGCTGGAAGGGAGGCCTTGGAGAACCTTCTCTCAGATTTATTGAGGGTGTTTGGTATGCATATAAGGATCAGGCACACTAGTACCCAAAAGTCTCTACTAACATTGACATCATAGAACCAAAGGGGAGAACAGGGGAGGGGAAAAGAGGAGAGGAATGAAGCTTCAGATGACATGATGACAGCAGATCCTCTGACAGGCTTGACACACAACCTCTGCACAAAGTCTGGGGAGCAAAACCAGAAGGAACCAAGAGAGGAGCTAAAGACTGGAAATGTGGTCATTCAAAGTAAAAGTTTTCTTTTGAATTTCACACACACACACAGAGGTCACAAACACTTCTTGGTGGGAAGCTTTGAGCCCTTCTCAAAGCCAGCCCTTAATGCCACAAGCCCTGGTGCAATCAGCCATCTCATCTGTCCAGGCCTTAGCCATGGGGTTTGCTCAGGTGGCTATGGCTGGGGAAGATCTCCTCATGCCATGGGAACAGCTAGTTGAGCATGGAAGGAAGAGCAGCCAGGAGAAAGAGTGCAGCATGGGCTGGGGAAACCACAGCTCTGTACTATTTACCCTGAGTGTGTTTTTAGCCCAGTGCCTGCAGTACTTCTGCACAAGCCTCAGGATAAAAAGCATTTCATGTCAGGCAGAACAAACTGCACACACCCAGAACTGAACAGGATAATGGCAGAAGCATATGTCCTAAAATTAGTTGAATACTAATAAATTCAGAATAAAGCTGCTGAACATTTTAAACCAGAGCATAATTATCAAGGACTCCAGTTTAAGACTATTTCTCTGGCTTGTCAATGAAATCCAAATCAATCAAATGTTTATTTACTCATTAACTGTTACACAGCTTGTGTCTGTGTGTGTCCCTCTGGCCTTCTCCCATTACAGAGTCATCTGGGAAGGAGGACTGTTTCCATGGAGTGCAGCTGGATTCTTCTACACTGATTACTTCACTCTAATACTCATGTTGGTGGGCTGGAGACAAGCTGTGCCACCTTCTGGAGTACACACAAAGCACTTCTGTGTGTCACATAAAAAAACAACAGAAACCACCCTGCACTCTGAGCAAAACACTCCCTATCTGATGCTGAAAGTAGAGAGCTTCCTATTCCTGAAGGTAAATGAGGTGGGAAAGTGACCCAAGGGGAAGAGCAGCACACAGCCCAGCACAATGCAGAAGAGAAGGCAGGAGCTGGAGGCAATCTGGCAGCCTATCTGCTGTGGTTAATGTGTGATGGCAGCTCCAAACTCTACCTCCTGAGGAGAAACTGCAAAGCAACCATCACTCTCTTTAGCTTTCTCTTGCACAGGCACAGATTTCATGTCATCTTGCTCCTCCAAGGATTATTTTCAACCAGTTTGGGAGTCTAGCAGTACATTTGTGGATCTGGACCTAAGCAGGTGGCACTCTGCAGGTTTCCTGTGTCAAACACTGAAAGAAAGATGGGTTAGCTTATTTTAAGCTTCCTACAAGGGTGAGTTTGCTAGGCCTTTGGTTCAGTGGGTGCTGCTGGCATCCACACAGATCTTCTTTCCAAATGAGCCCAAAACTGCTGTTTGTCTGAGGAGGTCTCACAGCTTTGCTTGGACTAAGCTGTTAAGGTACACCCATGCCCTTGCAAGTCCAAGGAATTTGGCAGTCAAGTTGTCGTTTCTGCCTTGGAAAAGTCTTTCTTGGGAGTAAGATGTGCTGGACAGGCTTTGTAACAACCTAGTGAGAGAGCCTTAGGCAGTCGTCGCCATCGTGGCTAGGCTTGGTGAACGAAGCTCCAGGGAGGGCTCCATCCATGCTCCTCCTCAGCGCCTT